>CM031940.1:42808552-43051914 GCA_018703725.1 Brassica juncea
ATGATCGTATCTCTGTTTCAATGCATTCCAAAGGTCTAGAGGATTCTCAATGGTTAAGTACTGATTTTTGAGACTCTCAATCAGATGATGGCGAATAATTAATACTAGGTGATTTTCCAGTGCTCATGCACTGGTATAAATATTTATAAAGTTAATATATATTATAATAATTATTGCTATTTAATTTTTATTTTAAATTAATTTATAATTTTTATGCATAATATATATTAATAATATTATATTACTTTAATTATATATATGATTTTAGATATGTTAGATTAGATCTAGTCGATTTAACAATCATTTGGGTATATTGGATTGCATTTATTTCTCTGAATTCAACTAGAATATTTTTTTATTCTAAATCTTTTAAAATTTTGATTAATTTTCTTATTTTCATTTAGGTTTGTTGTTTTCTTAGATATGTAAATATATATTAGGAAAATTATGTATAACTTAAGATATATTGTGCTTAGAATGAAATAAAAAATAAACTAAAATGTTTGATTCTAAGTAACTAATATTTTTTGGAAGCTCATGAAGACATATCAATATTTACAATAATTAAAATATTTTTATAATTTCTAAATTATTTTATGAATATTTATTAAATTATTTTTTTATGAAAGATATTACAATCAACTAAATATAAGAAAAAATAACATTTCAATATACTAATTATAAACTATTTTTAGTCAACTAAACATATATCAGTTTATGTTACTTAATTATTTTATGTAATCATCCAAAACAATAGATAGATATATTAAAAATATTTCTATTACTTTGAATATATATTGTTGTACTGTTTAAAATTATGTTTTATAAGAAATATCATTTCTTTTTATAATATCAAGATTATCTGTGAAAATATAATTATAAAGAAAGTATTTTATTAGTATATTTTACGTTATCAAAATTGTTTTTTTTAATGGAATATTACTATTTTGTGAACTTTCTTTTTAGTGAAATCTTATTATTTATACATATAATTTCGTTTTTAAATTCGTTTTTAACTTTATAAATATTTCCTTTTTAATTATATATGTTCTTTGGAAAATTTTATAAAGGAAACTAAATAAAAATTCAATAATAATATTTAAATATAATATTTTTAATTCATTAAGGGTATCATGTAAACAACCATCGTGAGAGTTAACGTTAGCGCGACACATAGGAAACTGACTTCTCAAATAATGTTATAGAGATTGCACTATAACGATCTTTTTCGTTAGCACTGTTATTCTCGGTAATACAATCACCGAGACCCTTGGATTTTAAAAAGATCTTTGTATCAAGAGTCCATTGTAAGTAATTGTCTCCAGAGACATTTAGGTCAGCATAATCCAGGTTATTGATTTTCGACATCTGAAATCAAATATATATATACTTTTAGAAATTTTATATCTTTGTATTAATACTCTATAGCACACGCATCAGAAAAAAAATTTCTAACAAGTATATATGATGCAAACAATAAGATCAAGGTTATAATGCATTAGGTCACACGACCATTAGGTCACACGACCATACTGGATGATGCCACACAGCTACAATGAACATCAATCCTAACAATTGTTTCTATTGATCAAACATAAATGCAATATAAGCCACACGGCTACAGATATGGACAATCGGATTCTATATGATTTTTAATGCAACCAGATTTTAAACACCTTAGCAATCACAGTTCCTAAGTAATTTACGAAACAAGACACCTCAAACAATTTTTAGTTAATTCAAACAACATAATTCGGATGAGATCCTAACAATTTGTTTCTAGGTGATTCAAAATTTGGATTTAAATAATCAATCATTATCAGGATTTTATAATTAATAATCAATTATATAAATTCTAGCAACAATCCTAATCAAATTTGGATCAATCAAATTCGGAATTCAAAACTTTTAACCTCAATTAAAATCAAGCAAGCAATCAATCAATAGATTCGATTTTAATTTTTAAGGTTTATGAAATCGACCAAGAAAAAGGGGGTGATCGATTTCTAGGGTTTTCGATTTGATCATTAGGATCAAAGGGGTTTTGAGATTCAGAACTATTGTAATTTTGATTTTAATTGATAAATCAATCTCAGATCAAACTTTTGGGTTATAAGCTTCGATTTACTTATGGGAGGGATTGATCTATTATCCTTTAGATTTGAAGGGTTGAAACCAGACAACCAAACAGAAGGAGATCACGAGCTGGTACCGACTGCAAGAACGGAAGCTCCTTGGCCGGATTGCTATCGGACGGAAGAGCTGGTACGACAGGCGGCTGGTAGGACTTCTTGTTCGTCGGATTGGATGAGAGATGCGGCTGCTAGTCGGATGGATCTCGATCTACGGTTTATGGGATGATTTCGAACCAGAAAAGGAAATTAGGGTTTTGTGGTTTTGGAAAGTTTGAGCCGGAATAAGGAAAATCGCTGGGGAGGTGATTAGGTTTTTGTGGTCGATTTTTGTCTAAGGGTTTTAGAGAGCTTTCGTGCTGATAACGTGTTGTGAATTAGTGAGTAAAATTATATTATTCTATAGCCTAAAGGCTCCATATATATATACACGGTTTAGACCGTCATAAGATAGATGGAAAACTAACAAATCCTAGTCTAACTAGGAAAAGGTAAATACAAATATGGAAAAGTACAAAGTAAATAAGTAAAAGGAAAACATAGTATGGGCCATTTCTCTCTCCTCTTTGGCGCCTGGTTATGGGCCGTCCACCATATGATTTATAACAGTTTAAATGGCCGATTTCTAATTTAGATAAGAGAGAATAAGGAAGCATTATCGGATGCATGAAATTTAGTTGAAGATATTGCTGATAAAAATAATTAAAAGTTAGAAAAAAGGTAATGGCATTATCTTGTATATCATTCGAAAAACTAAGGATAGTATAGATATACATTAGTTGAGTACCAATCTTGACTTTTGTTAATTATTGACAATATATATATATATATATATATATATATATGTATTACTAAATATTGGAGCTTAAACTATGTCCCTGTTATGATTATATTAATAATTAAATTATAGAATAATCTTTATATTCTTGTAGTAATGATGAAATTAATATAACCAATCACAAATAGTGCATGAATATTTTAGAGTAGAGATTGATAAAATGTTCAAACAAAACCAATACACAATTTGGGGGATTGTCAAAAATAACTTAAAATTTCATTTAGAATGTAAAATTAAACCACATATTCAATCAAATGCAAAACTAACATAAAATGATAAAAATTATTATTTATTATTTACCCCTTATGACCAAACAAAAATCCAGGAAATTATTTTACGATTCTATTTTTTCGAAGTCTATATCTAATAGAGAAGTCTATTAGGTGTAGAACTTCTATAAAGTCTACTATGTAGACTTATTCCGAAGTCTATATCGGAATTTGATCTAGTTTTATTTTAAAACTGTATAAAAATAATTTTTGTAAGATTTTTAATAAATCATCAATATAAGAACCATTATGAGGTATATAAATTAAATTTTAATATAATTGAACAATTTATAAGAATATATATATATATATATATATATATATATATATATATATATATATATATATATATATATATATTGATTTGGTAACCATGTGTTGGACAATGTTTATGGTTTAGAAAAAAACGGTTCTAACATGTAATGTCTTAGATTTTTAGGGTTAGATTTTAGATTTAGATTTAGATTTTATTTTTGTTTTATTGGCACTAAATTTACATTAATGTTGAAAAGTTTATATTTCTTATAATTTGATATTTGATACAATAACTGAAACTTTTTGACTACCAAACAAACATTTAGGGTTTGATATTTTTGGTTTAAGGTATAGTAGACTGCAATAAAATTTACTTTACTGTAGACGTCTTTTGTAGTTTACTATAGTTGGAGATTACAAAAAATCATTATTTTTAAACTAATTTAGTTCTTTATGAATAAAACTGTGAAATCATATATTATAACTATTAAAACAATAAGGAAAGAAAGTTAGTAAATTATATATTAAAATATTAAAACAACCTATATATAAATAAAATAGACTTTTTCTCTTTTTAAGACATATGGTAGGGGGGTTTGCTCACACATGTGCTCATATCTTCTTCTTTTTTTACATTTTAGGTAATTCTTCTTTTAGAGTACTACAATTGGCCTAACACTTTCTAATTGTGCATTTTTTTCTTCTTGGATTGGTCTTAAAAGTTTTAATCGTGACAATAACCCCAAATGCACACAAATAACTCTTAAATACAACTCATAGCACTAAAATGATCAAAATATGAGGCGTCACATGCAACCTCCCCATCTTTATCTATCTCTAGATTAGAAGGTACAATCATTCCATAGATCTAGATGATCACTGATTTTTCTCAAGAAAACAAATCTTTAAATTATCTAAATAGTTGGGTCTCTATTTTTTATCTGATTAATGTCTTCAAGCTGAATTTTCATCATCGAACCTACTATAAATGTAAAAACCCACAACTCTATAAATAGATAAAAAATATTTGAGAAATAAACTATTTGAGAAGAAAAACGTTCTTTTCATTACATAGAAAATAAAAATCGAGGTATCCACACACAATAAAAAAATTATCAAATTATAGCATACAAATGGCATGATGCAGACCAACAACGGTGCAGTTCTAATAGTAACAATAATATATAGATATATAAATGTAGAGATTTTTGTTACTATTAGTTGTGGTGCGGTTTGTAGATATTTGGAGCCATAATCTTTCTTTTCTTCTTGGTTTAGGTATTTGAGATTTGGATAACCAATAAATTTGGGTATCAAAGCGAGAAGTAGTTAAAAGAGTATTTATTTTCGTGCATGTTCATTTTTTCTTTTAATTTTAACCACTGTATTAAAGATGATCTAATTTGATAGATAGGACTGCTATGAAATTTTAGTTATCTAATCCTTCTCTCAATAATCATCGTCATATTAAGTTTGATAATATATTTCATATTGGTCATTAAATTTCAAGATGAATTAAAAAATAAGTAAACTTATATAAATATATTTTAAATATTTAATTTAATCACAACTACTAACATAATTTTCCACCATTTTATTATTTTTTACTATTTTATGTTATTTCATTTCTAAATTATTTATTTATTTTTCTATTAAAAATCATAAAATAACCAAACTAAGAAAAAAAAAGATATTACAATGACAAAAAAATGAAAATAAATTACAGCACAAGACATGATCTAAACCTAACCTCCACAATCACAGGGAAAAAAGCAAAATGTCATAATAACATTAACTCAATAAATGTCCAAAGCTGAAAGGAGATTAAGAACGAAGAATAACTTACCTCATCTAACCATATAGTGTCTTGGCGAGAACAAGCAGAGGTCAGAAAATGGTATAAAGATAAAATCATAGATAAAGCAATCCCCGAACACATAGGAGCACAATTAAGCACCAACGCAAAGAACCAAAAAAGTGCGCAAGAAGAAGAATAATCTTTGGAAGCCAAAGTCACCACGGAGCAGGAAAGACAGAGGCTGTTCATGTGGTGACAGCCAAGAAGGAAGGGTCCCCTTCTTCCTTTGAATCTAATGAAGAATCACACAAGAAGGCTCGTGAATCCCCTGGCCTCGATAGGCAGGCTTTGAAATCCGAGATAGAACTTTGGCTCACTAGTCTGACCTCAAAGCTGGTTGAGGGGCTGAGTAGATGTAAGAGCACAATGAGCGTACAACTCTAGATAATTGAGATCCTTATCGATGACGTGAAAATGGGAAGGAATACCTCACCAAAGCCGTATCATCTGCTGATGTTCTTATGACTGAAGGGGACAAACCTGATGGAGAAAAAGATGAGGAGGAAAAATCTCGTGAGGAGAAAGGTAAGGAGGACAAAGCCACTGAACCTGGGGTTAGTACCAAAACATCTCCCAAACAACTAAGACCAAAAAGAAAAAAAAAAACAGGAAAAAGAAATAACTTGTTTACATTTGCTTTTGGAATGTTGGAACCTTTGAACTTTGTTTCATTCATGTTACAATCTTGGAATCTTTGTTTGTTTGGCTTGAAAAAACTTGTGTGTACATATGAATGTTTTTCTTTGGTTTGTGCAACTTTATAATGGATTTATCTTTTTGTTCTAGTTTTTAATGGCTGTTGATTAATGTTCTTTCTATTTTGTAAAAATAATGCAAAGTGAGTTTAAATGGAGGCATAGAACAATCAAGTATTGTTGTAGTAGACAAAGAACAATCATATATTCATTATGGTTTGGTGAGAAAGACAAAACAAGTTGGAAAATTGGGCTGTACTGAAGAAGAAGAACAATGCTCTCTATTAGTACGTTTAATTCTATAGTGTTGCATGCCACTAAAATGAATCGGTTGTTTAGAATTTTCTAAAGGAAAAATTATATTTAATACAAACACAATTTATTTTCATGAACAATATATTTCGATGAAGAATATACAAATTCTTCTAAAATTTCTAGTATACTATTCTATTTTATTATCAAAATATAGTATACTGTAATATTTTTCTTCTCTTTTGTTTCTTATTCTACATCTTCCTCCTCACACTTTTCTTTTTTCAGCTTCTTTTTCTTCCTTTTCGTGCTCATCATTTTCCTCTTTCAACAATAATGCAAAAAAGTTTTTTTCTAAGATAATCTGTATTATGGTTTTGTTAGTACTGTTATAAAGTGATTGTCATATATTAATGATTTAACAAATATTGTAATAATAACTGACTCATCTTTTTTTTTTTCTCTTTTTGATTCATCTCGAGCATACCATGGACACCACCAATACTATCGATTGTTTCGTCGCGGATACTATCTTCTCTTTAACCACTGTTACCACTCGTCATCTCTTTAACCTCTTGTGTAGTTTCTTTTACTATTCCCACCATCTATTATTCTCTTTTACCTTACTTAACAACAACAACATCCCTTCATCTGCTGTTGTTATTTATACCTTCACTTCTACCGCTATCAGTTATCAGTTACTAATGTAATTTAAGAACATGAACAAAATTGTATTTTTTATTTATTTTATTTTATTAGGATCACACTCACATCCAAGAAAATATAATTTTCTTTATAGACAAAATTATCCCATCTACATGATATAGCTATTTGATGGGTATATTTTTAATTGTTTACCTTTTTATGAATATATACCAAATTCCCTTTTTCATTGATCTGTAATTAATTTGATGCTCCAGATGAGATCAAAAATCAAAAAATAAATTTTATAACAATAATGATTTCTTTGTCAAATCTAAAGCCCAATGGACGTTCTGAAAGCCTATGATATAAAAACACAAGATTCCAACGATTAAGAAAGGAAGCCTCCTTCGCGGGACAAAAAAACATGGCTCCGACGAAGAAAGGAAAGAAGAGCAACTCGGCCGCATCAACGACGGCAAAACCCACCGCCGATAACACTTTAAGATTTCCGTCATGTTTGCGCCTCCTTGCTCCTTCCTCCGTAGCCATCACCATCCACGCGAAGCCTGGTTCCAAATCTGCCTCCATCACCGGTACATTTGCTTTTTTTTTTATTTTCTCTTTTGTGCAAAGCGATTTTGAAACATTTACTGATTTGGGTATCTCGGTTTGGTCTGGAGATGTGAGCGACAAAGCAGTGGGCATTCAGATCGATTCACCGGCCAGGGATGGTGAGGCTAACGCTGCACTTCTCGAGTACATGAGCTCTGTAAATCTCTCTCTCATATCTTCTTCGCATAAAATATTTTCAACTTTCGTTATATAGCTGAATCATGGATTAGTCATTACTGAATACTGATATAGTTTGATTATGCGATCTATAAGTTTGTCTATGTATTGTTTGTCGAAATGTTTTGGGTTAAAGAGTCAATCCAAACTCTCACATGTTATGTGAAACACGTGTTGGGGGTGAAAAGAAGATGAGTATCATTGGGTTCAGGATCTAAGTCTCGAGATAAAGTTGTGATTGTTGAGGATATGACCCAACAAAGCATTTTTCAGGCTTTGTCTGAAGCATCAAAACCCACCTGAAAAAATCCCGCAAGACTGTATAACTTCATTGAATCACCATAAGCTAAGTGGTTGATCTTCAGTTATGGTACGGATGGGATTACAAAGTTTCGAAATTGTAACAGAGATCATTTTTCTGGTATACTATCATTGTATGCGCATTGTAAATCTTTAGCATGTTTGCTTGTTATAACCAAGTTGCGTTTAGTGTAGTCATAAGTGATCTGAAATCACTGAGTGTGAACTTTTTAATTTTGGAGTTAGAATGGCGTCTTTTTGTCTTCGTTGATCCTTATTCATCATTACTTCACTGAAGTAGAAATTGTGTACACTACTTGGCTATCTGCTATTTTGTTGATTACAAAGAAATCTATTAGCTTTAAGAATACAAGAAACAACGTTTTTTGGCAATTACTAAGTATGATTACATTTTGGTTGACCAAAACTAAGTCAGTCGACTACGGAAGAAACCGTATGCAATTGGGAACCGTGAGCACGACACTAGCCCACTCCAGTGTTTCCCCCAAACTTCATCACCATTGTGTCTTCCATGCGCAGTCAACGCACACCAATTTTTTTCTTTACCATCACTCCAGCCTACTGGTATTCTTGTATTGACCATGGTGCTCAAACTCTTCAGATAAGACTTGAGAGTCTCCCATGTTACCAGCTAATTCAATCATTTACGTGTCAGCAAAGAGAAACCTGAAGAATCATTTCTCATCTTAACAATACCTTATATTGTCTATCACACATAACCAATCCTCTTGGTATTCTTTCATTGTTTGTTTTATATTCGTAGTAAATTTTATTTCTATTTTCTAGTAAGATTTCTATTTTCTAGTAAATTTTATCTCTAAAACACACATTTAAAGTGTACTAATCTCATATATATTAAATAATTAGGGAAAATTGCTAAAATAACATCAAATTATGTCATTATTACTAGACTAACTTATAATTGTTTTTTAATTACTAGAATATTTTTATGCCTAAAATGCTCTTATTTTCTTTGTTAACAAAAAATGTAAATTTACAGTTTTTTTAATTGCATGTCATCAATTTTTAATTTTTTTTTACGAAACAGTAAAATAAGTCTGCTAATAAAAAGCTACCATGCTTGATGGCAGTTTTAATAAACTGTTGCAGATTTATTTCTTATCAAAGACTTAGTATAGCAGACTTAATACCATCACATACTTTCAGAAACAAGTCAACCTCACATGATGGCAGATTTGATTGCACTCACAGATTTTTTTTTTACGTTGGCAGACTTTTAGTGGTAGATTTTTATCCTATGACAGCAGGTTTTGTAATATCTCGTAGACTTTTTGATAATTTGGCAGATTTTTGTTTTCATGTTATGGCAGACTTATACTTTCTACGTTTACGAACAACAAACTTTCAGAATAAGTATGCTTCGTTGGCGACGTTATAAAAACAAAACTATCTTCTATGTGATAGCAGACTTTATTCTATTTTCAGCAGGCTTTCAAGAGATGGCAGACTTTATTCTAATTACGGCAGGATTTCAAGAGATGACAGATGTTGGGGTCAAAATCGGTCACGACGGAATCAACGGCTGAAAGTCTCTGGAAAGTATTTCTCGAAACAAGAAGTTCGTATGATTTGAAAAGAAGTCATACGAGATTTTCTCAAATTAGAATATCCACTCTCTGTTGGGTCGAAAAAGGTTATCTCGAAGTCAACGGCTAAGATTATTTTTTACTTATGGGTTCTTCGTGAAACACTTCTTGAAAGTAAGATCGGAAGACGACGGGAAAATGGCGGATCAACCCAATCAAGGTCCGCTCGCCCAAGGGCGTCAAGATTCGATCACCACAAAAACCCTAAAGAATCTGCCTCGGAACTTCAAAGAGGTCGTTCTCTCAAACCGTCGAGAACCAGGAAACGATCAAGATATCAAATCGTAGCCCTCGCCGAGATCTTCAGAACCGGCGCGCCCAAGGCCCTGGGCGCCGGGCGCCAGCTCACCCGTGCTGGTCCCGGGTGCCGGGCGCCAGCTCCCCCGTGCTGGTCTCGGGCATCGGCTCCCCCATGCTGGTCCTGGGCGCCGGGCGCCGGCTCTCCCGCGCTGGTCCCGGGCGCCGGGCACCGGCTCCCCCGTGCTGGTCCCGGGCGTCGGGTGCCAGCTCGCCCGCGCTGGTCCCTGGCGCCGGGCGCCGGCTCCCCCGTGCTGGTCCCGGGTGCCGGGTGACAGCTCCCCCGTGCTGGTCCCGGGTGCCGGGCGCCGGCTCGACCGCGCTGGTCCCGGGCGCCGGCTCCCAGTGCCATCACGGGCGAGCCGGCGACCGGGGCCAGCACGGGCGAGCCGGAGCCCGGCGCCCGGTGCCGGTGCCAGCACGGGCGAGCCGGCGCCCGGCGCCCGGTGCCGTGGCCAGCACGGGCGAGCCGGCGCCCGGTTGCCAGGGGCCAGGCCGGTCGTGCCTGCACCGGCGCCCTGGGCTGGGCCGTGGCCGCTCCTGTTGGTGTCCGGGACTACGATGCGATCATCCCCTCCGACATTTCGTCGAGTAACTAGTTTTTCTTGGTTTTATTCGTTACTTGATTCCTTCCGAGGACTTTCGGGTGTTGATTGCGTCTTTGACCGATTTTGACCCCAACATTCTTCGAGTTATCTCCTACTCCCCGTCTCTTTGTTTCAATGATTCTGTAATGTTCCATCGAGCACATGGTCAGTTTAACCAGCAGTACGAAGAAACAAGAACAGGAACTTGGGCGTTGATATCTCTCTCTCGCTCCGATATTCTCGTCAGAATTTCGTCGAAAATCAATTCTCGTTCAGTATCAGACTTTTCGAAATACTTTGACAATGAATCGAAAGTGGCCATTCCTAAACGCCTAATAAAATTCCGATAAATTACTAACTCATACTCGCAAGAATCCTTCGACGAAATACACACCCGGTCTTGTAAAAACTAATGCTACAAAAATTGAAACTTGGATTAGAAGACATGAAACAAAGAGGAACGGACAAGAGGCGATCTCGAATAATCGATGAGAGTAAGGTACGTCCGACTTATAAATTTTTGTCAAGGTTTTAATTTTTCGTAGGACAGGAACGAAAACGTCTTGAAAACTGCCGTAGAATTTAGGGAACTTAGAACCTAGGTGGATAGTCTAGCAAGCTAAGTCTTAGGCAAATTTTCCAGTCTTGTTCCGTTGTTCCTTGATTGTCCAGGTAGAGCATGCAAACTGATCTAGTCTCGAAAAACCGAGAAATGATCGCCACGCATTCTAAAGCATACTCATCCCGCTTCCTAAAAGAAATAAAAAACGTACACAAACCTTCGAAAGAACGGCTAACCCGTTTTCTTTTGTAAAAAGAAAAGGGAAGTAGGTACGTATACTATACCCGTATAATCCGATCTTCGAAAACTTTTTGCTTCAGCATCAAGACAACACTTTTGACAAAGCCTCTCGCAGCAATAAGATTCGTCTAAAAAACGCCAGCGGCATAGCCCAACCGTTACAAACATAGTCTTTAAAACTCTACGTCGTCTCTCGTCGCAAACTCGCGACTAGAAACGTGTACCAGCGTCAGACAAATAGCACGACGGCGAACTACGAAAATAACAAAATAACCTTCGGTAAAACTCCATGAGTAATTCGAAGCAGCTTTCGTCCAAAGGTCGAAATCATAGCGGAAACATCTCCCGTGTAATCCGCGGAAACATAGCTACTTTGACAATCTGCGATTTTCTATCTCCATGAAACCGGTCATCCATTACTTTCGTATAACAAGAACATTTTAAACAAAACAGCCTATGGAAAAAACATGATCGGTCTCATGCAAAACGACTTCGCAGTACGCAAAAGTGAATGAGGAAAACATAATCTGTGGTCGCAAATATCGCAAGTAATTTGTGAGAAACACTGTCCAGTTACCTTTATGAAAACCCCCTCTTACATCACTTTTACGAAAAATCCTCTGTATGGTCGAGTCAATTCATACAAAGCAACCTTCGTAAAATAAACATAATGGGTCAACCGGGTAGTTGTCATAGACAGTTTTTGCTCCACAAGGTTTCTGGCTCCTGCTTTCACTTCCCGTGGTTACCTCCGAGCAGGAAATAATCACGCAGGTGAACCCGCACGTGTCCTGCGTCGATCCCTTAAACTTTGGCCCCCCCCCCGGATAAAATGAAACGATTTTCATGTAACAAAAAAAAAATTATACGAACCATTCATCGTATAACTGAGACCTAAAGTGGAAGATCGTTTCTAAAAGCCATCAGCCATAACTCAAAAAACTCCGCTATGCTTGGCATGTCTATCTCGGCAAACACTATTTGGCCCTCGGCCAACTACGCCTTTCCGTAAAGCCCGGACCTGAATTCAGCATCCCCATTAAGGACAATCGTAAACCAACATGACCTTAATAAGGGTCATGGTCTGATCGTTTACCAACAACTTCCTTGGCTATACGGCTGAATCTAGCATCCATGCCAATCCAAAACTACTGAGCGACCACTGCTCCAATCGCTTAACGGCTAAAACAACAATCCACGATTTGTTCATAGAAACGCCAAGTGACTATTACGCAAGCAATTTGTCGTATAACCCAGAATCGGAAAATCATACGATAAACTCTTCATACCAAAACTCAGTCCTAACAACCATATGGTTAACGGAAGATTTAAACTTATCATCAATCGATTAAGTTCTATATGCCCCGTAAACACGGCATGAAAAGAAACACTCGTGACAAGGCTCCAAGAGTTATACGAGTCATCCTTAAAAAATATACAAACAAATTCCGGAAGGCCAACACTTCACGAAGCACAGTGAATGTAGTCGTTTCTCCCTGGGTCAAATTTACGCGACCCCTTGGTCCTGCGTCCAAACTGAAACAACAGTTTCTGGCTGCGAACATTCGCAAAACATCTCCAAGCCCGCAAACATTTCATCCACGAAATGCGGCACAAGGGAAACTCGACCTTCAGCACTGCGAGACGTCGCTAACGCTCGAAGGACATTCTTTTCCTCAAAACGTTCCAAACTAAATTCTCGTCTCAGGAACTCTAAACTGTAACACACCTTCAAAACGGTATCATGTCGTTGTTGCTGATGACAACAAACGAACTCTAACGTCCTAAACAGACAATAGCCGCCTTTAAAAGGGTAGGCTCTCTTACATCCGACAAGGATAACATAGCGCTATACAAGAAAACCGAAATTTGGTTTAGCACTTCCTAACGGAAGTAGCTCGATTAGTACCCAGACAAATAATATAAGCCGATAACACTTCGCAGATTTTAAAACGGGACGAGTCAGGTTAAAATCGCAAACCTGCAAAACGAAAGCCGATTTGTCATCGCAAAGCCTCAGTCCGAGAGTAAACCTAGGTCTTGCCCTAAACCCAGCCTTGCTGGTACTTAACATCTCACAAGCATAGTATCAACACACCGATACGAGATCCCAAAATTTGTCTCTTCATTTATATTTGTACGTTTATGGGTCTCCGCAAACCAAAAGACTTCGGGAATTCTCATCTTACACAACGACAGGTATGGTGATCATCTGAGAGACATGAATGAGACGACAACTCACACCCTGTCCCTCTAACTTCGAAAAACAGAAGTTCTCTCAATTTATAAAAACCACGATTTTATAAATTTGAGCAAATTATTTTTACAGGCCCTAAAACGGGCAGGAATTCAGAGCCACCAACGGCCAGTCCCGAATAATACATCCTGGCCTCACAACGACGAGACCAAAACAAATACCATCAACAGAATCATGCTCGAAAGTCTCTGCACGACACATAATCAGACCATATAAGTCTCGCTGGAAAACATATCACAAGGGACTTAAACTCCAAAATGAACTATGGAAGGCTTGATCCCCTCGACATGGGTACCTAGGCAGCCTTCCAAAGGCGCAGCCCCAATCTTACCACTTTCAGCGGAGCCTTTCAACCATTAATTCCACCTATCTTACCTGACATGTCTTTCCGCTCGCAAGAACATCGCGAAGGTTCTAACGAGCTGGGGGCTAACTGTTGGGGTCAAAATCGGTCACGACGGAATCAACAGCTGAAAGTCTCTGGAAAGTATTTCTCGAAACAAGAAGTTTCGTATGATTTGAAAAGAAGTCATACGAGATTTTCTCAAATTAGAATATCCACTCTCTGTTGGGGTCGAAAAAGGTTATCTCGAAGTCAACGGCTAAGATTATTTTTTACTTATGGGTTCTTCGTAAAAAATCTTGAAAGTAAGATCAGAAGACGACGGGCGTGCGCGTACGAGAGTCCCCGGGAAGATCGGTACGGAAAATGGCGGATCAACCCAATCAAGGTCCGCTCGCCCAAGGGCGTCAAGATTCGATCACCACAAAAACCCTAAAAAATCTGCCTCAGAACTTCAAAGAGGTCGTTCTCTCAAACCGTGGGGAACCAGAAAACGATCAGGATATCAAATCGAAGCCCTCGCCGAGATCTTCAGAACAGGTGCGACCAAGGCCCCGGGCGCCTGGCGCCAGCTTACCCGTGCTGGTCCCGGGTGCCGGGCGCCGGCTCCCCCGTGCTGGTCTCGGGCACCGGGCGCCGGCTCCCCCATGCTGGTCCCGGGCGCCAGGCGCCGGCTCGCCCGCGCTGGTCCCTGGCGCCGGGCGCCGGCTCCCCCGTGCTGGTCTCGGGCGCCAGGCGCCGGGCGCCGGCTCGACCGCGTTGGCACCGGGCGCCGGCTCACCCGTGCTGGCACCGGGCACCGGGCGCCGACTCGCCCATGCTGGCACCGGGCGCCGGGCGCCGGCTCGCCCGTGCTGGCACCGGGCGCCGGCTCGCCTGTGCTGGCACCGGGCGCCGGCTCGCCCGTGCTGGCACCGGGCGCCGGCTCGCCCGTGCTGGCACCGGGCGCCGGGCGCCAGCTAGCCCATGCTGGCCCCGGGCGCCGGCGTATCCAGTCTATTCCCAGCTCGTCCGATTTAGATCGCACCTCGTGGCTTCCGTGAAGTCGTAGCACCTTAGCTATGGACCTAACGTTCCTCTGTTCAACTCGATTGGAGTTATCCTCGAAGTTTTACAACTAGAGCTAGGAAGGCTGGTTCTTCCGCAAAGTGTATCGTGTAAAACAAGGACGATCAACTCGAACATCGATTCTTTAGTCTAGACGATTTGTTCTGCGGAAAAGATAATCTTTCCGAGAAATCGTACGAACGTTCGAGGGCTTGAAGCTTGTCCACGGGCTCACTTATGATTTTGGGGATCCAAGCCCAATAGGAGCTATGACGATTTATCCTAACTTGCGGAATTAGGATAAATGTTAAGTTTCTGCGGATAACTGTCAAGACTCGAGGATAACTACGAAGATCGACGGAAAATGGAATATTTCCAAAAGAGATAAACTTGGGCCCAAAGGCGAAAGGGTAAATGGGCCACTGACCTAAAACGACTATATAAGGATGGCTGGAGCAGAAGAGAAAGGGATCCAAAAATCCGAGATTGGAGACCTAGAGAGCTCTTGTTAGCTGATAGAACTTAGAATTTAGGCGGTTAGACTAGCAAGGCAGGCCCTAGAACGTCTGGCCACCTCCTGCTCGCAAATCTCCGCTCCTCACGGAAGAATCGGACAATTCTTTTACACTAGAGCTCGTCACTTAGAAACCCTAGGCATCATTCTAGACATGCCTATTTCTATAACCTACGCTCATATTAAACGAACCCGCCCAGACGGTTCGATCTCTTGTTCAATTCTTTCTAACTGAACTACGTCCGACTCGATCCTCGAAAGGGGTACGTAGGCAGCCTTTCTTAAGGTCCAGTCCCAAATCTTAACAAAACCTTTTCCGCATTTATTTGGTCACTTGTCGTTGGCTGTCGCAGATAATTCGGACCTCAAGTAAAGTAGGGTTTTCCTTACTTTCCTCCATCATTATTCATTAAAATCGACGGTGTGAATTTTGGTTCCCACAACAGACTTTTTCATTCAGAATGGGGTAACAAAATTAATTGGTTAACTTATTAGAATAAAAATTTCGGTTTGTTCTAATTAAACCAAAATTTCGACCATACCTGCAATAAGTTATTAAAACCTAGGTTTTGCCGTAAAACTTCTTCTTCTTCTTCTTTTTCAAGTCACCATCATTTTTTGGACAATCTCAAGCAAAACTGATGGAGGAGGTTATAGCCGTTTGTGGGCAGTGCTTATTCGAGAAGGATAAGTGGATGTTTCACGTTGATAGCAGAAGAGGAAGCAAAGTAATTCCAGTCAGTGACAAGACAAGCTTTGAAGATATGATCAACATGGTTTATGAAGACTACAGATTATATAAGAGACATGTTAATATCGAATTGAGTTACATGCTTGGCAGGAAGAGCTTGATGAAGCTAACTCGTGACACACCCCCAGTTAAAATTGGGAATTTTCAACAGTTACAAGGTTTCTTCCGTCTCCTACAATCTGACAAATTCCGTGTATGCGTAGAGATCACTTTTAGAGACAACATGAAGACGATGAAACAAATCAACCAGTCTGATTGTAATCATGATGAAGACTCAGACACTGACGGAGAACGGTTTGACTATTGCGATGATTCAGATGGTGCGACATCAGATGATGAAGACTTTATAGCCTATGGATTAATTCCAGAAATAAATACAGAGATGAAAAAAGTTTGTGCGCCAAAGATGGGGATAGCAAGCAAATCGAAAAAGGCTAAGGCAGTGACTCCACATGTTAGGCAGCAACAACTGAATTCACTAAATATTTTTGTTGGCCAAAGTTTTGAGTCCAAGTCTGCTATAAAAACACGACTTAAGATGTTGACGATAGTGCAAAAGTTTGATTACGATGTCAAGTACTCAACACCGGATCTGTTAATCGTAAAATGTTGGGTTGAAGGCTGTAGTTGGAGGTTAAGAGCATCGCCGACAAGTGATACTCCTCGCTTTACTGTACGGGTCTATGTTTCAGATCATACTTGTTCAGTTACAGAGAGAGATCAGCTCGTTGCAGACAAGCAACACCAGATATTCTCGGATCTTTATACACCGATTTCATTGGTGGAGTGGAGCCAACCATTTTGCCAAGTCATGTGAAGCAGTCCCTTAACATGTGCTTTGGAATAAAGGTTTATTTTATTTAATTTTGTACACAAATTTGATTTATTTCTAACTGTTGCTTACTATTTTAAATGATAGATGAACTACTGGAAAGCTCATCGGACACTGATATGCGCAAGAGAATCGGTTAAGGGATCCGCACAGAGTGGCTACCAAGATTTACCGGTCTATTTGCATATGATTAGAGAAGCAAATCCAGGGACATTCACTCGCCTTGTAGTAGATTCTAGTGACAGATTCAAGTATCTTTTCATCGCATTTGATGCTAGCATCAAGGGTTTTCCATTCATGAGGAAGGTTGTTGTTGTCGATGGCACATTCTTGCAAGGGAAGTACATAGGGACCCTACTAATTGCATCTGCACAGGATGGCAACTTCCAAATATTTCCAATAACATTTAAGATAGTCGATACTGAAAACAATGAATCATGGAAGTGGTTTTTCAGACAACTCAGCTGTGTGATTCCAGATGACGAAAGACTTGCTATTATTTCTGATAGGCACAAATAAATTGGAAATGCAATAGCCCATGTATATCCAACTGCCAGCCGTGGAGTTTGCACTTATCACTTGCATAAGAATGTCTTGTTAAAGTTTGGATGTCGCGAGTTGTTTGGCTTGGTGAAGAAGGCAGCTTACTCATACAGACTTTCGGATTTTGAGACCATATTCGATGAGATCAAAGCACTGCACCCGGCATTGCATGGTTATTTGCAGAAAGCAGTTGTACGGAAGTGGGCGAGAGCTCATTTCTCTGGTGATAGGTACAACTTGACTACGGCCAACATAGCAGAATCTATCAACAGAGTGCTTTCAGATGCAAGGAGTTTTCCGGTTTTAAGACTTATAGAAGCAATAAAGCAATTGATGACGTGCCGGTTTTCGGCACGAAAGATTGATGCAAATTCAATGAAAACAACTCTAACTCGTGGAGTAGAAAAGATGTTAGAGGTAAACCTGATTTTCTCTTACACATGAATATTTGGTGAACACAATACTAACATTGGAGACATACTCTTGTCGGGCCGTGTAGCTTATGCTAAGACGTTGAGCGTGCAACAGATAGATATTCACCAATCTCAGGTGTCAGGTGTCTCATCTATCCACGTAGTGAATTTGACAGAGTGAAGTTGTTCATGTCGCAGATTTGACTTAGAAAAGCTACCTTGCGTGCACGCAATTGCAGCAGCTGAGGCGAGAAAGTTATCAACCCTTTCATTGTGTCATCCATACTATCGTACGAACTATATGTACAATGCTTACTCTGCAGCAGTAATTCGGAGAGATGCTGATACATCAGTCCCTGATAATGTCGCAGGAAAAATTTGTTTGCCTCCTGACGTTCGCCAATCACCAGGGAGACCCAAAAACTCAAGAATGAAGTCTTGGTTTGAGAAAGGTGAAAATAAGAAATGACCAAGGAAGCAGCAAAAATGTTCGATTTGTAATCAAAGTGGTCACAATTGCAAAACTTGTCATGTTGGTTAGAGAAAGCGTCATTAGTTTCTGGTTAGACAAATTGCTATCGTTTTTGGTTGGACAATTTAATATATGTTTTACTGGATTCTGGTTCGACAATATGTTCTCTGTTTTACATGAAAGTCCAATTTTTTTTCCAGAAAACCACTAATTCGATCTCCCAGCCTCAAATCGATAGAAAATCGATCGACAAATTGAGATCAAGTCAAGTGAAACGAGTTTGTTTATCACCTTATTTTAACGATTTTGAACTAAGTATCACAAAAATCTGCAGACTTCGTAACCCTAAAATTGATGTGAAGAAGATGAACTTATTTACCATTATGCCATTAATGAATTAACAAATGCAAAAAAAAAAATGCTCTATGCTGGGTTCGAACCCGTGTGAAGTGATGGACGAAAAACACCCAAATACCACCAGACAACGACACAACTTATGTATTTACTTGCATCAACAATAATATTTTTCCAAAGCCACAAAGAAACACATTTTTGAAACTAAACCAGAAGCGTGTTTCATCAAAAACAACTCATTTTTGAAACAAAACTTGTGTTTGATCAGAAAACAGAGCAAATCCGATCGTAACTTCTCAACAAGATTACTAACTAATAAGAGTTCAAAGAATAATCAATCAAAGAAAATATTACATATTTATAACGTCAAAACATAAAAATACTATAAATCCATAACGTTCAAAACATAAAAATACTACATATCAGAAACATAAAATGCTAACTTAATACGCATTGCTGGAATGCACTGGTCAGATAGTCCTTCAAAACCACAGCCAAATGCCTTACACTCTATATACTTTAGAGCGTAAACACCACAATCACCAGAGTCTTCATTCTGGGGCACTTTTTTAAGCCTTGAAATCTTGAACTGCTGTGTACTCTTCTTCCTTCCTGGAACCATTTCATTCAGCAGTAAAGGAATCATCTTCGTGAAAGGACTACACTCTTCTTGAAGATCCGTGATGCTCGGGACAATTGTCTGTATGCTGTCGTAGACATGGATTATTTTCATCTGAAGATCCACTTCTAAAGCGACCCAGTGGTCACCGTTTATCAAGTGGCAAAAAAAACAGTAGATCCACATCCTTCAAGTGACTGTGTCAGTCCAGTCCGGGCTTATGTTTGTACCTAGAAGAGTAGCGACTAGAGCTGTCCAGACTGTGAGCGTGTAAGGAGATGCGAAAAAGAGGTGATATCTGCTTTCATTTCGCTCTCCACAAAAGACACAGACCTGAGTGCTGCCCCGGTTTCACATACGAATCTCCGTAGATAATCTGTCTTGAGCTGCTAACCAAACAATAATAGAATGTCTAGGTATTGCCTGCGGAAACCACACTAGCCGATACCAGTATACTCCATTTTTCTTTATACTCTCCCATGTCCTTGTAGCTGAGATATGATTTTTGTAATCGTCTTCCTGATGCTTCCACAAGATTTGGTCCGGCCCATATTGTGAATTTTGTACCTGTACTGCTTCAGTTTTCTCATACAGATCATGATAAATTCGTCTGCCGCTTCTGCGCATGCTTCAAGTAGTACCAGATACAGCTTCTGAGACACTAGCAGTAGGCGGAGTTCCAAAGTAACGCATACAATTCTCCCATGTTTTATCAACAAATTTTCCAACTTCCCACCCAATAATCAAACCAGAAGGATACCAATGAATCATCATGAACCTCATATCTCAGAAACTGATAAGCTAAGGGACGAAGTTTGAGCAATTTGCGCTAAAGCCATGAACTCCTATTCCCGTCTTTTGCATCCTAAAAAGCTCCTCCTAACTTCAATAAAAATTTATTAGTCCAAACAACCCAGAGCAACCCCGAAAGTGAAAAAAGCCTCAAGATTAGTCATAGAGCAAAAACCGTAGACATCTCTCGAAGCTTCCTTAGTCCCAAACCACCTTCCAACTTAGGCATACAAAGGTCTTCCCATGCTACCTTGGCCTTATATGCCCATTTGGTGAGCCCGACCACAAAAACGCACTACATAAGCTCTCAATCTCTTTCAGACACGCTTTTGGTAAAATAAAGGCTGAGCACTAGAAGTTCATGATACTCCTAATGACAGATTTTATCAACTGGAGTCTTCCCGCAAACGAAAGAGAACGGTGAGACCAGGGCTAATAAAAGGCTTTGCAAACGATCCAGTAGAGGTTCATAGTATGTCCTAGTCCAAGTGTTTGTAGCTAAAGGCAAACCAAGATACCGTATAGGTAGTGATCCCATGAATATCCCTCTATCCCGAGCTGCTTGTTGAAAGTTATGATGATTTGGTCCCGCCGAGAAAAGAGAAGATTTAGAGACATTAATGTAGAGACCCGACATTCTCGCAAACTGGTCCATAATGGTCATAATGCCATCAATAGAAGACATGCACTTTACATCTGTGAATACCAATATGTCGTCTACAAAACTCAGGTGGGTGAGATCAACATCCCTACAGCCTGGATGAAAACCAAAATGTCCCTCTGCTGCTGCTTTGTTCAGCAGCTTAGACAGAACATTGTTCAGGATCACATAAAGATACGGAGACAAAGAATATCCTGCTTTATGCCTCGAGCACTCGTGAAATAACCCTCCAATTCCCCATTTACAGCAACTGAAAATTAAGCTGTAGATATACAGAGATGAATACAGTGGACAAATAATTCCGGTAGACCCATGTCATGTAGGACTGAAATGATGAAGCTCCATTTTAACTGTATCAAAAGCTTTAGAAATATCAAACTTAATGGTGCATCTGTTCGAGATAGAAGTCCGCTGAGAGCCATTTACCAATTCTGCAGCCAGACAGAGATTCTACAGGATCAGCGTGCCCTTGATAAATGCACTCTGATTTGACTCTATAGTCTGCGGCAAGATACTCTTTAAACGCGTTGACCGGAGCTTAGAAATAACTTTGTATAAAAGATTGCAGCGGGAAATGGGACGGAAATCACGCAGAGTCTGGGCTGGGTTCTTCTTAGGGATGAGCGATAGAATGGTTGAGTTAACACCGGTAAGTAGGAATTCAAATATGAAGAAAGACTGAATCACAGTACCCCAAGATCGACCAAGTGGCCTGATATCACTCAAATTACCCTAAAGAGTGAATTACTCTCTCAAATAAGAGGTTCAGTTGTAGCACTTAGGGATCAAATCCACAGAGAGCTAGGGGGTGAAGCTAGACTAAAATGGTTTATAGTTCTTGAAATAAAGCTAGACCAAAATGGTTTAGTGGTTTAAATCAGTAAATGAAGTGAAGATGGGGGTGAGCAAGGTAGTTGCTCAGCTGATTGATTTGAGGTTGTTAACAAGTTGGGAGATAGCTAGATTTAGGTAAATTCTCAGGTATGACAAGTATGCAATTTATGGTTTTAAGGGTTTATGAATAACAATTGTTCTCGAACTCAAACTTATTAAGTTATAATCTATCAACTTTCGAATACATAGATTATCTAATGCTTAGACTTAGGAATCCAACTTTCGTATGCAAGTCCTAAGGGATGTCTGGTATTGACTGCCGATCGATGTGTCCTATGGAGTGTCGATCGTTGCTACTTCTAGCAAGCCATAGCGAATGGGTTTGATGTGTTCTCTAACCACCTAGATCAACTTTTGTATGCACCTAGCTAATCAGATCATACTAGTCTTATTCAGGCAACAAACCAGGCTTTCACTTGTACCAATCAATCTTAAGATCAACTAGATGAAGAACTAATTAAGTAACCCTGACAACAACACATATTTATCAAACCATGAATCATCCTTTGAAAAACCCTAAATCTAAAAAGAGAATTACTCAGACATATTCAAGATAAACATTATGATGGTCTGAGTAGTACTGCAATAAAATAGTATAGAGACAAAGTAGAGTAAAGAAACAAAGAGAGTTCAAGATCTTCCCTCTCTCAAGGTGCTAAAATCTCCCTCTACAATCCAAATCTCTCTCTCTCTCCATACAAAATTAAGCATAGCCGTCAACAATGGCTTGGAAAACAGTAAAATAGGGTTTCAGGTCGTGCAGGGACATTACGGTAATTTTAGGGATGAGCGATAGAATGGTTTAGTTAACACAGGTAGGTAGGAATCCAAACATGAAGAAAGACTGAATCGCAGTAATAAGATCCTTATTCAAGATCAACCAAGTGGCCAAAAAAAACTCTTTTTTGAAGCCATCAGGTCTAGGGACCTCACCTTACCATTGGGAAGAGATAAAAACGTCATGTGGATCTCCGCTGTAGTAAAAGAAGCCACAAGCGTAGCAGCATCCCAATGTGGGTATTGATAACTTAGCAGCGACTAAAGAGCTTCGGCAGAGACAGAGACATCACTGTTTGGTTGGGCTTGCAGAAATGTCTGAAAATATGAGACTGCTTCACGTTTAATATATCTTGGGTAAGTGAGAACCTCACCATTTTCAGCATACAGCACAATGATATTATTTCTCCCACATATCTCACGACATGCGTTATGGAAGAAAGTTGAGTTCTGGCCACTCAATGAAAGCCACTGTATCCGCGATTTTTGAAGAAGAAATTTCTCCTCCAGTTTAGCCAACTGATGCCAACGAGAAGAGGCTTCTGCCTCAGCTTGGAAGGAAGCTGTGCAGGGATTTGAAAGATCCTGAGCTTGGCAAAGAAAAATAGCATCAAAAGCTACCTTAGTTCTCTTGGATTGATCACAAAAAAGGTTCCGATTTAGAGCTCTAAGAGCGAATTTTAAAGTCTTGAGCTTCTGATTGAAGCGAGTTAGCGCTGAACGGGAATGGAACAAAGGCCCCGAATAAGTCCATTTTCGTGATACCAATGGCAAAAGCTCCTCACTCTCAATTAGAAAATTCTAAAGTTTGAACGGTTTTCTACTTGTAGCTGGCCTCTCAGATAGTGTAATGAAACACCGAGCATGGTCTGACACACCACCCGTGATAACGTGCTTAAATTATCCTAGGAGAAACTTTACTCTCTCAAATAGGAGGTTGAGTTGTAGTACATAGGGATCGAATCTACAAGGAGCTAGGTTGTGTTTTAAAACCTGACCCGGACCGCGGTTGAACCGGTAAACCTGGTGACCCAAGATAAATCCGGTTCGGTTTTACAAACAACCAAATTTAAAAACCCAATAAAACCCGCAAAAACCTACTAAAACCCGGAACCCGGTACCGGTTGAACCGCTTGTTGAACCGCTTGTTGAACCGCTGGTTGAACCAATATATAGTTTTTACTTATTTTTAGTTTTTAATTATGTTTTAGAATCTGTTTTATATATATTCTAAATTTTAATTTATTAGAGAATGCTCTTTGATATCACTCAAATTACCCTAAGGAGTGACTTTACTCTCTCAAATAAGAGGTTCAGTTGTAGTACTTAGGGATCGAATCTACAGAGAGCTAGTGTACAAGTAAGTTGCAATCGTAATGACTATGCTATGTTGAAAATAGTTTAAAGTAAATTGCAGGTTTGCTGAGTAAGGATAAGATTACTCAGTTGAAAGGATTTGGTTTTGAAACAATAAAGAAAAGTAGTTAGATTTAGGGTAAGTATTCAGGAATTCAGGATTATAAATACTATAAAGGCTAACAAGCTGCTTGCATGATATGTCAGAGCTCAACAGTTATTAAATGAATCCATCAGCTCTCGCATTATTTAGACCATCTATTACTTAGATGCTAAATGGTGTTGCGGTCGGCTACTCTGCCGATGGTATCTATCGATGTTTCATAGGAATATCGACCGACACACCTCTAGCTACGTCGATCGATTACTCTATAGGAGTATCGATCGATACGGCTCTAAGCAAGCTTTATGCGCGAGTTGATACAATGCTCACCATGATCTTAGATCAGCTTTCGCATATCTCTAGAGGATCATAGCATGTTTAGGATGTTGTCAGGTATTGCATGTAATAAACAATGCAATCCAAGTTCATGTTCTAGGTAGCTAAGCTAGAAAAAGCATTAGTGAACAATCCTAACAATAAATATCAGAACTATAGCAATTATAGGTTGGGGCTAATCCCTCATATCCTATTTAAACTCTAAATCTAACAAATGAATCTACTCAGACATGGCTAAGTAGTTCATAGCAACAAGGTAATAATAGAAATTCATAGACCTATTAGAGGGTGAACACTTAGGTTCCAATCACAAATATCTTTGGATCTCTCCTCTAGCTCTAGAACTCTATAACCTCTGTTAACAAATAAAGAACTGAAAAGAAATAAGTAGAAGAAGAAACTCTTGGAAATCTTGTATCTAATTATTTGCTTATAAAAGACTTTTATAAAACTTGCTTGTAAAACTTGTTTTTCTTGCCAAAACACTTAGGCATATAAATATGAGTTCATTAGGTTAAAAAACTCGTCAGGGGCATTCTTGTAAAATGTGATATCTTGGGTTTCAAGTTCGGCCAGGTCCAACTTGTCTTTCTGCCGCCTCAGTATCGATCAATTGTACAGGGTGTACATCGATCGATTATTGTCTCGATGTATCGTCCTTCGGCTAATGTGTGTCGATCGATTGCACAGAGTGTGCATCGATCGATGTGTAACTCTGGTGTCGACCTCTGGTCTTGATCACGGGTGAACTCTTCTTTAAGCTCCAAAAAGGCACCTAAAACATCACTTTTCTCCAAAATGCTTCTGAACCTGAAAACATACCTAATAGACTCCAAAACATAGATAATAGTAATAAAAACACTCATATACAATGGGTAAAAGCGGGTAAAATCCATGGTATATCAACTCCCCCAGACTTAAGCTTTTGCTTGTCCTCAAGCAAACACACAAGCAGTCTTTATGAAAGAGGTTTTGAAAAGCAGGGACTAAATCAAATTCAAACTTAGAATCATAACCTCTACTTTGTTGCAAACTACATCTAAGAGTCTGTCAATCACAGAAGCACATTATGCAATATCCTAATTAAACAACCTTGATCATCTAGCCAACAACTTAGCAATCATGTCTTACTAACCCCTCTACTGATTTCATTTCTGTACATAAAAATAAAAGTGCAGGCTTTACCTTGGGAGTATCGATCACAGGATGCAAGGTTGCTCAAACAAGTATCTGGACCTGCAGGTAAAAATTAGTTCCTATCCTCTCTCTCTACTATTTCTCTCCTAGTCAAGTTTGCTTTCATTTGCAAGACATTGACCAAGATTGGACAGGCTTCCATGAATCAAGCCTTAATGGTTGCAGCCACCAAGTCCTGTTCACTTCTTTTTGACCTATATCCTAGGATTCATTGCGAAGCAAGTCTTGAAGGGGGTAACCACCAAGCCCTGTTCGAAACCTTTACCTATAGAATTCTTATGAATCAAGTCTTGAGGGGGGTAACCGCCAAGCCATGTTCGAATTCCTTCCTAGTTAATAACTAACTAATCCTAGAACATAAATTTAAGATAATTTTTTTTTTAAAGTAGAAAACTTATGAAAATTAAATCTAATTTCGAAAATGAGAGAGAGAGGGTGATAATACTATCTACACAAGGCTTTTACCTTCCAGACTTGTTTGAAGAAACCGATCCCATGTATACCAAGCCCCAAGACAAGCAAAGAATTGTCACTTAGGTTGGAAATCAGTTTTGGTTCCTCCAGACAATCAATGAATGTGTTGTCATAGCTGACAGGTGATCAACTTTAGCATCTATAGTACATTCTGCATCAACAAATCTAAGAATGGTGCCTAAAAGATTGGTTAGATAAAAAGTGAAAATTTAAATTATCATTATCCCTTTCTTGACTCAATAAAAACCATTTTGAAAACATTTTTGGATGAAATCAAAAGGTAAACAACATCAGTAATCATCCCGGGGACTTAAATCATATACTGTCCCCAGTGTATAACCAGTCCAGTGAAGGCATAGGCAATAATAAAGTACACTGATATCAAAAAGTTGAGAACGATATACCTGACCACGATGCGTATCGATCGATGTTGAGTCGTCATCGTCGATCGCTTCTGTGTGGTTCATGTCGATCGATATCGACTGTGTCATGTCGGTCGATTTCAATGGCAATCGTCTAGTCGTAACTGCAAAGAAAAACAAATACGAAAAATAAAATCCTAAAGATAAAATAAAATGAAAAACTACCTAACAGTGGGTTGCCTCCCACTCAGCGCTTTGATTATAGTCATCTAGCTTGACTTTGGATAGAATGAGCTACTGAGATGAAGTCCAGGTTCTTGTTGAGAAACAAGTATCCTCTGTATCTTTCTTCTCGCCGAACCATGCGTCAAATAGGCTTCTTGTGGCTTCATATTCTCAGGTTCGTTTCTTCTTTATCTCAATCAACTCATCAGTGATCCTTTGAATCCTTTCTTCATGACCTTTAATGCTGAACTCGTGCCATCCTAATTTCCTGTAGGCATGTTCTGAAAGATCACTGAGCTCCGCTTGCATTGAATCAAAGCGTTGGATCATTTTGTCGTGGATGGAGCTGGTATCAATCGATTCTTTTGTTGAAATGTTGTTCGACGGCTGTTGAAGTCCATCGATCCATGCGCTGGGTCCTCTGTCGATCGATTCTAAGTGTGCAGGTCTGCTCGCAAGCTGCCTCTGAATGGCTTTAATTTCTTTCTGCATCCCTTCTATGCTAGATTTCAGGCTTCCAACCTCGTTAACATGCGGGAAATATGTTTCGTCTAGACATCTATCTTGTGAATCATCCACGCTTGTTATTGCTGTGTAGACTTCATCAGCAAATTTATCCAAATCAGCTCTGGTACAGATCTCTGAAGTCTGTATATCGATCGATGCAATAGGTTGTTCATCGGTCGATTTTCGCTTCTGCATATTCTCGTGAAGCTTCTCGGCAAAGAGCTTCGTCTGGCCGTCAATTTCAGTCAAACGCCTGTCGATCGATGTGAGGTGGAGCTCGTCGATCGATGCAATCGATGCAGCCTGATAATCAAGTTGACGTTGGAACTTCTCAGCCTCCTGCTGCATAGTATCTATTCGTAGTGCGAGTTCCTCCACTTCTTTGTCTACTAAGAAGTGTATATCAGCAATTTTCCTCTCAACTGCTTTCAGACGAGTCAATCCTCCAAAAGGATTGCAAGGTGCAGCGGGGTTCATATCTGCATGTGCTTCATGGATAAGGCGGATAGATCTCTTTATCGCTTCTGTGCAGATGCTTAGATCCCCTAGGTTGTGTAAGATCGGTTCACAGGTTTTGGTGAGTTTGCTGCTGAGATGAGCTTTTGCTTTCTTCAATTCTTTCCAGATATCTCCAAGAGACTCATCAACCTCATGTTTTGAGTAAGTGGTCGATGATGTGGGCTCCGTATCGATCGATGTGGATGTTATTCCGTCGATCGATTTTGATCTTTTCTGGCTATTGTTCTGTGCGTTGCGAAAATCTTCAAGTTCCAGCTCATGACGTTGAACCTTCTTGAGTAATCCCTGGTCTGCACTGAACATCCAGTTCATCTCACTGCGAAGCTTGTCGGTGGCCTCTTCTAAACTCTTTTCCATGGAGAGCTTTTCCCATTTGCGTTCTCCAAGTAAACCGGTGAACATCTCGTTGATCTCGTCTTTGGTGTAGGTTTCTTGCACCATTTCTCTTCTTGTAAATGAACTAGCGTGCTCTGGTAGACAGATTTAGGAGCGCTCGTCCATTGAAGTTCTTTGAAGCAGTTTCTTGATGTCGTCTTTAGAAATTCTTATGACGTCACCATCTATTCCTCTAGCAAAGCCTTTCTCGTCTCTGTAGACCCCATACTCCTCTCTCTGCTCCCAAAAGAATTTTCGAACTCCATATCGAAAGGCTCTCTTTCCGAATTCGGGACACTTATCGATCGGTGCAACACACTGTGTATCGATCGATTTCCTTTGAAAGTATGGATCCTTTCTGTTGAGATGGTTATCCTCAGCTTCCTTTGGCTCGGTTGTTGTGTCTGCCTCCTGGTGCTGATAATGGTGGTCTGATCCGTAGCGTTGTTGCTGGAATAGGTTGTGGGATCCATTGGCTAATTGTAGGACGTCTGCAATGTCTTCTCTGAATATGTTGAGTGTTCGTCCATCCATTGAGCGTGCAAAGCCTTGTGAATCCCTGAAAATACCAAACTCATCTGGGATTAGATTACCGAAATTAAGTACATTTGAATTTGTTACCTGGGATGGTTGGGTGTATGTATCGGTCGATGGCACAGGTTCTGAATCGGTCGATGGTTGTTCAGGCCTATCGTTCGATTGTACTGGTGCCGTGTCGATCGATGAGACTTCTTCGGGTTGGGTGATGTATGTTGGTGTGGCGGTCTCGACCGTGAAGCTCTCGTACTGGTAGTCGCTTGCCTAGCTCCCGATTGAGTAGTCTCTGTCTCGCTTGTTGTTAATTGTGTTGTCGAATGATGCGAGGCAAGTAGTATCGATCGATGGGGATGTGGCCCTGTCGATCGATGTCGTGATTCTGAGGTTGTGGTGGAGAAGTCGATCTTCATCTTCTGGAAGGTTGTGACACTCTATAGCTCTCTCCTCCTCGTAATCATCAGTATACTCCTCAATGTTAGTAGTATTTGCAGCATGTGGTGGGATGTAGTAGTCGTTCTCCCACATGTTTATTTCGAAATCACCTTCTGGAAACTCCTCCTCGATCTGATTGAATAGTGAATCGATCGATGACCATGTGCGGCTGTCGATCGATGTCGGTTGACCAGAGATGATCGATGAGACAGTGCTACTATCGATCGATTCTGCGGTCTCTGTCTCGTATTCGCCTTGTGAGTCGTATTAATCTCCACAATAGCAAACAGCTACAAGGTCTGAGCCGTCTTGGATCTTCTTAGGGACCTTGATGACTCGTACTGGATCATAGTAGACCGTAGGGTTGATTAGGGTTAGGCACAGTTTGTTTGTCTGAAGGTTGCAGACTGCTCCAACTGTGGCTAGGAAGGCTCTTCCAAGTAGCAAAGAAGTAGGTAGGGTTATCTTGACGTCCAAGACATGGAAGTCTACTGGAATTAGGGCTTCTCCTATGGTAACCTCAAGGTTTCTCACAATTCCTCCAGAGTTCTGCTGAGAACAATCCGCAAAGATGAATGATTCTTCAGTAGGCTCTATCTTCAGACCTAGATGGTCTGCTATCACCTTGGGTAAGATGCTAACTCCAGATCCTGTGTCACATAGGGCACGTGGGAAGTTGATCCCCTGTATTGAGCAAGGAACAACAAACTTTCCTGGATCACCCTTCTTCTCTAGTTTGATCCTCTTGTTCATACTTTCTCTGACTTGGTTGAACATCCTCTTGATGTCTTCTTCTGTCTCCTTAGTTTCTCTGAAAAACATCCACAATCTGTGTGAAAAGTAGGCTTCTTCAAAGGGTTTCTCTGTAGGTATGCTTAGAACTCTCTTTCTGAAACTTGCCAACTCTTTCTCATTAACTCCTCTTTTAAGGTGTTTAGGAACCTTCTCTTTCCTTTTTTTCTGAGAACTCTGCCATCTTTTTCCTTTTCTATCTCCATTGGATCAATAATATCCGTGGGTTTCTTCATTATGGCGGTTGGTGGGTTTCTTGAAGGCTTAGATTGCTCCCGGAGTGCATTAAGTCGTGCAACATCTATCTTAGGAAGTTGCACTCGGCGTGTGATAACTGAATATCGATTGACAACTTCTGGAGTGTGTCGATCGATTTCTTTATCATTCGGTCGATCGATGGGACGTCTGTCCTGTCGGTCGAAGTTGTAAGGGCTGGGCGGATGTGGGTACTTTGCTGCGAACTCCTCGTGAGTAAGTATCTTCACGGTGTTGCACTCGTTGGTGGATCTTGAAAGATCCATCGGTCGATGCTCGTCTTTTTCCACCGATCGATTGGTGTTGGTTGTCCTGACATCGATCGATTCCGATGATTGCCGCCAATACTTTCGATCTGGAAGTCTCCCTCTTGCAGCTTCTCTTGCTTTACCACTCTCCAAAAATCATCCTCTATAATAGCATTGACGTTGTGGCCTGTTGTTTCTTCTCCAGTCCCTTTTCCTAAAGCTTCCTGCTTTTTAACAGCTTCTCCTGTCTGAATCACTTGAGTCTCTAGTTTCTTCACATGGGTACTCAAAGCATCAAGCTTTGTGTTCAAAGTGGTGTAGACAGCGTCGATCTTTCCATTGAAGTTCACCTCTAACTGCTGCTGGCTTTCAAGGACTTTGCTGAGCATGTCTTCTAGCTTTCCTTCTGGGGTTGGTGTGGGTGGCTTCATGTAAGATGAGTTTCCATAACTCCCGTTGTTGTTGGGGTTGCTGCTGTTGAAGTTTCCTCTCTGTCTTGCGAAGTTTATGTTTCCTTGGTTTCCAGATCTCTGAAATCTGGTTCCACTGATCCAGTTGACTTCTGCTTCTATGTAGTCATCTTCTTCATCAGCTTTTGCATCCTCCACTGAGCAGATTTTCTTGTTTAGCAGTTTCTGAACATTTTCAAGTGTAGCTTGTACCTCATTTATCTGTTCCTTTCCAAGGAACGCTGCAGATCTTGCTCTTACAATGTTCTTTGTGCTGTTGCTGGATGCTAGGTTGTCTATTAGCTTCACAGCATCTTCAGGATTCCTTGTGGTGAAGTTGCCTTCACTCGCAGTGTCTAGAGCCAGCTGATATTTCAGTGCGATGCCTCTGAAGAAAGTGCAGAGCAGCTACACTTTGTTGAATCCATGGTGTGGGCAGTCTCGCTGGTAAGACTTGAATCTGATCCAGGTATCCTTGAATGACTCTCCAGGCTCCTGATTGAATGTGGCAATTTTCCTCCTTAAGTCTTCAGCGCGTGCATCATCAAAGAAGTTACACAAAAATGCGTTTTTGATGTCGCTCTAGGATGTAAGAGATCCTGGTGGTAGCTTCTTAAGCCACTGTAAAGCTTCTCCAGATAAAGAGTGTTTGAAGAGCTTACAGAGAAGGCAGTCCACAGGGACTCCATTGGCTTTGATAGCAGATATGAGATCCTCGAACCTCTCCAGATGGTCCATGGGATGCTCACTGGACAGCCCATAGTAAGGTGTTTGTCCCACAAGGGTGTAGTACTGCGGCTTGAGGTCGAAATCGCCTCTCTGAATAGCAGGGGGACGAATGGCTGATCTGTTGGTGTAGAACTGATCTGGACGGTTGTAGTCAGCTAGTGTTCGAGCAACCTCTTCTACAGGTTGAACAGCTCCTGTAGGTCTAGTTTCTGGCTCAGGGATTACTTCATTCTGAGCGTTGAGTTTCTGACCTGCTTCATTACGAAGGTGACCTTCTTGGTCACGCAAGTCTCCATTCTCATCTCGTGTGAGAATAATAGGCGCAACCATGACTTGCGGAATAGTATCGATCGATATACGGTTAGGGGTATCGATCGATGTCGGATGAACGATGTCGGTCGACGGTGAAGTAGTGTCGGTCGACGTGAAGGTGCGAGTATCGGTCGACGAAGACGGTGTCTCGGTCGGCAGGGGTGCGTCAATATCGGTTGACAGGCAGTTGATGGCGTCGATCGATGCGGAACGGATTTCCTTGCGGATTGAACGTTCCAAGCTAGCAGGGTCTTCTGAGAACAAAAGTTGGGATTTCTTGTTGCTTCTGGTGCTGCTGGGCATGTACCTGAAAAGACAAGAAAAAAATTTTGTGTCAGAAAACAAATTTAAATTAAAAAAATAACCTAGACCTAATCAGATTAGATCCTATTGTATCAAAGCTCCGCAGCAACGGCGCCAAATTTGATATCACTCAAATTATCCTAAGGAGTGACTTTACTCTCTCAAATAAGAGGTTCAGTTGTAGTACTTAGGGATCGAATCCACAGAGAGCTAGTGTACAAATAAGATGCAATCTTAATGACTATGCTAGGTTGAAAATGGTTTAAAGTAAATTGCAGGTTTGTTAAGTAAGGATAAGATCACTCAGTTGAAAGGATTTGGTTTTAAAACAATAAAGAAAAGTAGTTAGATTCAGGGTAGGTATTCAGGAATTCAGGATTATAAATACTATAAAGGCTAACAAGTTGCTTGCCTGATATGTCAGAGATCAACATTTATTAAATGAATCCATCAGCTCTCGCATCATTTAGACCATCTATTACATATATGCTAAATAGTGTTGCGGTCGGCTACTCTGCCGATGGTATCGATCGATGTTTCGATAAAAATATCTACCGATACACCTCTAACTACGTCGATCGATTACTCTATAGGAGTATCGATCGATACGGCTCTAAGAAAGCTTTATGCACGATTTGATACAATGCTCACCATGATCTTAGATCAGCTTTCGCATATCTCAAGAGGGTCATAGCATGTTTAGGATGTTGTCATGTATTGCATGTAATAAACAATGCAATCCAAGTTCATGTTCTAGGTAGCTAAGCTAGAAAAATTATTAGTGAACAATCCTAACAATAAGTATCACAACTATAACAATTATTGGTTGGGGCTAATCCCTCATATCCTATTTAAACCCTAAATCTAACAAATGAATCTACTCACACATGGCTAAGTAGTTCATAGCAACAAGGTAATAATAGAAATTCATAGACCTGTTAGAGGGTGAACACTTAGGTTCCAATCACAAATATCTTTGGATCTCTCCTCTAGGTCTAGAACTCTATAACCTCTGTTAACAAATAAATAACTGAAAAGAAATAAGTAGAAGAAGAAGAAACTCTTGGAAATCTTGTATCTAATTATTTGCTTATAAAAGACTTTTATAAAACTTGCTTGTAAAACTTGTTTTTCTTGCCAAAACACTTAGGCATATAAATATGAGTTCATTAGGTTAAAAAACTCGTCAGGGGCATTCTTGTAAAATGTGATATCTTGGGCTTCAAGTTCGGCCAGGTCCAACTTGTCTTTCTGTCGCCTCAGTATCGATCGATAGTACAGGGTGTACATCGATCGATTATTGTCTCGATGTATCTTCCTTCGGCTAATGTGTGTCGATCGATTGCACAGAGTGTGCATCGATCGATGTGTAACTCTGGTGTCGACCTCTGGTCTTGATCACGGGTGAACTCTTCTTTAAGCTCCAAAAAGGCACCTAAAACATCACTTTTCTCCAAAATGCTTCTGAACCTGAAAACATACCTAATAGACTCCAAAACATAGATAATAGTAATAAAAACACTCATATACCATGGGTAAAAACGGGTAAAATCCATGGTATATCACTCTTGCTGACGAATATTCCAAAGATGATGAAGCGACAAACTTAAAAGATCTTTGTAAATTTTAAAATTTTGATTAAACTTTCTGTTTTTCATCATACATAATACGAGTTACACTATTTTATTTTTTCTTTTGATGAAGATTTCAATATGCCACCTGAAGAAAAAAACAATAAAAGAATGTCTAGGTATTGCCTCCGGAAACCACACTAGCCGATACTAGTATACTCCGGTTTTCTTTATACTCTCCCATGTCCTTGTAGCTGAGAAATGATTTTTGTAATAGTCTTCCTGATGCTTCCACAAGATTTGGTCCGGCCCAGATTGTGAATTTGGTACCTGTAGTGCTTCAATTTTCTCATACAGATCATGATAAATTCGTCTGCCCTACTGCGCATGCTTCAAGTAGTACCAGATACAGCTTCTGAGACAGTAGCAGTACGAGGAGTTCCAAAGTAACGCATACCAATCTCCCCTGTTTTATCAATCAATTTTCCAACTCCCACCCAATAATCAAACCAGAAAGATACCAATGAACCATCATGAACCTCATATCTCAGAAACATAAGCTAAGGGACGAAGTTTGAGCAATTTGCGCTAAAGCTATGAACTCCTATTCCTTACCTTTGCATCCTAAAAAGATCCCCCTTTCAAAAAAAAGTTATTAGCCCAAACAACCCAGAGTGACCCCCGAAGAGAGAAAAGCCTCCAGATTAGTCATAGAGAAAAAACCTTAGACATCTCTCGAAGCTTCCTTAGTCCCAAACCACCTTCCAACTTAGGCATACAAAGGTCTTCCCATGCTACCTTGGCCTTATATGCCCATTTGGTGAGCCCGACCACAAAAACGCACTACATAAGCTCTCAATCTCTTTCAGACCCGCTTTTGGTAAAATAAAGGCTGAGCACTAGAAGTTCATGATACTCCTAATGACAGATTTTATCAACTGGAGTCTTCCCGCAAACGAAAGAGAACGGTGAGACCAGGGCTAATAAAAGGCTTTGCAAACGATCCAGTAGAGGTTCATAGTATGTCCTAGTCCAAGTGTTTGTAGCTAAAGGCAAACCAAGATACCCTATAGGTAGTGATCCCATGAATATCCCTCTATCCCGAGCTGCTTGTTGAAAGTTATGATGATTTGGTCCCGCCGAGAAAAGAGAAGATTTAGAGACATTAATGTAGAGACCCGACATTCTCACAAACTGGTCCATAATGGTCATAATGCCATCAATAGAAGACAATTTACATCTGTGAATACCAATATGTCGTTTGCAAAACTCAGGTGGGTGAGATCAACATCCCTACAGCCTGGATGAAAACAAAAATGTCTCTCTGCTGCTGCTTTGTTCAGAAGCTTAGACAGAACATTGTTCAGGATCACATAAAGATATTGAGACAAAGAATATCCCTGCCTTATGTGTCGAGCACTTGTGAAAAAACCCTCCAATTCCCCATTTACAGCAACTGAAAAATAAGCTGTAGAAATACAGAGATGAATCCAGTGGACAAATAATTCCGGTAGACCCATGTCATGTAGGACTGAAATGATGAAGCTCCATTTTAACTGTATCAAAAGCTTTAGAAATACCAAACTTAATGGTGCATCTGTTCGAGATAGAAGTCTGCTGATAGCCATTTCCAATTCTGCAGCCAGACAGAGATTCTCCAGCAACAGCGTGCCCTTGATAAATGCACTCTGATTTGGCTCTATAGTCTGCGGCCAGATACTCTTTAAACGCGTTGTTAGGAGCTTAAAAATAACTTTGTATAAACGATTGCAGCAGGAAATGGGACGGAAATCACGCATAGTCTGGGCTGGGTTCTTCTTAGGGATGAGCGATAGAATTTTTGAGTTAACACTGGTAGGTAGGAATCCAAATATGAAGAAAGACTGAATTGCAGTAATAAAGTCTCCAAGATCGACCAAGTGGCCACAAAAAACTCTTTTTTGAAGCCATCAGGTTCAGGGACCTTACCATTGGGAAGAGAGGACAACGTCCTATGGATCTGCGCTGGAGTAAAAGATAGCCATTTACCAATTCTGCAGCCAGACAGATATTCTCTAGCATCAGCCTGCCCTTGATAAATGCACTCTGATTTGGCTCTATAGTCTGCGGCAAGATACTCTTTAAACGCGTTGACAGGAGCTGAGAAATAACTTTGTATAAAAGATTGCAATAGGAAATGGGACGGAAATCACGCATAGTCTGGGGTGGGTTCCTCTTAGGGATGAGCGATAGAATGTTTGAGTTAACACAGCTAGGTAGGAATCCAAACATGAAGAAGACTGAATCGCAGTAATAAAGTCCTTACTCAAGATCGACCAAGTGGCCACAAAAAACTCTTTTGTGAAGCCATCAGGTCCAGGGACTTTACCATTGGGAAGAGATAACAACGTCATGTGGATCTCCGCTGGAGTAAAAGAAGCCACAAGCTTAGCAGCATCCTGATGTGGGTATTGATAACTTAGCTGCGACTGAGAGCTTCGGCAGAGACAGAGATATACCTGCATGGTTGGGCTTGCAGAAATGTCTGAAAATATGAGACTGCTTCACGTTTAATATATCTTTGGTCTGTGAGAACCTCACCATTTTCAGCACACAGCACACTGATATTATTTCTCCCATATCTCTCACGACATGCGTTATGGAAGAAAGTTGAGTTCTGGCCACTCACTGAAAGCCACTGTATCCGCGATTTTTGAAGAAGAAATTTCTCCTCCAGTTTAGCCAACTGATGCTAACGAGAAGAGGCTTCTGCCTCAGCTTGGAAGGAAGCTGTTCAGGGATTTGAAAGATCCTGATCTTGGCAAAGACAAATAGCATCAAAAGCTTCCTTAGTTCTCTTGGATAGATCACCAAAACGGTTCCGGTTTAGAGCTCTAAGATCAAATTTTAAAGTCTTGAGCTTCTGATGGAAGCGAGTTGGCGCTGAAGGGTAATGGAACAAAGGCCCCGACTCAGTCAATTTTCGAGATACAACCAGCAAAAGCTCCTCACTCTCAATTAGAAAATTGAATAATTTGAACGGTTTTCTACTTGTAGCTTGCCTCTCAGATAGTGTAATGAAACACCGAGCATGGTCTGACACACCACCCGTGATAACGTGCTCAAATTATCCTAGGAGAAACTTTACTCTCTCAAATAAGAGGCTCAGTCGTAGTACTTAGGGATCGAATCCACAAGAAGCAAGACAGAGTTTTAAAACCCAACCTGGACCTGGGGATGAACCAGTAAACCCGGTGACCCAGGATAAATCCGGTTCGGGATTTACGAAAAACCAAATTTAAAAACCCAATAAAACCCGCAAAAACACACTAAAACCCGGTACCGGTTGAACCGCTGGTTGAACCAATATATAGTTTTTACTTATTTTTAGTTTTTAATTATGTTTTAGAATCTGTTTTATATATATTTTAAATTTTTAATTAATTAGAGAATGGTCTTGCTGACGAATATTCCAAAGATGATGAAGCGACAAACTTAAAAAAACTTGGTAAATTTCAAAATTTTGATTAAACTTTCTGTTTTTATCATACATAATACCAGTTACACTATTTGATTTTTTATTTTTGGATCTTGACGAAGATTTCATTCTGCCACCTGAAGAAAATACAATAAAAGATGGTAGAGAGAACCAAAATTAGTTGATGTGATTTGATATTACTTTATTTTTCATCGATAATTTATTACAATGATGTCTTTCTTTTGGTTTATTTTGTATTTGAAGTTTAATTTTATTATTTACATTAGACATTCAAAATAATTATAAATTTTAAGTTTTGATATTTTTGTTAGATGTCATACTCTTAAATTTTTACAAGTTTTTTATATAGACTATATTATATCAAATCAAAATAAAAATATAGAAACTCAAGTTAAGTATTTTTTAAATGTTTTAAAACATGAAATATATACATATCCAAACTATATTTTATGTTTTAGAACATTCAAAATATACTTAACTTTAGTTTCTATATTTTTATTTCATAGCTAATATATTATTATATAAAAAAATTAATTAATTTATTAGCCCACGGTTCAACCGCGGTCGACCCAATGACCCAGTAACCCGGAAGGTTGTCCGGTTCTGTTTTCGGGTTGGGTTTAAAAACATTGGAGCTAGGGAACCAAAAAGATCTAATCAGAGTGACTAGGCTAGGTTGATTATTATTAAACTTAAATAGCAGGTTTTGAGCAAGGCAGTTTCTCGATTGATTGATTGAAGGTTTGAAGCTTTTATAAGAAATAGCTAGACTTAGGGTTTCTATTAAGGTAATCAAGATTAAAATCCTATAGATGCCTAACAGCTGTATGCATGATATGATAGAGCTCAACTTCATAAGAACAAATCGATCAGCTTTTGCCTTCTAGTTTCGTCTATTAGCTAGATCTAATGACCTTACCAATGGGCTTGATCAATTAGAAAGTGTCGATCGATTGTTATAGAGGAATATCGATCGATACACCTTTTGCACCGTCGATCGATTATTCTATAGGAAGATCGATCGACACACTCTAGCCAAGCTTTGAGTTAGGGTTGAATGAATGCTCACTAAGGGTTCCCAGATCAGCATCCGCCTTTCTCTAGCAATCCTAGCTCAATTATAATAAATTCAGGACAAGGTTAAGTAATAACTTATATTCTAGGTCAAGATTCTAGTTAGCTAATCAAGAACACAAGCATTAAGAGCATCCTAATGATGAATATCACAACTTAGCAATCTATAGTTGGGGCTAATCTCTCATGATCTATTTGAACCCTAAATCTAACAATAGAACTACTCAGACATGGCTAAGCAATTCATAACAACAAGTTCTAAAGAAAACTGCATAGATAGATAAATAGATAATAATAGAGTTCTAATCACAAATCTCTTTGAATCTTCTCTCTAACTCTAGAAATCCCTAAAACCTTTAGTTGTGTAAAACAATAGAATAGAAAAGCTCTCTTTGCCTCCAACACTTTGGCAAAGTATATAAATTAGGTGAAAAACTCGTCAAGAACAATTTTGTAAATTGGTAAAGTCTTGGGCTCTAGTCGGCTGGAACCAATTCGGGTCTTGTCTGCTTCGCTGCGATCGATGTCACAGGATGTGCATCGATCGATTATTATCTTCAATTGTGGACATTTCTTCGATATCAATCTATAGAACAGAGTGTGCATCGGTCGATTATTGACTCTGAATGTCGACCTCTGGTCTGGTTTGATGGTCAGCTCGGGTGAAATCTCTATTATGCTCCAAAATGCTCCAAAAAACATCACTTTGTTCCAAAACACTCCTGCACCTAAAAACATACCCTAATAGACTCTAAAAATATAATAATTATATCTTAAAACACCTATATACCATGGGTAAAAAGTGGGTCAAATCCATGGTATATCAACTCCCCTAGACTTACACTTTTGCTTGTCCTCAAGCAAAACAAACAGGCAGTCTCTCTGAAAGAGGTTTGAAAACAGCAGGGACTCACACAATCTTTAAGTCTAGAATCATCACCTCTACAATGTTGGAAGCCACATCAAATATATCCTAGCTTTAGAAGCACTTTATATACCATATTCTTACTTAGCAACCAAATTCATCTAGCCATCAATTTAGCAAATCCTGCCCGACTAACCCCTCTACTAACCACATTTCTTGCATAAAATATATGTGTGGGCTTTACATTGGGAGTATCGATTAAGGGACGTCTGGGTTCTTACTCAAACAAGTATCTGGACCAACATGTAATCTCCTCTGAACAGAAGTTCCTTTTCTCCCTCTCTCTCTAACTTCTCTTAGTCAATGTCTACTTCCTTTGAAGGGTATCATTTATACTTTACATTGACTGAGGTAAAAGACAGGCTTCCATGAATCAAGCTCTGATGGTTGCAGCCACCAGGTCCTGTTCACTTCTTTTTGACCTTTATCTCTTTTTAGAATTCGTTATGAATCAAGCTTTAATGGTTGTAGTCACCAAATCCTGTTCGAATTCTCTAGGATTCTTTATGAATCAACTTTAATGGTTGTAGCCACCAAAACCTGTTAGAATCCCTTTCCGATCTCTCTAGAATTCTTTTATGAATCAAAATTTAATGGTTGTAGCCACCAAAGTCTGTTCGAATTCTTTAAAAATCTGAAGGAGCAAGAGAGGGGGGAACTATCAACATTTTACCTTCCACCCTTGTAGGAGGAACCCGATTGTGGGAACTGAAATTCGCACTGTCGATTTCCTTTGATTTAGGAAAGTTAGGAAAAACCCTAATTTCCCAGAGGTCACGGATATCTGCTAAACCACATACCAATAAATCAAAAACACAAAAATAAACAGACGAAAAGTATAAAAATCGAAGAAAGAGCAAAGTTTATCTTATTCCGAATCCGTGAAAGAACTTTTCAATAAGGTAAGAGCCTTGGCGAGTTTCCTAGTTCTAACAACCAAAGACTGCAAAAACCTATTTGAGTCGCAGCTCGAAAATGGAAAAATAACCTATTGCTCTAAATACTAAGTTTTTTTTGCTGTGAGTTCGAATCCCTTTGCATCTTCAACCTCGATATTCTTATATACTCCTCCTAAGGCGGTTTTCTATTTCCCTTTCTGCCCATGATCGAGTTTATCGCTCTGTGGAAATATTCTATTTCTCTCGATCTTCCTTTTTATATTTGGAAACTTCACATTTATCCTCCGAACTTGACATTTATCTTCTCCTGCATCACAAAAGATAAACCGTCATAATGATTGGGCTTGATTTCGCACAAAATTGAGAGTGGGCTTTTAGCCATGTTTTGGACCCATTCGGGCTTTTTTCCGACTTAAGCGGTTTTTTCAATTTTATCGAAATAGCGTGTTTTAAGAAACGACGTCGATTTACGAAAATTCAATTTTATCATATAGTGGAGGCAGTTCAAGGCGTTTAGTCCACCGTTGCCGTTTTATACAATCAATTCGAGTTCCATAAGCGGAAACAAGTTCTTGCGGTTTTTATCGTAAGGTTCCGATGGTAGCTTTGATTGAGATGGAACGAGAAAGATCTCGATCCGATTCCGAACGACAAAGCTATGAGGATGGGTGAAGGTTGATTGGGCAATCCATCTCGCCAAAATGGCGAGTTGGCCATGCTTCTTGGTCCAACTCGCCAAAATGGCGAGTTTGAAGTGATCCAACTCCCCAAAATGGCGAGTTTGAAGTGATCCAACTCGCCAAAATGGCGAGTTTGAAGTGATCCAACTCGCCAAAATGGCGAGTTGAAGGTGACCCAACTCGCCAAAATGGCGAATTGGCCATGTCTCTCGATCCAACTCGCCAGAATGGCGAGTTGGTTGTCTTCCTTGGCCTGATTCGTTCATTTGGTGAGTCTGTCGGTATGTTCGGACAATCAAACCTTTGTAATCGTTTCGTTGTCCGGGGCTTAGAGTAGTCTCTCTGGAGATATTTTATTTTCTAATTCCTCTTCGAAATTGATTTGAAACTGGATTTAGGTTTCTGGCGCTCTTTTAATCTCTCTTTTTCAAAGGAGGATATTTTTCGATAAGTTTATGACGTTTGATTTTGTCGTGACCGATTTTGACCCCAACAATTAGCCCCCCACCTCGTTAGAATTATGATATTCGCTCGAGCGAGTTAAGCATGTCGGGTAAGTTAGGCGGAATCCGATGTCAGAAATTCCGAAAGCGAATAGTGAATTTTTTTGTCTATATGTATGTGGAGTAAGTTTTCAAGTTCTTTACTTGCTCACTTCCACAAATCTTTCTAAGGTAGAAAAATTCTTTTCTTTCTTCTCTCCCCTTGGTATAACAGAGAAATTATTGTTTTGAGATCATGTCTTCAAGAAGAAAAGCTTCTAACAAGTCTCGTCGCGATTGCTTTGTTTCTGGCAGTTCAAGCTCGCAATTTAACAATGACATGCTGAAGGTAGAATTTGAGATCCCTTCGGTCGATCCTGAGGATGAAGAGAGGTACTGGGAGGCAAATGGTGGAACAAAACTTCCTAGGCCTGGGATATGGAATTCTCCTCCGCTCCATGCCAATCCTATGAGGGGTTTCCCGAGCTAGAGTTGTCCCAACGGTCTTGCTGCCATTCGGAGTTTCTGCCGAGTTCTGGAGTCAGTAGAGTTTCGACTTCCTGAAGCCGAAGAAGTTGCCAGGTCTCCGCCCGAAGACTACTTTACGTGCTTCGAGGCATACTTAATGCAATGCCATCTGTCGTTTCCCATCCCGGAAGTCATTGCAAAGCTTCTCAGCGGTTTTAGGTTGTCAATCGGCCAGATTTACCCATGCGGCTTACAGCACATCGTTGGAATATTGGTGCTGAGTTACGAACTAGGTGTGACTCTGGACGTTAGCCATCTTGAAGCCATGCTGAGGCCTTCTGGGACTTCGACCATGGTTCAGCTAAAACCTCATCCGACCATGGCGATCATAACAGAGTTCTACTCGAACTACCATGGCTGGAAAGACCACTTTTCTTTGTCCGAGTCGATGATGCATCCGTGGAGGAGAGTGGTATTCCCTTCTTTCGGACCGTGTGGGGTCAGAAAGGTACTTCCAACCGAGCACCAGTTTGGTTTTGATGATACTCGACCTTACGATTTTTTTTTTTTTTTTTTGCAGTGAGCAAACCATTCCCTCCAATTCCAGACGGTCTGATTGCCATAAAAGATTTGTTCCGTGGAGAGAAATTCTTCTGGGCCACGTTTACCCTGAAGGGGGTCCGCTGCGCAGTTGCCCTTTACCGTTCCCGGCATGAGCCGGATTTGCTGATTGATGAAGAGTCGGGGTCAAGTATGGATGGTTTCGTACCGTGTAAGGATCGGAAGGAGAAGGGACAATCAAAAATCCGCAAAGACAAAATCATCGCCGTCGCTGACGTTGCGGCCGATGGGAAAGATTTTCCCGGTGACGTACTCAGGGACTATCTTAACAGTGGCGAGCCAGATGATCTTGATGAGTTGTTTGACTTCAAACTTCCCCCATCCGACGACGGGTCCAATGAGGTGCCAGAGTTTTCCGAGGCGTCAAGGAAAGTCAATGGGGTAAATTTTAACCTTCGAGAATTTTTTCTTTTTGTGTAGCCAAGCTCTTTTTTTAACTCGAGGGTTTTTGCAGGCCCTTCTCAACATAAGCCGAGCTCTTGGTGCGAGCAGACAGGAGGCTCTCATGGATCAGTTCAAGGCTAAGATGGCCGACAAGGAGATCGCTCGCCTGAAAGGTGAATGGGAGCGTTCCCGTTGTCGTGAATGGGGATCGTTCGAGGCGGATACTCGTCGTGCCTATACGCGAGGAAGAAAAGACATGGCTGAAATAGTGAGGACTCGTCATGAGAGGTTCTCGTATGAGTTCGGGGAACTTAAGGCAAGCCACAAAGCTCTTAGAGAGTATCGCGAGTGTCGCGGTACTGCAAGCGGTTTGTACCTTATGACGGCTCATGACTATTCGTACGATGTCGAGTATGTGAGGCAATCTCGACGTATGAACGAGAGGAATAGGGACTTTTCGATTCCTCAAATCGAACAGAGGATTTGGGAGCAGTGGGATCTGATCCCTATTTCTCATGACATGGTGGAAGCTGAGACGGGAGTTCTCGATGAGACGAGCGATGTGGATCAACCGGCTCCTCTAGATGCTAACAATCAGTCATTCAGAGGGTCGATGACAGGGTTCTTTGACCTTGGGACTGACCGTAAGATTTTTCGTGACTTGTCGGGATAGTGTTCCCTCATCTTTGTGATATATATCAGTTTATGTGTTGGTTTCTGGCCAGGTGTGGCCATATATTTTTATGTAGTGGGACTAGCCGTGTGTGGCTTTGAATCCCTGCTGTTTATCGGCTTTTGTATGGATCATGCTTTTATGAAAAAAGGATTTCGAAAAACGTTTGGATTTTGTTAAGTAGGGGAAGGATTCGAGTTTTCATCTCGCCCTTCGTCCCTTTTTGTGGATCATCCTATTCGTTACTCGAGATGTTTGAGAGTGTTTAGATGTGGACGAAGAGACATGCTTTCAGGATCTCGTATCTTTTCGATATCATGCCTTGAGACGTTAGAATCCAGCGTGCTGGGTATAGGGTAAGACCTAGACTTACTTTCGGTTTGAGGCTTTGTGATGACTAATCGGCTTTCGTTTTGCCTGTTGCGATTTTAACCTGACTCCGTCCCGATTTAAAGTCTGTGATAGGTTCTCGGCTTATACGACTTGTCTGGTTGGAGTCGAGCATCTCTTCGGGGACAATTTTTAAGTCTCCCGAAAGTGCTGAACAAAATTTTGGATTTCTTTTATAGCGCGCTATTTTATCCTAGTCGGATGTAAGAGGATCTATCCTTAGGATGGATCTAAATGCGTTTGTTTAGGACGGCTAGATCACTCGGTGGGGCCAATCGACGAGCGTTTGTGATTTATAGTCGCGAATGGACTGATAGCATGTTTTCGAAGATGTAGGTGATGTCTCGCTTGTTTATTTGAAAATGAGCTTTATGTTAGTGGTGTTTCGGGTTTTGGTCGGGAGTCAGAATTGACGATGCGGCCGAGATATGTTGCCGAGGGAGATTTTGCGGTGGAGATGATTCGTTCCGAGATAAGACGATTATTCCCGAGTTTTCGTTCACCGGTTCGTATGATGATCGGTTTACTCGTTGGTGGATGTTTTCCGAAAGTATAAAGAGGAATTTTGCGAGATTCAAATGAAATCTTTATTGCCGAAAAAGTTCAAAAATATTGAGTACAAGGCACACTTAAAATGCAGGGATGTACTAGTATTCGTATATGTTCCCACTCCCCCCCCCCCACCCCCCCCCCCCCCCCCCCCCCCCCCCCCCCCCCCCCCCCCCCCCGCTTTTTGAGAGGGGGGATAGCTGAACTCGTCGTTAGACGAGCTGCCTACGTACTCCTTTTGGGAATCAAGCCATCTCGTAGTTCTGTTGGTTTGCGTGAGTATGTTTACTCGGCTGTTGTGTTTGCGTCGATCGTGTTAGTTGCAGGATCGATGTCTTCTACCGGGTTTGTCTCCTCTGGCTGGTTGGAAGCGTTAGGCTCTCAAATAAGAGGTTCAACTGCAGTACTTAGGGATCGAATCAACAGGAAGCTAGGGAACCAAATAGATCAAATAGTTATATAATTAAGCTAGGTTAATAAGTAATAAAACAGTAAATAAATTATAAAGCAATAAATATAGTAAATTGCAAGGGCGAACAAGGCAGTTGTTTTTATGTAACCGAGAGTTGTTTGATGGAAAGATGGTTGCTAGACTTAGGGTTTCTATTCATGTATTTAGAGATTATAGTCCTATAGATGCCTAACAGTTGCATGCATGATATTATAGAGCTCAACTACTTAACAACAAGTCAATCAGCTCTCGCATTTCTGGACGAGTCTATTAACTAGAGGCTAATGATGCTCTCCATCAGCTTGTGTGGTCTAATAGTATCGATCGATGACTCTATGGGAGTATCGATCTATACATCCTTAGCTCTGTCGATCGATTATTCTATAGGGATATTGATCGATGCGCTCTAGTTAAGCTTTATGCGCGGGTTGAATAATGCCCACTAAGGATCCTATATCAGCAAATTACCTTACTCTAGCAATCTTAGCTCAATTGATAGGTCAGGACAGTATTAATTCAAGGATGCTTAAACATATAAGTTCATAGGTTCAATATTCTAGTTAATTACTCTAGCACAAAGCATTAAGAACAACCTATTGATGAATATCACAACTTAGCAATATATAGTTGGGGCTAATCCCTTTAATCCTATTTGAACCCTAAACCTAACAGGTGGATCTATTAGAGCATGAAGTTTGTCACAAGAATCATAGATGAATAGATATAAAATAGATAAATTCAATACAGAAACCAAAGGAGTTCCAGGAGGAATCTTATGGAGTTCCTCCCTTCTCTCCTAACTAAGAACAATAAATCAAAGAAATCGTAGAAAGCGTAGTCGTCAACAATGGCTTAGAAATAACATAAATAGGGTTTTAGGTCATCCAAGGGTATTCTGGCATGATGGGGAAGTCGGGTAGTGGTGCCTCTGGTGGGCCCTGTGTAGCTGGTGCTCTGCGCTCTCCTGCAACTCTCCGTGGCATGTCCTGGAGGTTGCGGAGAAATGCCTCATCTGGCTGGAATCGGATCCTGTCAATGCTCCCAGTGAAGTCCGTGATGTGGCGAGATGGCAGCTGAAGAAGACGGAGGCGCTCTCCTCTCCTGAAACTCCAGAGCTGGCCCTCCTTCAGCCACTGAGCTGAAGACAGATGTGCCACGTCCAAGTAGGCGTGGGAGGTGCGTGCTAGCTCTCCAGTCAAGCGGATTCCTAGATGCTGGAAGATCGGTGTAAGCAGGCTCTCGATCGTCTCCTTCTTCCTGCCAGTGCCCTTGAAGGGCTTCATCTTCAGCGACACCAGGTGCTGAGCAAAGAGAGATCCCAGGTTGGGCATAGGCATGTCGCGGTCTGGGTCCAAGTCCTGCAGGTCGACAACTCCGTCAAGCGCAGTGAACAGCAGTGTAAGCTCGTCGATCCTCACCTTGTTGGGCTCCATCTTGCACAGCAAAGAGCTGGCAAGGGCCCTCATGAAGTAGCGCAAGGTGGGATGAAGGATATCAGTCTGAGTGACAGTCATGCTCCAGTGGCCTGTGCCAATGATCCTCCAGAAGTCACCGATCCTCGGAAACTCAGGGACACCCACAGCGGTGTTCGAAGGATCGAACCCGTAGATCTCGCAGATCTCGGCGACTGTGATCTGGTATCTGACACCTCTGGCAAAGAATGAGAGAACTCCGTCGCTCGCGACGCGGTCAGTGCTAGTGGTGTAGGTGAGATCAGCTGTGGCGAGAAACTGTCTGACCAGAGAGGGGTAGAGGTCGTAGGGGTATGTTGCCATGGTGCCGAACCCAAGCTGGCTGATCATGTCCCTCAAGTCGTGCCAGAGACCAAGCTGCCTCACGGTAGCCTCGTCGATGAAGCGTGTGGGAGCGATGTCGACGCGCAGCCATGCGTTGTAGAACAGGCTATCGTAGTCGTCCCAACTCTCTGTCCGCCGACGGTGAGTGCAGGCAGCGGAACGGACCGCTGTGTGTGGGTCGGGGTAAGACTCCACCGTCTGTATGGCCTTGGTAGGGTTCCGAGGCCATGGGTAGCGCTCGTCAGGCTGTCGTGGCGGAGAGTTTGATGATGATGATGGTGTCGAGGAAGATGGTGGTGTGGGTGGTGCCCTGGAGGTGCTTGGGGTATCGAACCTCCTCTTAGTCTTCCTCTCGCGTCCACTGTCTCTTCGTAAACTCATCTGCAAACAAAACAGAAGTGTAACATCAGTTGGTGCAATCAATGGTTCTTCACATCGATCGATTCTCATGATGAGGGATCGATCGATGCGGATAGCTCCATGTCGATCGATAGATCGTATTTGACATCGATCGCTGGGCGTCGATGTCGATCGATTCGACAGAGACCGTGTCGATCGACACGACATCGCAAAACCTGCAACATGAAACTCAACCCAAATCACAATTCCACAAACAACGAATGAAAAACGAGCATTCCTAGAACCTATTTCATCATACTAGCAACCTAAATCGACCAAATCCAAGCCTAATCAATCGATTATGTTCATGTCAAAGCCTAGTCAAACAAAATCCAAAAAATAGATAATTTCGAGTTCATACCTTGTAGATCTGTTGAATAGATGAACAAAAGAGACAGAGAAGTGAAAAACAAGGAGATTGAGGCAAGAAATGGCGAAAAACGATTTAGTTTCTAGAGAGAAAAATCGGTTTCTGATTTTCGGGGGAAGATTGCGAAATGAGGAGATGAAACGGCGGATGTCGAGGTTAATGAATCTCGACCTCGATATGTCCGCATTGATCGATATGCCTAGTAGGGTATCGATCGATTTTAAAGGTAATCCCTTATCTCTATTTTTTTTTCAAAGTCCTAAATCTATTAGTGGGTTGCCTCCCATTCAGCGCTTGTTTTAAAGTCGTGAGCTGGACTAATTTAAGGTCAATCTTCGATTGGAAAATCCAATTGCAGATTACTGCTTTTGCCCAATAATGCTTAACTCTGTGTCCATTTACTGTGAATTCGTTTCCTTTTTCATCCAACAGAGTTATTGCTCCGTAAGGTTGTACTTTCTTAACTGTGAAGGGTCCTGCTCAACGAGTCGGAGTTTTCCGAGAAATAAGGAAAGTCGGGAATTATAAAGCAGTACTTGGTCATTTGGTTCGAAATGTCTAGAAATAATTTTCTTGTCATGATAAGCTTTTGCCTTTTCCTTATAAATATTTGAACTTTCATAAGCCAAATGCCGGATTTCATCTAATTCATTTAACTGTATAAGCCGTCGTTCAGCAGCAGGCTTGATATCAAAATTCATCTGTTTAACTGCCCATGCTGCTTTGTGTTCAAGTTCGACTGGTAAATGACAGGCTTTACCGTACAGTAAATGAAATGGCGTAGTCCCTAATGGGGTTTTGAAGGCGGTCCTATAAGCCCAGAGTGCATTATCTAATTTTCGAGACCAATCCTTTTGGGATTATTCCTACGGTCTTTTCTAAAATTTCTTTTATTTGTCTGTTGGATACTTCCACTTGTCCACTTGTTTGTGGGTGGTACGGTGTTGCAACTCTGTGATGGACTCCATTCTTTTTGAGTAGTTGATCGAAGATCTTATTGATAGAGTAGTTGATGCTTTTGAAAAATTTGACAGCTACTGCAGCATCATTTGTTGGGGAAGCAACTGCTTCGACCCATTTAGACACATAGTCTACAGCGACTAAGATGTATTTATTTCCGTAAGAGGAGGGAAAAGGTCCCATAAATTCAATTCCCCAACAGTCAAAGACTTCGACTTCGAGAATGAATTTCTGTTTCATTTCATGTCTTTTGCTGATTTTTCCTCTACGTTGACAGCTGTCACATTTTGCGATGTAAGCATGAGCGTCGTGAAACATTGTCGGCCACCAGAAACCTGCCTGAAGAACTTTTGCTACCGTTTTAAGGTTGCAAATTGTCCAGCATAGTCAGGTCCATGGCAGTGAAATAAGATATTGTTAATTTCAGTTTCAGCGATACATCGTCTGAATATTCCATCGGGACAGTGTTTGTATAAATACGGTTCATCCCAATGGTAACGTCTAACTTCTCTAAAGAACTTTTTCCTTGAATAACCTTGGAGATTTTCTGGCTCTACTTCAGCAGCTAGATAGTTTACTATGTCAGCGTACCAAGGTCTATTCTTTATACCCATACTTATTGCGTGCACTCCCAGACTTGAACCGTTTTTTCCGTGAAGTTTTGTTTTCACAGTGTTTAGAGGGTAGCAGGCAACATGAACTGGTAAATCAATGGTGAGTTTCTTTGGAAAAGTTCTGATTCCATGCTCATACATGCTGTCGATCGAGTGGCTAAGTTTAGCTAAGTGGCTAAGGTCTATTCTTTATACCCATACTTATTGCGTGCACTCCCAGACTTGAACCGTTTTCTCCGTGAAGTTTTGTTTTTACAGTGTTTAGAGGGTAGCAGGCAACATGAACTGGTAAATCAATGGTGAGTTTCTTTGGAAAAGTTCTGATTCCATGCTCATACATGCTGTCGATCGAGTGGCTAAGTTTAGCGTCGATCGATCGAGTAGCGCAGGTATCGATCGATCTGTCTCTCTCAGGATCGATGTATAATCGGTTAGTCCAATGTGACCTATGAATAAGTCGTCGGTTTGATAAACATTTTCTGTAGGTAAGAAATCGTTGATTGGAACATCTTCATCGATTCTTATCCTAGACAGATGATCTGCAACTCCGTTTTCTATTCCTTTCTTGTCTCTAATTTCCATATGAAACTCTTGGAGTAGCAAGATCCATCGAATAAGTCTTGGCTTTGCGTCTTTCTTTTGCATTAGGTATTTGATCGCAGCGTGATCGGTGTGAATAATGACCTTCGAGCCGACAAGATATTGACGGAAGTTTTCGAATGCGTAAACTACTGCTAGTAGTTCTTTTTCCGTAGTTCCATAATTCCTTTGCGCTTCGTCGAGAGTTCGACTGGCGTAATAAACAACATGTAATTTCTTGTCTTTTCTCTGGCCCAAAACTGCACCCACAGCAAAATCGCTTACGTCGCACATAATTTAAAATGGGAGATTCCAATCAGGTGCTTGCACGATGGGTGCGCTAATTAAAGCAGTTTTAAGCTCTTCGAAAGCTTTGAGACATTCGGGGGTAAAATCAAATTTGACTTCTTTACATAAAAGAGCTGTCAAAGGTCTAGAAATTCTGCTGAAGTCTTGTATAAACCTTCTATAGAATCCAGCGTGTCCTAGGAAACTTCTAACATCTTTTACAGAAGCGGGTGCTGGTAAACCAGCCATGACTTCTATTTTCGCATGATCTACTTCTATTCCGGCATCAGACACTTTATGCCCAAGGACAATTCCACTAGTAACCATGAAATGACACTTTTCCCAATTTAGAACAAGGTTCTTTTCTTCGCATCTTGCTAGTACTTTGCATAAATTGTCAAGACAACTTTTGAAGTCAGACCCGTGGACCGAAAAATCGTCCATAAAGACTTCCATGAAATCTTCAATCATATCTGTAAAGATAGACATCATACACCTCTGGAATGTAGCCGGTGCGTTGCAAAGTCCGAAAGGCATTCTGCGATATGCAAAAGTTCCATAGGGGCACGTGCATTCATTAACCGCGTGCATTCATCGGTTCGGCTTTCAGTACTAAAAATCTCTTTTTCGGTTGTTGGCATAGTGTCTTCTGACTCATTATCGGAATAAAGGTCAAAGGGTTCCTCAGCTAGAGCGGCGATATCGTCTATATTGAATGCTCGGTTATCAATCAAAGGACATTGAATTAGTTTTTCCATGTCGAAAACCATCGGAATGTCTTCAACTTCTAAATGTATTCGTCCTTCCTTGACATCGATAATGGCTCCGGCTGTGGCGAGGAAAGGTCTACCTAGATTAATAGGGTCTTTTGGTTCTCGCATGTATCTTAGAATGACGAAGTCAGTCGGTATACGACAGTCATCTATCATTACTGGCACATCCTTGAGTATACCTTCCGGTACTCGGACGGATCTATCTGCAAGAACAAGGGATATTCGGGTAGGCTTAAATTTCGTGAAACCCAGGGATGCGGCAACAGAGTAAGGCATTAAGTTGACTCTTGACCCCAGATCGCAAAGTGATCTGCTGAATTGTTTGTCTTCTATTTTGCAATTCAAAACAAAACTACCAGGGTCAGGTCTTTTTATTGGTGGTTTGCCTTCGATCATAGCGCTTACTTCGCTTGACACCATCATGATGCTATGTTCCGTTGATGGAAAACTTTTAGATACCATGTCTTTCACGCATTTTTTTATCGATGGAGAAACTTTCATGGCTTCACTCAGTGTCAATACGAGTTTTATTCTATCAAGAGCTCTCTTACAGATATGTTTTTCCTTTTCTCGCTTAATTTGTGCACTGGTGAGGGGGAATGGTGCTAAGGTTTTATACACCCTCTCTACTACGGGCGCAGCAGATGCGGTTTGTGTCGTAGGGGGTATCGGCTGTCGAATCGGTACCATCATCCTTTTGCCGATAGATTTTATTTTCTTTCTGTCGATCGATATTCGTTTTAGTGCGTCGATCGATGGGGGTTTCTCCCTCGTCCTCATCACTAAAACAGATTGGTTCGGGATTCGTTTGGTCAGGCTTTTCTTTGCCGGTTTTCTTATTTCCAGTGGGATCGTCATTGGTAGTGCTTTCCTTTTCAACTGGAGGGAGGCATTTTCCACACCTAAGGAGAACAGCACTAACATGGCGTCTTGGGTTTTCATCGGTGCTTCCAGGAAGGCGTCCTATTTCCCTTTTAATAGAGATTGCGTTTTCTGCAACTTTACTGTCTAGCATCTTTATGTGATCATCGAGGGTTTCAAGTTTTGTCATTAATTCATTGTAGATCATTTCCGTCATTCCTTCAAAGTCAGCTATCAACCTTCGATTTCCCGTGAAGGCTTGTTTTAGCCTGGATTTGGTTTTTTTTGTCTTGATCCAACAGTTGCATCATAATTTCGAGTGAAACTGCCTTCATGCGGATCTATAGGTTGATTGTTGAGCTGGTCTGTGTCCACAAAGTCTACTTGTTTCAGATAAAACTTCGTCACTTATCTGGAATATTCCTCGTTGACTTTGTTCTGCTAAAAAGGATTGAATCGAGTTCAGGGTTTCTTTGAAATGGGTCATCTGAGAATCGTTTGAACACTCCACTTCGTTCCTTCTTTCCAGATCCATCCTTTCATAAGCTCTACCGGCAGCTACATTCTCGATTAGTTTCTTCGCATCTTTGGAGCTCCTGGAGCGGAAATTCCCTTCGCTTACTGTATCGAGAATGCTTTGGTAGCGTAAGCTAACACCTCCGTAGAAAGCGTTAATCAATTGGGGTTCCGAATATCCTTGATGGGGGCATTCGTTTTGGAGGGTTTTAAACCTCCCCCAAGTATTTTTAAAGGATTCTCGTATGTTCTGGCGAAATGTGGAGAGTTTCCTTCTCACATCCCAGTAGCGGGCATCATCGAAGAAATGGTTGATGAATGCGCTCCTGATCTCGTTCCAACAAGTTAAGGATCCATTTGGAGAACGGTCCAGCCACTTTTTGGCTTCTCCTGCCAAGGAGAGTGAGAAGATTTTGCAACGATTGTTTTCGTCATTCACCATGTCTTCCAATTTCTCGATGTGGTCAAGTGGGTGCTCTGAGAGAGTCCCACGGAAAGGGTTTTGCCGTACCAGAATAAGGTGGTCAAGGTTAAGCTTGGACCTTATTGTTTCAATTTCTGGTGACTTTATGGTGGACCTATTGGAGTAGGTCCTGCTAGGGTCTAAGAACTCTTGCAAAGACAATTCTTTTTCATTCTTAAGGGCTGTATGAATTTCAAGAGGGATTTCAGTCCCCTGTTCTTTCATAATTTGGCTGATTGCGTTGCATGATTGAACTATTTCTCCTAGGGTTGCTTTCCCTAATTCAGTATTGGTAAGTTTAGAAAACTTACCTGCTTCCGGCTGGTCGTAATCGGTCGATGTTGATGGTCGTATGTCGAGCGATTCCTGTCGACCATTATCGGTCGATTCTGGTGTAACCATGTCGATCGATCCCAGCATCATAGTATCAGTTGTCACCATATCGTTCGATGCGTCAGTATCTGCGTCGATCGAAAGTCTGGCGAATTGTGCAAGTACTTCCTCTAGGTACCTGTGTAAGCAGGAAGTGAAGAAAAACTTTTAGTAAACAGAAATTTAAAATCTAGAATATATTCTAAACTTAATCTAATGGTGATAAGAAAGAGTCCCCGGCAACGGCGCCAAATTTGATAACGTGCTCAAATTATCCTAGAGCAACCTTACTCTTATCAAAAGAGGTCAAGTTGTAGTATTTAGGGATTGAATCCACTGAGACTCTAGGATCACACAAAATATTTATAGTCTTCGAGATAAAGGTAGATGGAATGGTTTAGAATAGTAACTTAAAAGAACTTTAGGAAAATCGATCGATAGACATATGTGTATATCGATCAACGAACAGGACAATTGCTCGATTTCAGAATATGGGATTTGTTAGCAATTTGGGAAGGTAGCTAAATCAAGGTAAACCTTTACGTATGACATGCATGATTCTTGAAGCATTAAATGGGTTTCAGATATGGTTGTTCTCGAACTCAACTATTAGAAACAATCTATAGAATTGTATTATAGCTAGATCTCAAGCCAGTCAGCTGTCGCTTGTTCCAACTTGAGAAAGCATCGAGCGATATGTCTTTCGGACTATCGATCGGTGTGCCTTTCAGATAATCGATCGATGACTAGTTGTCGTATAGATCGATTAGCCTTCCAGTAAGCATTACTGATCAGGTTGATGGGTTCTCAAATTAACTAGGGAAACTTTCGTCTTTAGCTAATTAATAAGATCAGACTAGTCTGTTTCAGGCAATTCACCATGCTGTCGCTTGCGCAAATTAAACCTAAGATCTAAGTCAAGGGTGATCAATTCCTTTACTTAGCATTAAGCACAACTAGAATGAAAGAACGATTAAAACACCCTAATAATCATAATATGATTAGCAATACATGATTCAACCTTAGGTGAACCTAAATCTGACAGTAGAACTACTCAGACATATTCATAAGAAGCAAAGTTATGATGGTCTGAATAATACTTAAATAAAACTAAATGAAAACAGTAAAAGAGTAAGAAAACAAAAGGAGTTCAAGATCTTCTCTGTTTATGAAGTTAGATCTCTCTCTCTCCAAGCTAGATATCTTCTTCTCCAACTAATCTTCTAAGCTATTACTTCTCTCTTTGGTGATGACTTTGGTGGCTATTGCCTCCTTGATTGCTTTTTTTTTTTCTTTTTTGCTGATGACTCCTTATTTAAATGGTACAAAAACCCTAAAAACATGACATAACAGGCGGCCAGGGTGTATTATGCAAATAGGAAATCTTTTGGACATCTTTGTAAATCTTCTATTCTTCATTAATCGCGAGTGGCATTGCATCGACCGATATTCCAAAAGGATATCGGTCGACTCGTGTTATGTTCCATCGATCGATACTTTAGTGTTGTGTCGGTCGATGCCTTCTTCAGTAGTCAGCTCCGCGAGCAAAAATGTAAAATCTTCCAAAACGATCTCAAAATGCCTCATAATCATCACTTTATTCCAATGAGTACCTAAACCTGAAATATCTCTAAAAGAGCTACAAAATGCATATAAAACCTTTGAAAACATATGAAATTCATAGGGTAAATAGGGTAAAATATAAGGCCTATCATGAACCAATATGTACTTTTTACCTATTTTTAGTTTTTAATTATGTTTTAGGGTCTGTTTTATATATATTCTAAATTTTTAATTAATTAGAGAATGCTCTTGCTGACGAATATTCCAAAGATGATGAAGCGACAAACATTAAAAATCTTGGTAAATTTTAAAATTTTGATTAAACTTTCTGTTTTTTATCATACATAATACCAGCTACGCTATTTTATTTTTTATTTTTAGATTTTGAAGAAGATTTCATTATGCCACCTGAAGAAAATACAATAAAAGATGGTAGAGAGAACCAAAATTAGTTGATGTGATTTGATATTAGTTTATTTTTCATCGATAATTTATTACAATGATGTTTTTCTTTTGGTTTATTTTGTATTTGAAGTTTAATTTTATTATTTACATTAGACATTCAAAATATTTATAAATTTTAAGTTTTGATATTTTTGTTAGATGTAATACTCTTAAACTTTTACAAGTTTTTTTAAATAGACTAAATTATATCAAATGAAAATAAAAATATAGAAACTCAAGTTAAGTATTTTTTTAATGTTTTAAAACATGAAATATATACATATCCAAACTATATTTTATGTTTTAGAACATTCACAATATACTTAACTTTAGTTTCTATATTTTTATTTTCATAGCTAATATATTAATATATAAAAAAATTAATTTATTAGCCCACGGTTCACCCGCGGTCGACCCAATGACCTGGTAACCCGGAAGGTCGTCCGGTTCGGGTTTAAAAAAATTGGAGCTAGGGAACCAAAAAGATCTAATAAGAGTGACTAGCCTAGGTTGATTATTATTAAACTTGAATAGCAGGTTTTGAGCAAGGCAGTTGCTCGATTGATTGATTGAGGGTTTGAAGCTTTTATAAGAAATAGCTAGACTTAGGGTTTCTATTCAGGTAATCAGGATTATAATCCTATAGATGCCTAACAGTTGTATGCATGATATTATAGAGCTCAACTTCATAAGAAAAAATCGATCAGCTTTCGCCTTCTAGATTCGTCTATTAACTAGATTTAATGACCTTACCAATCGGCTTGATCAATTAGAAAGTGTCGATCGATTACTCTAGAGGAATATCGATCGATACACCTTTTGCACCGTCGATCGATTATTCTATATGAATATCGAAGACGCACTCTAGCCAATCTTTGAGTTAGGGTTGAATGAATGCTTACTAAGGGTTCCTAGATCAGCTTCCGCCTTTCTCTAGCAATCCTAGCTCAATTATGATAGGTTCAGGACAAGGTTAAGTAATAACTTATATTCTAGGTCAAGGTTCTAGAGCATCCTAATGATGAATATCAAAACTTAGCAATCTATAGTTGGGGCTAATCCCTCATGACCTATTTGAACCTTAAATATAACAATATAACTACTCAGACATGGCTAAGCAGTTCATAACAACAAGGTATAATGAAAACTGCATAGATAGATAAATAGATAATAATGGAGTTCCAATCACAAATCTCTTTGGATCTTCTCTCCAACTCTAGAACTCCCTAAAACCTTTAGTTGTGTAAAACAATAGAATAGAAAAGCTCTCTTTGCCTCCAACACTTTGGAAAAGTATATAAATTAGGTTAAAAACTCGCCAGGAACAATTTTGTAAATTGGTAAAGTCTTGGGCTCTAGTCGGCTGGAACCAATTCGGGTATTGTCTGCTTCGCCGTCGATCAATGTCACAGGATGTGCATCGATCGATTATTATCTTCAATCATGGACCTTTCTTTGATATCGATCGATAGCACAGAGTGTGCATGGATCGATTATTGACTCTGAATGTCGACCTCTGGTCTGGTTTGATAGTAAGCTCGGGTGAAATCTCTATTATGCTCCAAAACATCACTTTGTTCCAAAACACTCCTGAACCTGAAAACATACCTAATAGACTCCAAAATATAATAATTATATCTTAAAAACACATATATACCATGTGTAAAAAGTGGGTCAAATCCATGGTATATCAACTCCCCCAGACTTACCGTTTTGCTTGTCCTCAAGCAAAACAAACAGGCAGTCTCTCTGAAAGAGGTTTGAAAACAGCAGGGACTCACACAATCTTTAAGCCTAGAATCATCACCTCTACAATGCTGCAAGCCACATCAAATATATCCTAGCTTTAGAAGCACTTTATATACCATATTCTTACTTAGCAACCAAATTCATCTAGCCATCAACTTAGCAAATTCTGCCTGACTAACCCCTCTACTAACCACATTTCTTGCATAAAATAAATGTGTGGGCTTTATCTGGGGAGTATCGATTAAGGGACGCCTGGGTTCTTACTCAAACAAGTATCTGGACTGAAATGTAATCTCCTCTCAACGGAAGTTCCTTTTCTCCCTCTCTCTCTAACTTCTCTCAGTCAATGTCTGCTTCCTTTGCAGGGTATCATTTATACTTTACATTGACTGAGGTAAAAGACAGGCTTTCATGAATCAAGTTATGATGGTTGCAGCCACCAGGTCCTGTTTACTTCTTTTTGACCTTTATCTCTTTTTAGAATTCTTTATGAATCAAGCTTTAATGATTGTAGTCACTAAATCCTGTTCGAATTCTCTAGGATTCTTTATGAATCAAACTTTAATGGTTGTAGCCACCAAAGCCTGTTCGAATCCCTTTTCGATCACTCTAGAATTCTTTTATGAATAACACTTTAATGGTTGTAGCCACCAAAGTCTGTTCGAATTCTTTAAAAATCTGAAGGAGCAAGAGAGGGGGAACTATCAACATTTTACCTTCCACACTTGTAGGAGGAACCCGATTGTGGGAACTGAAATTCGCACTGTTGATTTCCTTTGATTAAGGAAAGTTAGGAAAACCCTAATTTTCCAGTGGTCCCGAATATCTGCTAAACAACACGCCAAGCAATCAAAAACACGAAAATAAACAGACGAAAAGTATAAAAATCGAAGAAAGAGAAACGTTGATCTTATTCCGAATCCGTGAAAGAACCTTTCAACAAGGCAAGAGCCTTGGCGAGTTCCCTAGTTCTAACAACCAAAGACTGCAAAAAGCTAGTTGAGTCGCAGCTCGAAAATGGAAAAAAACCTATTACGCTAAATGCTAAGTTTTTTTGCTGAAAGTTCAAATCCCTTTGCATCTTCAACCTCGATATCCTTATAAACTCCTCCTAAGGCAGTTTCCTCTTTCCCTTTCTGCCCTTGATCGAGTTTATCGCTCTGCGGAAATATTTCATTTCTCTCCGATCTTCCAGTTTATCTTTGGAAGCTTCACATTTATCCTCCGAACTTGACATTTATCTTCTCCCGCATAACAAAAGATAAACTGTCATAACGATTGGGTTTGATTTCGCACAAAATCGAGAGTTGGCTTTTAGCCGTGTTATGGACCCATTCGGGCTGTTTTCCAACTTAAGCGTTTTTTCGATTTTATCGAAATAGCGTGTTTTAAGAAACGACGTCGATTTACGAAAATTCAAATTTATCATATAGTGGAGGCAGTTCAAGGCGTTTAGTCGACCGTTGCCGTTTTATACAATCAATTCGAGTTCTATAAACAGATACAAGTTCTTGCGGTTTTTATCGTAAGGTTCATATGGTGGCTTTGATTAAAATGGAACAAGAAAGATCTCGATCCAATTTCGAAGGACAAAGCTATGAGGATCGGGTGAACGTTGATTGGGAAATCCAACTCGCCAAAATGGCGAGTTCGAAGTGATCCAACTCGCCAAAACGACGAGTTGGAGGTGACCCAACTCGCCAAAACGGCAAGTTGGAGGTGACCCAACTCGTCAAAATGGCGAATTGGCCATGTCTCTCGATCCAATTCGCCATTTTTGCGAGTTGGGGCTTGTCCAACTCGCCAAAATGGCGAGTTGGTTGTCTTGCTTGGCCTGATTCGTTCGTTTGGTGAGTCTGTCGGTATTTTTGGACAATCGAACCTTTGTAATCGTTTCGTTGTCCGGGGCTTAGAGTAGTCTCTCTTGAGATTTATTATTTTCTAATTCCTCTTCCAAATTGATTTGAAACTCGATTTAGGTTTCTCGCGCTCTTTTTCTCTCTCTTTTTCAAAGGAGGATATTTTTCGAGAAGTTTCTGACGTTTGATTTTGTCGCGACCGATTTTGACCCCAACAGTTAGCCCCCAGCTTGTTAGAATTGTGATATTCTCCGAGCGAATTAAGCATGTCGGGTAAGTTAGACGGAATCTGATGTCAGAAATTCTTTACTTGCTCACTTCCACAAATCTTTCTAAGATAGAAAAATTATTTTCTTTCTTCTCTCCCCTTGGTATAACAGAGAAATTTTCCTTTTGAGATCATGTCTTCAAGAATAAAAGCTTCTAGCAATTCTCGTCGCGATTGCTTTGTTTCCGGCCGTTCAAGCTCGCAAATTAACGATGCTGTGCCGAAGGTAGAGTTTGAGATCCCTTCGGTCAATCCTGAGGATGAAGAGGGGTACTGGGAGGCGAATGGTGGAATGAAACCTCCTAGTCCTGGGATATGGAATCCTCCTCCGTTCCGTGCCAATCCTGTGAGGGGTTTCCCGAGCTAGAGTTGTCCCAACGGTCTTGCTGCCATTCGGAGTTTCTGCCGAGTTCCAGAGTCAGTAGAGTTTCGCCTTCCTGAAGCCGGAGAAGTTGCCAGGTCTCCGCCCGAAGACTACTTTACGTGCTTTAAGGCATACTTAATGCAATGACATCTGTGGTTTCCCATCCCGGAAGTCATTGCGAAGCTTCTCAACGGTTTTAGGTTGTCAATCGGACAGATTTACCCGTTCGGCTTACAGCACATCGTCGGAATTTTTGTGCTGAGTTACGAACTAGGTGTGACTCTGGACGTTAGCCATCTTGAAGCCATGCTGAGGCCTTGTGGGAATTTGACCATGATTCAGCTAAAACCTCATCCGACTATGGCGATCATAAAAGAGTTCGACTCGAACTACCACGGCTGGAAAGATCACTTTTTCTTTGTCCGAGTCGATGATGCGTCCGTTGAGGCGAGTGGTATTCCCTTCTTTCGGACCGTGTGGGGTCAGAAGGTACTTCCAACCGAGCACCAGTTTGGTTTTGATGGTGCTCGACCTTATGATTTTTTTTTTTTTTTTTTGCAGTGAGCAAGCCATTCCCTCCACTTCCAGACAGTCTGATTGCCATAAGAGATTTGTTCAGTGGAGAGAAATGCTTCTGGGCCACGTTTACCCTGAAGCGGGTCCGCCGTGCCGTTGCCCTTTACCGTTCCCAGCACGAGCCAGATTTGCCGGTTGATGAAGAGTCGGGTTAAGTATGGATGGTTTCGTGCCGTGTAAGGATTGGAAGGAGAAGGGAAGATCAAAACCCGCGAACACAAAATCATCGCTGTCGATACGTTGCGGCCATGGGCAAGATTTTCCCGGTGACGTACTCAGGGACTATCTTAACAGTGGCGAGCCAGATGATCTTGATGAGTTGTTTGACTTTGAACTCCCCCCATCCGAAGACGGGTCCAATGAGGTGCCAGAGTTTGCCGAGGCGTCAAGGAAGGTCAATGGGTTAAATTTTAACCTCCGAGCGTCTTTTCTTTTTGTATAGCCAAGCTCTTTTTTTAACTCGAGGGTTTTTGTAGGCCCTTCTCAACGTAAGCCGAGCTCTTGGTGCGAGCAGACAGGAGGCTCGCATGGCTCAGTTCAAGGCTTAGATGGCCGACAAGGAGATCGCTTGCCTGAAAGGCGAATTGGAGCGTTCCGAGGCGGATACTCGCCGTGCCTATAGGCGAGGAAGAAAAGACGTGGCTGAAATAGTGAGGACTCGTCGTGAGAGGTTCTTGTATGAGTTCGGGGAACTTCAGGCGAGCCACAAAGCTCTCAGAGAGTATCGCGAGTGTCGCAGTACTGCAGGCGGTTTGTACCTTATGTAGTGGGACTGGCCGTGTGTGGCTTTGAATCCCTGCCGTTTATCGGCTTTTGTATGGATCATGCTTTTATGAAAAAAGGATTTCGAAAAACATTTGGATATTGTTAAGTAGGGGAAGGATTCGAGTTGTCATCTTGCTCTTCTTCCCTTTTTGTGGATCGTCCTGTTCATTACTCGAGATGTTTGAGTAAGACCTAGGTTTATTTTTAGATGTGGACGAAGAGACATGCTTTCAGGATCTCGTGTGCTGGGTTTAGGGTAAGACCTAGGTTTATTTTTAGGTTTGAGGCTTTGCGATGACTAATCGGCTTTCGTTTTCCCTGTTGCGAACTTCGTCCCGATTTAAAGTCTGCGATAGGTTCTCGGCTTATACAACTTGTCTGATTGGAGTCTAGCATCTCTTCGGGACAATTTTTAAGTCTCCCGAAAGTGCTGACCAAAATTTTGGTTTTTTTTTATAGCGCGCTATTTTATCCTAGCCGGATGTAAGAGGATCTATCGTTAGGATGGATCTCAATGCAATTGTTTCGGACGGCTAGAGTACTCAGTGGGGCCAATCGACGAGCGCTTGTGATTTATAGTCGCGGATGGACTGATAGCATGTTTTCGAAGATCTAGGCGACGTCTCGCTTGTTTATTTGAAAATGAGCTTTATGTTAGTGGTGTTTCGGATTTTGGTCGGGAGTTGGAATTGACGATGCGACCGAGATATGTTGGCGAGGGAGCTTTTGCGGTGGAGTTGATTCCTTTCGAGATATGACGATTATTCCCGAGTTTACGTTTACCGGTTCGTATGATGATCGTTTTACTCGTTGGTGTATGTTTTCCGAAAGTATAAAGAGGAATTTTTCGAGATTCGAATGAAATCTTTATTGCCAAAAAAGTTTTGAAAATATCGAGTACAAGCAGACACTTAAAATGCGGGAATGTAGGAGTATTCGTATATGTTCCCACTCCCCCCCCCCTTTTTTAGAGGGGGATAGCTGAACTCGTCGTTAGACGAGCTACCTACGTACTCCTTTCAAGGATCAAGCTATCTCGTAGTTCTGTTGATTTGCGTGAGTATGTTTACTCGGCTGCTGTGTTTGCGTCGACCGCGTTAGTTGCAGGATCGACGTCTTCTATCGGGTTTGTCTCCTCCGGCTGGTTGGAAGCGTTAGGCTCAGATATCACTCAGATTACCCTAAGGAGTGAATTTACTCTCTCAAATAAGAGGTTCAATTCCAAAACTTAGGGATCGAATCCACAAGAAACTAGGGAACCAAATAGATCTAATAGTTATATAATTAAGCTACGCTAATAAGTAATAAAACAGTATATAAATTATAAAGCAATAAATATAGTAAATTGCAGGGGCGAACAAGGTAGTTGTTCTTATGTAACCGGGACTTGTTTGATGGAATGATGGTTGCTAGATTTAGGGTTTCTATTCAGGTATTTAGAGATTATAATCCCATAGATGCCTAACAGTTGCATGCCTGATAGTTGAGCGCAACTACTTAACAACAAGTCAATCAGCCCTTGCGTTTCTGGACGAGTCTAATGATGCTCTCAATCGGCTTGAGTGGTCCGATAGTATCGATCGATGACTCTATGGGAGTATTGATCGATACATCCTTAGCTCCATCGATCGATTATTCTATAGGGATATCGATCGATGCGCTCTAGTTAAGCTTTATGCGCGGGTTGAATAATGCCCACTAAGGCTCCTAGATCAGCAAACTACCTTACTCTAGCAATCTTAGCTCAATTGATAGGTCAGGACAGTATTATTCAAGGATGCTCAAACATACAAGTTCCTAGGTTCAATACTCTAGTTAATTACTCTAGAACAAAGCATTAAGAACAACTTAAACCTAACAGGTGGATCTATTAGAGCATGAAGTTTGTCACATAAATCATAGATAAATAGACATAAAATAGATAAAAGCAATAAAGAAACCAAAGGAGTGTCAGGAGGACTCTTATGGAGTTCCTCCCTTCTCTCCTAACTAAGAAAAATGAATCAAAGAAAGCGTTGAAAGCATAGTCGTCAACAATGGCTTAGAAATAACAGAAATATGGTTTTAGGTCGTCCAAGGGAATTCTGGTAATTTGTGGTTGCTTCTGTGCTTCAATCGGTCATAAAATACACTCGGCCCGCATTCTGGAATATCTGCAAATCGATGTCGAGAGTGCTGCATCGATTGACACACGTTGCTCTTCTCGACAGCTTCCTCTCACGAGGCAGATGTGGGAACCGAAATTCGCACCGTCAATATTTCGTATAAATAAGGAAAGTAGGAAAACCCTAATTTCCCTAAGGTCCCGGATATCTGAGAAACCACACGCCAAGCAATCAGAACACGAGAATAACAACGATAAAAATAAGAAATCGAAAAAGGAGAGCAAAGTGGATCTTATTCCGAATCCGCGTGTGAGCGTTACAACAAGGTAATAGCCTTGGCTCGAGAGCTGTCGGCGAGATTCCTAGTTCTAAAACCTTAGACAAAAACCCTAATTGAGTCGCAGCTCGATTAATGAAAACGGAAAATTGCCTAAATTGCTCTAAGTGCTAAGTTTGCTGAAAAATTCTCTCCCTATGCCTCTCGTCTTGAACTCCTTATATACTCCCTTCTAGGTCGGTTTACGCCTTCCTCATTTTCCCTTAAGCCGTCATAGTCCAAAGAATGGAACTATTCCATTTTTCCAATTTTCATGGTTATCTGCGGAAACTTTCCATTTATCCGTGGAATTTGACGTTTATCCCACCGAGCATAACCGTCATAGCGTTTATGGGTTTTTAAGAAATCGTAAGTGGGCCTCGAATCAAGTTTCAGGAATTTTTGGACCATCTTTTGATTCGGGACGCTAATTACGGTTTCTTTGATAAAGATAATTTCCGCGGTTTTTATCGTAAAACCATACCAAGGATTCCATTTGATTGGAAATCAAGAAATGGCTAAGCCGTGGTTTGCGGAAGGTTGTAATGAGGATAGTCGAGACTGCATAGTTTTACGTCATTTCGGAAGACTTCGGACGCTACGGAAGGACCGGGATGCATGCATGTTTGGTCGCTATAGCTTCGTATGGAGCTCGGTCGCTATAGCGACCGAGCTTCGTATGGAGCTCAGTCGCTATAGTGACCGAGCCGGGCGAGCTGTTGGCTGCTTTGCAATGTTCGAGCCAGCCTTCGCCGTTGTTGATCTTTCGTTGTTTCGAGCGATCGAGTTTTTAACGAAGACACGATTTGGTCGTATAGTTCCTCGCAATGATTTGACTTTTACGATTTATTTCAAAGATATATATTTTTATCGAACGTTTCGATACTAACTTCATCGTGACGGTTTTTGACCCCAACAGTTAGCCCCCTAGCTCGTTAGAATCGTGTAGAGATTCTAGCGTGCGTTATGGTGAGTCGGAGGAGATAGTCGTATTGGACGAAGTTCGTATAATTTGTAAAAATATTCACACGAGAAGGGAATTCGTATCCAACATATTAATATATATATATATATATATTTTTTTTTAAAGAAAAAATTATACACCCATACCTTTATAAATGTTGGGATCCTTTCCTCATTTTCTTCACACCTTTTCTTTCTCTCTCAATTTCCTCTAAAGATGTCTTCCTCTCAAGATGGCAAGAAGAGTTCTGATGTTGATATGACTGAGGCTTCGCCGGCTCCGGCCGTCGAACCTACCTCCGAGCCTGCTTGTGTTGTCGGCTATCTCTCTTTCCGCGAGAAGATGGCTCGCCGCAAGGCCGAGAAGGAAATCATCCGAGCCGACAACGAGAAACAAACTCCTCCTGCTGCAGCGGATGTCCCAGCTTCCGGTTCCGAGGTTCCGATTCCGCCGGAGGTCGGAGAGCTATCCGAGCGGCATTTTCTCGGAGTTCCGACCCAGCCCTCAGGGTCGTCGATGGTTCCGATTGTTGTTGACGACACGAAGAAGGCTGTCGAGCCAATGCCTCCCCTTCCAGCTAGGAAGGAGATCGTTCTGGCGCTGCGCGCTCCTAGCGCTGTACCGGTCGCTTCTGCTCAGACTTCAAAGAGGAGGTGTGCGACGCCCGCCGAAGGAGATTCTTCGCTGCCGGAGGGGTTGCGTATTGCACCGGTGCTTCGTGGAAAGGTATGTTGCATAGGCTTTAACTTACCCTTACGTTTTGCCTTACGCTTATTAATATGATTTTATCCTTGCAGTTCATCTCCCTGATCGACGGGATGATCGGCGACTGCAGCACTGAGGCCACTCGCCTTGCCAGGGAGCTCGGAGAAGCACAGGGCCAGATATCTGAGTTCCGGGCCACGATGACGGCGTTGAAAGATTCCTACTCTCCTAAGGTATCAAAGTTCGAGGAGCAGATTGGCGAGCTTGAGACGGATCTTGGGAAGACAGCGAGTGCCTTGATCAAAGAGAAGAAAGCCAGGAAGGCTAAGGCTTCGGAGTCTCGTCGACTTCAACGCCAGACCGAGACCAGCGAGGAGCTGATGAGTCGCACCGTTGAAAACGCCAAGGGTGCCTTGCGTACCGAGTTTCAGGCCCGTATGATGGGTTTCACTGAGATCCTGAGTTCCCTCGAGCGTGTTTATAGCACGGACCTGACCTCGGCGGGCATCGATGGCGGGATGGCGGTTATCCGCGCGCTCAAAGGCGAATCCCCTCCGCCTATTCAGTCCGTGAAGGATGACTTATCAGTCCGTAAGGCTGATTTGGTGGCCGTGGACAGAAGCTTCGAGCTTTTGTTGTCTGACCTGCGATCCGAGTGTGCATTGGCGCTATCTGCAGAGGATCCCGAGAGGCGAGGTTCCGTGGCTGGAGAAGATGGAGATGAGGTGGCCCCGAGGGAGGCGGGTCAAAGAGAGGTCTAGGTTCAAGATTGTGGTCTTTATTTTACGTGTTTTCTGAGTTTGCGTTTGTTCCGGCCTCTAATGGCCGTGTTTTTATTTTCGGGACTGGCCGCTTGTGGCTTTGAATCCCTGCCGCACTGCGGCTTTTAATGATTGAACATTGGATTTGCATTTTTCATGAGTAGGAGAAAATTTATGAGTTCTCATCTCATAATTTTTTTCCAAGGTGGAATGTGGTATTCGAGGTCCGTTTCGAGAGTTTTTCCGCGACGTCGGGATGTCACGGGATTTTATGAGGACGTTTTGATATACGCACAGAGGCATGCTTTAGGATCTCGTATCTTTGATATCATGCCTTGAGATGTTAGAGACCAGTGTGCTGGGTTTAGGGCAAGACCTAGGTTTACTTCTAGATTTAGGGGGTGCGATGACTAACTCGTCTTACGTATCCCGTTATATTTTCAACCTGATTCCATACCGATTTATAGTCCGCGATAGGTTCTCGGCTTATACAACTCGTCTGGTTGGAATCGAGCATCTCTCTAAAGACAATTTTTAAGTCTCCTAGAAGTGCTGACCAAAATTTTGGATTTCTTATATAGCGCTATTATCCTTGTGTCGGATGTACGACTGTCATCTTTGTGGGACGACTTTGTCTGTTTAGGACGTTAGGAGTTCGTTGTGATCAGCAATGAACTTGGTGGTAGATGTTACCATTTATTACTTGTAGAGGAGCGTGAGTTTTCGAAGAGGAGTTTAGTGAGTTTCTTCTTTGGAAAATAATCTTCTTTAGGCGTTTGCAACGTCTCGCAGTGCTTAAAGTTATTAGTTGTCGAGGTTTTTTAGGACCTCAATGTCGGTTAAGTGTGGTCAAAGTTTCAAAAATGTCTCGAAACTGGTCGGACATCTTGATTTTTTTGGTGGAGTATACGAGTGTACGTATACGTACCTACTCCCCCCCTTTTTAGAGAGGGGGACAGTTGAGTTTGTCTTTCGACAAACTACCTACGTACCCCTTTCGGAGATCAAGCCGTCTCGTAGTTCAGTGATTGCGATGTTTTAGTGATAACATTTTTTGAGATGCATGACGTTCCAAGTTCTTGGAATTTTCAAGCCTTGCATATTGGCTATCTCGTAGGAACCTGATCGATGATATTTATAATCTTGTAAGGTCCTTCCCAGTTTGCTCCAAGCTTTCCTGCGTTTTGTTCGGCCGTGTTCTGGAAGACTTTGCGCAAAACTAAATCTCCTACGTTGAATCGGCGATTTTGGACGTTGGAGTTATAGTATTTTGCGGCCGCGTGTTGATAGTTTTGAATTCGGATTAGGGCTCGGTCTCGCTGCTCATTGACGAGGTCGAGGTTGTCCAATAGCATGGCGTTGTTGATTTCTTCCCATTCTGGGTGTAGCCTTCTACGGATTCCAGGAAACTTGACCTCTGCGGGGATCATACATTCTGTTCTGTATACAAGGGCGAAGGGCGTTTCTCCCGTCGCACGCCTTGGAGTCGTGTGATGTGACCAGAGGACTCCTTCAAGTTCTTCGGCCCATTTTCCTTTCTTTTCGTCCAAACGTTTCTTAAGTCCGTCGAGGACAGTGTTATTAATAATCGTCTCGGCTTATCCATTGCATTGTGGATATCTGGGAGTTGATTTGTTTAATCGTATCTTCCATTTTTCGCAAAATGCTTCAAATCGAGTATAGATGAACTGGGATCCGTTTTCTGTTACGATTTCGTATGGGACTCCATGTCTGCAGATGATGTTTTTCCATATGAAATTTTCGACTTGGACGTCTTTTATACTTGTGTACGATTCCGCCTCCACCCATTTTGAAAAGAAATCCGTAAGGACCATTAGGAAATGCTGTTGCTTAGAGTTGTGGAGGGGTCCCACGATGTCCATGGCTCAGCGCATGAAAGGGTATGGCGATGTGATGGAAGAAAGCTCTTCCGCCGGTCGCCGGATAGTCGGAGCGTGCCTCTGGCATTTTTCGCATTTCCGTTTGAATTTGTCGCAATCTCTGATCATCGTTGGCCAGTAATATCCGTGGCGTTTGATTTTCACGGCGAGGGCCCTTTCACCGGAATGGTTTCCGCAGGATCCGGAATGAACTTCTTCCATTACCTTCCTTGCCTTTTTCCCCTCAAGACACGTCATGAGTGGTCCAGAAATTTCCACTTGTAAATTTCTCCGTCGACCGTTACATAACGAGCGGCTTGGGTTCGGATTTTTCGGGCCGCCCACTTCTCGGGGGGTAATTTTCCGTCGACGATATATGCTCGTATCGTCTACAACCATGGTGTATCACAGCCACATTCAGGTTGTTCTGATTGTACCCCCACTTCCTCCTCGTCATCATCCTGATCTTGAATGAGATTGATGACGACGGGGGGTCGAATGCTGGGATGTTCGATGAACTCGACCGGGATTACTCTTTTAAGTCCTGGATCCAAACTAGATGCCAGGGCCGCGAGGGCATCGGCTTGGGTATTCTCGGAACGAGGAATTCGCGTGAGGGCGAAGCACTCGAAATCTTTGGACAGATCTTGGACCAGTTTGAGGTACGCGTCCATCCTTTCGTCCCTAGACTCGTACTCTCCGCTGTACTGGCTTGCGACTAGCTGAGAATCACAATAGGCGTGGATGTTTCGTATTTTCAGACCGTGGGCTAACCGTAATCCTGCGATAAGGGCCTCGTATTCGGCCTCGTTATTCGACGCGTGGAATTCCAATCTAAATGATTGTTCGAGGATTTCTCCGGTTGGTGATGTAAGGCAGATGCCGATGCCAGATCCTTGCCTGGAAGACGATCCATCAACGTGAAGGAGCCAAGTCGAATTTGGCTCTTTGTTGGTTATGGCTTTCGTTTGTAGTTCGACCAGAAAATCTGCGAGTACTTGGGACTTTGCACTTGTCGATAATCTATATCGTACTCGCTGAGCTCGACGGCCCATTTGGGTAGCCTTCCCGACTGGCTTGACTATGCAAGATAATCCGGAGAGGGAAAGTCGTGAGGATGACGATGGTATGGGATTGAAAATATGGTCGAAGCTTTCGTGCTGATGTTACGACCGCGAATGCTAATTTTTCCATCAGAGGATATCGTGTTTCGGCATCCAACAATGTTTTGCTTACGTAGAAAATTGGTTTCTGTTCTCCGCGCTCTTCCCGGATCAGGATGCCGCTTACGGCCGTCGCTGATACTGCTATGTATAGAAATAGGGGTTCCCCTTCCACAGGTTTTGCGTGAACTGGGGGAGTCACCAGATAATGTTTCAGCTGTTTGAAAGCATTCTCGCACTCGTCTGACCACTCAAATCTTTTGTTCCCTTGCAGGATATCGTAGAAAGGTAAGCACTTATCCGTCAAGCGGGATATGAACCGGTTGAGTGCTGCGACTCTTCCGGTCAACCTTTGCACTTCTCGCTTGTTCTTAGGGGATGCCATCCCGATGAGTGCATCGATCTGTTTGGGGTTGGCTTCGATCCCTCGACAAGTTACTAGGTAACCGAGGAATTCGCCCGATGCTACGGCGAATCTGCACTTAGCTTGGTTGAGTTTCATGTTGTGCGAATTCAACCGAGCGAAACACTCCTCGAGATGGGTGACATGATCGTCTGCGTGGAGGGATTTGACGAGCATGTCATCAATGTAGACCTCCATAGTTTTTCCGAGTTGCTCGGAGAACATCCGATTGACGAGTCTTTGATACGTCGCGCCAGCGTTCTTAACGCCGAAAGGCATTACTTTATAGCAATAATTTCCGCGATCCGTAATGAATGCAGTTTTTTCGCGATCATCATGATTCATCATGATCTGATTGTATCCTGAGAATGTGTCCATAAAGGATAAGAGTTCGTTTCCTGCCGTTGCTTCAACTAACCGGTCGATGTGCGGCAAAGGAAAACAATCCTTCGGGCAGGCTTTGTTGAGATCGGTATAATCGACGCACACTCGCCATTTTGCGTTCTTCTTTTTGACCACGACGGGGTTTGCAAGCCAATCAGGATACCGGACTTCCGTTATGGACCCTACTTTTTGGAGTTTTTCGACTTCCTCGTTGAGTGCGGTTGCCCGTTCGGGTCCTAACTTTTTCCTTTTTTCCTTGATCAGTTTGAATGTTGGATCGATATTCAATTCGTGACAGGTAATGTTAATGTCGATTCCTGGCATATCTTCCTCGGCCCACGCGAAAGTATGGAGATTCTTCTTCAGACAAGTTATGAGTTTTGTCTTCAAAGGCTCGCGGAGATTGGCTCCGATTTCGACGCACCGTTCTGGGAATGCTTCATCGAGACACATTGTTACCATGGGTTCAAAGGTTGGTTCACATTTTTCTTCTAGGGTTTCAGCCTTTCGCGATTGCCAGAAGAGTTCAGCCAAATCCTGAGTGTCTTCGTCTGAAACCGTTTTCCTTGCTCTTTTAGGAGTGGTTTCCGAATCGGACTTCTTTCGCTTGAGTTCCGCAGCGAAGCACACCCGCGATATTCTCGGATTTCCCTAAATCGTTTCGATTCCGTGGGGAGTTGGAAACTTAAGGCAAAGATGATACGTCGAGGGAATCGCTCTCATGGAATTCATCCAGGGAGTACCCATGATCGCGTTGTACGATGCTGGGCGATCCACCACGTGGAATTCCGTGAGTTTTACTGCCGTTTCGGCTTTGACTGCATAGCTGATCGATCCTAAGGCGACGGTAGGTTCTCCCGAAAGCCCTACTAGTGGACTGGGATCCTCCGCAACTCTCGACGGATCGACCTTCATCTTTGCGAGGGTTTCTTTGAAGATGATGTTAACCGAGCTTCCGGTGTCAATCAGTACCATTGCGACGTCGATGTCGTGAATTGTCAACTCGATAACAAGGAGATCATTGCGAGGTTCGGTCTGTTCGACCACTGCTACCCCCTTGAACGAGATGTCGTCTGGAGAATTTGAGATTCTCATCTCGTTTCTGATCGTTGAGCGGCTTTTGCGAGTAAGATTGATCCGTATGTCCCCCTCCTTCTAGCGCCAAACTGTGGGAACCGAAATTTGCACCGTCAATATTTCTTATAAATAAGGAAAGTAGGAAAACCCTAATTTCCCTGAGGTCCCGAATATCTGAGAAACCACACGCCAAGCAATCAGAACACGAGAATAACAACGATAAAAATAAGAAATCGAAAAAGGAGAGCAAAGTAGATCTTATTCCAAATACGCGTTTGAGCGTTACAACAAGTAATAGCCTCGGCTCGAGAGCTGTTGGCGAGATTCCTAGTTCTAAAACCTTAGACTAAAACCCTAATTGAGTCGCAGCTCTATTAATGAAAACGGAAAATTACCTAAATTGCTCTAAGTGCTAAGTTTGCTGTGAAAAAATTCTCTCCCTATGCCTCTCGTCTTGAACTCCTTATATACTCCCTTCTAGGTCGGTTTACGCCTTCCTCTTTCGCCCTTTAGCCATCATAGTCCAAAAAATGGAGATATTCCATTTTTCCGATTTTCATGGTTATCTGCGGAAACTTTCCATTTATCCGTGGAATTTGACATTTATCCCACGAGCATAACCGTCATAGCGTTTATTGGTTTTTAAGAAATCGTAAGTGGGCCTCGAATCAAGTTTCAGGACTCCTTGGACCGTCTGTTGATTCGGGACGCTTATTACGGTTTCTTTGATAAAGATAATTTCCGCAGTTTTTATCGTAAACCAGACCAAGGATTCCATTTGATTGGAAATCAAGAAATGGCTAAGCCGTGGTTTGCGGAAGGTTGTAATGAGGATAGTCGAGACTGCATAGTTTTACGTCGTATCGTCATTTCGGAAGACTTCGGACGCTACGGATGGACCGAGATGCATGCATGTTTGGTCGCTATAGCCACCAGGCTCTGTCCGGAGCGACCGAGCTTGTATCGAAGCTCGGTCGCTATAGCGACCGAGCCTGTGTTGGGGCTAGGTCGCTATAGCGACCGAGCCTGTGTTTGGACTCGGTCGCTATAGCGACCGAGCCAAGCATGTCGTTGGCTGCTTTGCGATGTTCGATCCGAGCCTTCGCCGTTGTTGATCTTTCATTGTTTCGAGTGATCGAGTCTTTAGCGAAGACACGATTTGGTCGTAGAGTTCCTCGCAATGATTTGACTTTTACGATTTCTTTCAAAGATATATATTATTATCGAACGTTTCGATACTAACTTCGTCATGACGGTTTTTGACCCCAACAGCAGACTGACTACTGTTCAGTAAAACAGGCCTAACTTCTGCTACAGGATGCTGATTGACCCCAAACTGGTGGAATTGGAAAGAAAAGTCAAAGATCTATCTTGTGGTAAGAGGTCAGCTCAATCTAACGGTGGGAAGGTCTCCATCAATAGCTAAACATCTGATGTGTCTGTGCAGTTCTGCATTCCAAAGGCCCCAAAATCACCATATTTCTCCCAAACATACCTAAACCTGTAAATACACTAAATAGAATCAAAAACATAATAATTATATCTTAAAACACTCATATACTATGGGTAAAAGTGGGTCAAATCCATGGTATATCAACTTCCCAGACTTACTCTTTTGCTTGTCCTCAAGCAAAACAAACAGGGAGTCTCTCTGAAAAAGGTTTGAAAATAGCAGGGACTCACACAATCTTTAAACTTAGAATCATCACCTCTAAAATGTTGCAAGCCACATCAAATATCTCCTAACTTTAGAAGCACTTTATATACCATATTCTAGCTTAGCAACCAAATTCATCTAGCCAGCAACTTATCAAATCGTGTATGACTAACCCCTCTACTAACCTCATTTCTTTGTATAAATAAAAGTGTAGGCTTTACCTTTGGAGTATCGATCAAAGGACACATGGGTTCTTACTCAAGCAAGTTTCTGAACACACAGGTAGTCTTCTCTGATCCATTTCTTCTCTCTTTCTCTCTTATCTGAACCCTTATAGTTTCAATTTCAATGAACAGTGATGCTGATGCAGTCCATATTGTTCATCTTATTGACTTTTCTAGTTTTGTATCTCTTACTTTGACAATGTGTAGCGAATAATGGGGTCACAGGAGACACTCCTACCCCTCGTTTCCACAGTGTGTGATCATTCCTTTCTGAATTAGAATACTGGGGTCACAGGAGACACTCCTACCCCTCTGCATCTTCCAGGACATCTCAATCTTTTAGATCTAAGGTGCATGAAGAGAGAGAGAGAGAAGGGAACCAGAAACACACAGACTTTTACCTTCCAGACTTGCAGGAGGAACCCGATCCAATGTATACCAAGCCCCAAGACAAGCAGTAATAGTCAAATTAGGTTGGAGGTCAGCTTTAATTCCTTCAAACATTCTCAGCAAATGCGGTCATAGTTGACAAGTGATCCACTTTGGAATCTCTAGTACACTCTGTAGTCAGTAAATCTAAGAATGGTGCTAGAGAGTGGTTAGATAACAAGTAAAAGTTGAAAAAGTTCATCATCCCCTTCTTGACTCAATAAAAACTTTTTTGAAAACATTTTATAAGACTCAAAATAAACTAGGTATCAGTAAACATCCCTCCCAAGATTAAATTACACTGTCCCCAGTCTAAATCTAGTCTGAGTTATGGTGAGAACATAAATCATAAGTACTCAATGTAACTATAACACAATATCAGTTGAACGTCCCCCAAACTTAACCAACACTATAACTAGTGTTATACAGTCTAAGATCGGTGGGAAAATAAATCATAAGGACAAAATTTAACAAAGATAAACGGTATACCTGCTTTTAATATGAGTGTCGACCAACACAGTTAAGTGGCGATCGATAATCTTGATGCTCTGTCGATCGACACAGTTAAGTGGCGATCGATCGATGCTAGTGATGCTCTATCGACCGACGCTGGCCAGCCATCGCTCGATGTTGGTATATCAACGCTTCTTCCTTGGATCCTTTTTACCTGAAATAAATAAGACACAAAAAATCAGTAATAAATAAAAACAATTACCTAAATTTTTTTTCTTTTACCCGATGAACAGTGCTCGCTACAGTAATGCTGCTACAGTAACTCTCGATTTTCTGCTACAGTGTCGATCAATTTGTATGCTACAGTGTCGATCGATGTTATAGTCTCGATCGATGCTACAGTGCCTCTGCTACAGTTCCGTTGTTACTGTTCACCCTTTTTTTTTTTTTTTACCTGCAATAACTAAAGACAGGAATCAGTAATAAATGAAATAAAAACCAAATTTAAAACAAACTAACAGTGGGTCGCCTCGCACTCAGCGCTTATTTTCAGTCATTAGCTTGACTTCTGGAGATCTGATTGAGTCCGGATGAGAATGAGAACTTGCTCCAAACCAAGTCTCAATGTCTACTCTCTGAAGCTTTATCATTCTTGTGTGAAAGCCTCCTCCAAAGACTCTTCTCCTTTGTCTATCATCTCAGCAATAAGGAGTGCTCCAAGCTTTGCAAATGGTTGTGAGAAGCATCTGCTGCGGACTATTGATTTCCAGATACCATCTGAGAAGTGAGGAATCAATAATAACTGAGGACTCCCCTTGGTCCTTTTTCTCTTCTTCCAATTCCTCCTCTTCTTTCTCCCAGACTTGTCTGAACGCGTGATGGTGCCTCTATCAAAAATATTTCCATACACATTGAATTCTGCTCTGATACGCGTCCAGCGTCGATCGATGGTGTCTCGCCGGTGTCGATCGACGGTATCTTGTCTGTGTTGATCGACGGTATCTGGTCTGTGTTGATCGACGGTATCTGGTCTATGTCGATCGATGCTGCCTCTGTTGACCCTTTGTCGACTTCACCTCTACATCTCAACCATCTCTGAGAAGCTTCTATGTGGTGATGATCATCCAATACCTCAATGTAAGAACTCAGACGCGCACCTTTATCTGGTGATATAGAAGATTCAGCTTCAAATACAGCGCATGAAACCATAATCTACACAGGATCATGTATCCTCTTCACTCTTTTGCGATTCCCAATAGCTTCTTCTGGGCATATAGGTGGTCTTAGATGTTCGGGGACAGCAAGGTGTGAGGCCTTAGACATATAAATAATTTCCTCAACTTGTTCCAGCTCGACTATGTATCCTGGTAGTTCGTCCAAACATGAGTGATATCACTCAAATTACCCTAAGGAGTGACTTTACTCTCTCAAATAAGAGGTTCAGTTGTAGTACTTAGGGATCGAATCCACAGAGAGCTAGTGTACAAATAAGATGCAATCTTAGTGACTATGCTAGGTTGAAAATGGTTTAAAGTAAATTGCAGGTTTTTGAGTAATGGTAAGATTACTCAGTTGAAAGGTTTTGGTTTTAAGACAATAAAGAAAAGTAGTTAGATTCAGGGTAGGTATTCAGGAATTCAGGATTATAAATACTATAAATGCTAACAAGTTGCTTGCATGATATGTCAGAGCTCAACACTATTAAATGAATCCATCGGCTCTCGCAATATTTAGACCATCTATTACTTAGATGCTAAATGGTGTTTGCGGCCAGCTATATCGCCGACAGTATCGATCGATTACTCGATAGGAATATCGACCTATACACCTCTAGCTATGTCGATCGATTACTCTATAGGAGTATCGATCGATACGGCTCTAAGCAGACATTATGCGCGAGTTGATACAATGCTCACCATGATCTTAGATCAGCTTCCGCTTGTCTCAAGAGGGTCATAGCATGTTTAGGATGTTATCAGGAATTATATTGAATGAATAATACAATCCATGTTCATGTTCTAAGTAGCTAAGCTAGAAAAAGCATTAGTGAACAATCCAAACAATAAATATCACAACTATAGCAGATATAGGCTGGGGCTAATCCCTCATATCCTATTTAAACCCTAAATCTAACAAATGAATCTACTCAGACATGGCTAAGTGATTCATAGCAACAAGGTAATAATAGGAGTTCATAGATCTATTAGAGGGTGAACACTTAGGTTCCAATCACAAATCTCTTTGGATCTTTCCTCTAGATCCAGAATCCTATAACCTTTGTTAAGAAAAACAAGTAAAGAACTGAATAGAACTTTATTGAGAACTTGCAAAGTGATGAAAAATAGTAAAAGAAATGAGTAGAAAAAATGAAGGTAGAAAGGTGGTTCGAAACTTGTAAAAAAACTCTACGGTGCCAAAACACTTAGACACATATAAATATGAGTTCATTAGGTTAAAAACTCGTCAGGGGCAATCTTGTTAAAAGGTGATGTCGTGGGCTTCAAGTTCGGCCAGGTCCAACTTGTCTTCTACCTCTTTGATATCGATCGATAGTACTAGGTGTACATCGATCGATTATGATCTCGATGTATCGTCCTTCGACAAATGTGTGTCGATCGATAGCACAGAGTGTGCATCGATCGATGTGTACCTCTGGTCTGATCTCGGGTGAACTCTTCTTTAAGCTCCAAAAAGGCACCTAAAACATCACTTTTCTCCAAAATGATCTTGAGCCTGAAAACATACCTAATAGACTCCAAAACATAGATAATAGTAGTAAAAACACTTATATACCATGGGTAAAAATGGGTAAAATCCATGGTATATCAACTCCCCCAGACTTAACCTTTTGCTTGTCCTTAAGCAAACACACAGGCAGTCTTTATAAAAGAGATTTTAAAAAGCAGGGACTCAATCAAATTCAAACTTAGAATCGTAACCTCTACTTTGTTGCAAACCACAATGAAGAATTTGTCAATCACAGAAACACATTATGCAATATCCTAATTAAACAGCCTTGATTATCTGGACCTGCAGGTAAAAGTTAGTTCCTATCCTCTCTCTCTATTATTTCTCTCCTAGTCAAGTCTGCTTTCATTTGCAAGACACTGGCCAAGATTGGATAGGCTTCCATGAATCAAGCCTTAATGGTTGTAGCCACCAAGTCCTGTTCACTTCTTTTTGACCTATATCCTAGGATTTATTGCGAAACAAGTCTTGAAGGGGGTAACCACCAAGCCCTGTTTGAATCCTTTACCTATAGAATTCTTATGAATCAAGTAATCATTATCCCTTTCTTGACTCAATAAAATAATTTTGAAAACATTTTAGATGAAGTTAAAAGGTAAACAGCATCAGTAATCATCTTCCTAGACTTAAATCATACACTGTCCTCAGTGTATAACCAGTCCGGTGAAGGCATAGGCAAAAAATAAAATGTACTGATATCAAAAAAGTAAAACAAAATACCTGACCGTGATGCGTATCGATCGATGTTGAGTCGCCTTCGTCGATCACTATTGTTTGGTGCATGTCGATCGATATCGATAGTGTCATGTTGGTCGATTTCAGTGGTAATCGTCTAGTCGTAACTACAAAGAAAAACAAATACGAAAAATAAAATCCTAAAGATAAAAAATAAATGAAAAATTACCTAACAGTGGGTTGCCTCCCACTCAGAGCTTTGATTATAGTCATCTAGCTTGACTTTGGATGGAATGAGCTACTGAGGTGAAGTCCAGGTACTTGTTGGGAAACAAGTATCCTCTGTATCCTTCTTCTCAGCGAACCATGAGTCAAATAAGCTTCTTGTGGCTTCATATTCTCTGGTTCGTTTCTTCTTTATCTCAATTAACTCATCATTGATCCTTTGAATCCTTTCTGCATGACCTTCAATGCTGAGCTCGTGCCATCCTAATTTCTCATAGGCATGTTCTGAAAGATCACCGAGCTCTGCTTGCATTGAATCAAGGCGTTGGATTATTTTGTCGTGGACAGAGCTGGTATCGATCGATTCCTTTGTTGAATTGTCGGTCGATGGCTGTTGAGGTCCGTCGATCGATGCGCTGGTTCTTCTGTCGGTCGATGCTAAGGGTGCAGGTCTGCTCGCAAGCTGCCTCTGAATGGCTTTGATTTCCTTCTGCATCCCTTCTATGCTAGATTCCATTCTGCCAACCTCGTTGATTAGCGGGAAATATGTCTGATCTAGACGTCTGTCTTGCGAATCATCCACGCTTGTAATTGCCGTGTAGACTTCATGAGCTAACTTATCCAAGTCAGCTCTAGTGCAGATTTCTGAACATGTTGTTCATCGGTCGATTTTTGCTTCTGCAGATTCTCGTGAAGCTTCTCGGCAAAGAGCTTCATCTGGCCGTCGATTTCAGTCAGTCGCCTATCGATCGATGTGAGGTTGAGCTCATCGATCGATGCGATTGATGCAGCCTGATAATCGAGTTGACGTTGGAACTTCTCTGCCTCATGCTGCATAGTATCCATGCGTAGTGCGAGTTCCTCCACTTCTTTGTCTACTAAGAAGTGTATATCAGCAAGTTTCCTCTCAGCTGCTTTTAGACGAGTCAATCCTCCAAAAGGATTGCAAGGTGCCGCGGGGTTCATATCTGCATGCGCCTCATTGATAAGGCGGATAGATCTCTTCATCTCTTCGGTGCAGATGCTTAGATCCCCTAGGTTGTGGAAGATAGGTTTACAGGTTTTGGTGAGTTTGCTGCTGAAACGATCTTATGCTTTCTTCAGTTCTTTCCAGATATCTCCGAGAGACTCATCGACCTCATGTTTTGAGTAGGTGGTTGATGGTGCAGGCTTCGTATCGATCGATGTGGTCTGCACTGAACTTGTCTGGCCATGGTTCTGGGTGTTGTGAATATCTTCAAGTTCCAGCTCAAGACGTTTAACCTTCTTGAGTAATGCCTGGTCTGCACTGAACATCCATTTCATCTCACTACGAAGCTTGTCTGTAGCATCCTCTAAACTCTTTTCCATGGAGAGCTTTTCCCACTTGCGTTCTCCAAGTAGACCAGTGAACATCTCGTTGATCTCGTCTTTGGTGTAGGTTTCGTCCACCAATTCTCTTCTTGTAAATGAACTGGCGTGCTCTGGTAAACAGATGTAAGAACGCTCGTCCATTGAAGTTCTTTGAAGTAGTTTCTTGATGTCGTCTTTAGAAACTCTGATGACGTCACCATCTATTCCTCTAGCGAACCCTTTCTCGTCCCAGTAGACCCCATACTCATCTCTCTGCTCCCAAAAGAATTTTCGAACTCCATATTGAAAGGCTCTCTTTCCGAATTCAGGACGCCTATCGATCGATGTCAGGTTCTCCGTATCGATCGATGTCCGTTGAAAATCTGGGTCCTCCGTGTTGAGATGATTATCCTTAGCTTCCTTTGGCTCGGCTGTTGTGTCTGCCTCCTGGTGCTGATGATGGTGGTCTGGTCCGTAGCGTTGCTGCTGGAATAGGTTTTGGGATCCGTTGGCTAACTGTATGACGTCTGCAATGTCCTCTCTGGATATGTGGAGTGTTCGTCCATCCATTGAGCGTGTGAAACCTTTGGAATCCCTGAAAATACCAAACTCATTCGGGATGTTACCTGGGATGGTTTAATGTATGTATCCGTCGATAGCACAGGTATGGGATCGGTCGATGGTTGTTCAGGCCTATCGGTCGATTGTGTTGGTGTCGTGTCGATCGATGAGACTTCTTCGGGTTGGGTGATGTATGTTGGCGTTGCGGTCTCGACCGCGAAGCTCTCGTTCTGGTAATCGCTTGCCCAGCTCCCGATTGAGTAGTCTCCATCTCGCTTGTTGTTGACTGCGTTGTCGAATCATGCGAGGCAAGTAGTATCGATCGATGGGGAGAAGGTCCTGTCGTCGATGTGTTGATTCTGAGGTTGTGGTGGAGAAGTCGATCTTCATCTTCTGGAAGGTTATGATACTCTATAGCTCTCTCCTCCTCATAATCATTAGTATACTCCTCAATGTGAGTAGTATCTACAGCATGTGGTGGGATGTAGTAGTCGTTCTCCCACTTGTTTACTTCGAAGTCACCATCTGGAAACTCCTCCTCGATCTGGTTGAATAGTGAATCGATTGATGACCATGTGTTTCTGTCGATCGATGTCTGTTCTAGAGAATCGATCGATGAGGCAATGCCACTGTCGATCGATGAGGCAATGCCACTGTCGATCAATTCGGCGTACTCCGTCTCGTATGCGTCTTGTGAATCGTATTCATCTCCACAATAGCAAACAGCTACAAGGTCTGAGCCGTCTTGGATCTTCTTAGGAACTTTGATGACTCGTACCGGATCATAGTAGACCGTAGGATTGATCAGGGTTAGGCGCAGTTTGTTTGTCTGAAGGTTGCAGACCGCTCCAACTGGGCTAGGAAGGCTCTTCCAAGTAGCAAAGAAGTAGGTAGGGTTACCTTAACGTCCAAGACATGGAAGTCTACTGGTATTAGGGCTTCTCCTATGGTGACCTCAAGGTTTCTCATAATTCCTCCAGAGTTCTGCTGAGAATAATCCACAAAGATGAACGATTCTTCACTAGGCTCTATCTTCAGACCTAGATGGTCTGCTATCACCTTGGGTAGGATGCTAACTCCAGATCCTGTGTCACATAGGGCACGTGGGAAGTTGATCCCATGGACTGAGCAAGGAACAACGAACTTCCCTGGATCACCCTTCTTCTCAAGTTTGATCCTCTTCTTCCTACTGTCTCGGACTTGGTTAAACATCCTCCTGATGTCTTCTTCTGTCTCATTAGTTTCTCTGAAAAACATCCACAATCTGTGTGAAAAGTAGGCTTCTTCAAAGGGTTTCTCTGTAGGTATTCTTAGAACTCTCTTTCTGAAACTTTCCAGCTCCTTCTCATTAACTCCTCTTTTAAGGTGTTTAGGAACCTTCTCTTTCCTTTTTCTGAGAACTCTGTGATATCACTCAAATTACCCTAAGGAGTGACTTTACTCTCTCAAATAAGAGGTTCAGTTGTAGTACTTAGGGATCGAATCCACAGGGACTCTAAGATTACACAATAGATTTAATAGTCTTCGAAGTAAAGCTAGAAAGGTAAATTTAAAACAGTAAATTAAATGGTGAGCAAGTCAGTTGCTCGATTTATTTGATTGAGGTTGTTAATAGAAGAAAAGGTAGCTAGATTCAGGTATTATCTCAGGTTCGATAAGTATACAAGTTAATTAGGGTTTTTACTATTCATAGTTCTGAACTCAAACTTTAGGTTAAATCGAATTAATTACCTTCAACTGGATCTCGGATCATGAACTATCGATCGATGATCATAAGTAAGTGTCGATTGATTATTCAATAGAATATCGATCGATGCACCTTTCACAATATCGACCGATACAACGATAGTTGCGTCGATCGATATTGCTTCCAGTGAGCCTTAAGATCGGGTTTGATGGGTTCTCTAATATGACCATGAACAACTCTCATATGTTCTCAGTCAGATTAGAACAAACTAGTTTAGTTTTCAGGAATTTGCTAAGTTCTCACTTATCCAAATTATTCCTAAGATCTAGGTTAAGGATGATTAATCCTAAACAAAGCATTAAGAACAACTAGATGAAGAACTATATTTTAAACACCCTAACAATGATTTATTTGCAATACATGAGTCAACCTTGTGAGAAACCTAAATCTAACAATGGGACTACTCAAACATATTCATAATAAACATTATGATGGTCTGAATAATACTCCAATAAAATAAATAATAGAAGAACAAAGTAAAGAAACAAAGGGAGTTCAAGATCTTCCCTCTCTCAAGGTGCTCAGATCTCTCTCTCCAAGGTAGCAAGGTGATTCTCTCCAATTAGGTCTAAAAGTTCTCTCTCTAAAATAGTATGAAGCATAGCCGTCAACAATGGCTTAGAATAACATAAATAGGGTTTTAGGTTGTCCAGGGGCATCTTGGTAATTTGTGATTACTTCTGGGCTTAAATCAGTCATAAAATACACTTGGCCCACGTCCTGGCATCCATGTCGATCGATATGATGTGTGTAGCATCGATCAACATACAATGCTCTTCTCGACAGCCTTCTCTCGCGAGGCAGACTGACCACTCTTCAGTAAAATGAGCATAACTTCTGGTCTAACCGTTCGATTGACCTCAGACTGGTGGCATTGGAAAGATAACTCAAAGATATATCTTGTGTCAAAAGATGGTCTGAATCACACCGTGGGAAGGTCTCCATCCATATCTAAACATCTGACGCGTCTGCGCAGCTCTGCACTCAAAAGACTCCAAAAGACACCAAAATCACCATATTTCTCCAGAACGTACCTGAACCTGAAAATACTCTAAATAGACTCTATATTGTAGTAAATATATATAAAAACACCTATATACCATGGCTAAAAATGGGTAAAATCCATGGTCGATCACTCTGCCATCTTTTTCCTTTTCTATCTCCATTGGATCAATAATATCCGTGGGCTTCTTCATGATGGCGGTTGGTGGGTTTCTGGAAGGCTTAGATTGCTCTCGGAGTGCATTAAGTCGTGCAACATCTATCTTGGGAAGTTGCACTTGGCGTGTGATAACTGAAAATCGATCGACAGGTTCTTTCTGGAGTATGTCGACCGATTTCCTTATCCTTCTGTCGATCGATGGGACATCTGTCCTATCGATCGATGTTGTAAGGGCTGGGTGGATGTGGGTGCTTTGCTGCGAACTCCTCGTGAGTAAGTATCTTTACGGCGTTGCATTCGTGAGTGGATTCTTCAAGATCCATCCATCGATGCTCGCCTGAGTCCATCGTTCGATTTGAGGTGGCATACATCGATCGATGTTCATATCCCGACATCGGTCGATACCAATGGTTTCCGCCAATACTCATGGAACTTTCGATCTAGAAGTCTCCCTCTTGCAGCTTCTCATGCTTCACCACTCTCCAAAAATTATCTTCTATGATAGCATTGACGTTGTGGCATGTTGCTTCTTCTCCAGTCCCTTTTCCTAAGGCTTCCTGCTTCTTAACAGCTTCTCCTGTCTGAATCACCTGAGTCTCTAGTTTCTTCACATGAGTGCTCAAAGCATCAAGCTTTGTGTTCAAGGTGGTGTAGACAGCGTTGATCTTTCCATTGAAGTTCACCTCTAACTGCTGCTGGCTTTCAAGAACTTTGCTGAGAATTTCTTCTAGTTTTCATTCTGGGGTTGGTGTGGGTGGCTTCATGTCACATGAGTTTCCATAACTCATGTTGTTGTTGGGGCTGCTGCTGTTGAAGTTGCCTCTCTTTCCTGAGAAGTTTCTGTTTCCTTGGTTTCCAGATCTCTGAAATTCAGTTCCACTGATCCAGTTGACTTCTGCTTCTATGTAGTCATCTTCTTCATCAGCTTCTGCATCCTCCACTGAGCAGATTTGCTTGTTTAGCAAATTCTTAACATTTTCAAGTGTAGCCTGTACCTCATTTATCTGTTCCTTTCCAACGAACACTACAGATCTTGCTTTTACAATGTTCTTCGTGTTTTTGCTGGATGCTAAGTTGTCTATTAGCTTCACAGCATCTTCAGGATTCCTTGTGGTGAAGTTGCCTTCACTCGCAGTATCCAGAGCCATCTGATATTTCAACGCGATGCCTTTGAAGAAAGTGCAGAGCAGTTGCACCTTGTTGAATCTATGGTGTGGACAATCTCGCTGGTAAGACTTGAATCTGATCCAGATATCCTTGAATGACTCTCCAGGCTCCTGGTTGAATCTGGCAATTTTCCTCCTTAAGTCTTCAGCGCGCGCATCATCAAAGAAGTTACTGAAAAATGCGTTTTTGATGTCGCTCCAGGATGTAAGAGATCCTGGTGGTAGCTGCTTAAGCCACTGTAAAGCTTCTCCAGATAAAGAGTGCTTGAAGAGCTTACAGAGAAGGTAGTCCACAGGGACTCCATTGGCTTTGATAGCAGATATGAGATCCTTGAACCTCTCCAGATGGTCCATGGGATGCTCATTGGACGGCCCACAGTAGGGTGTCTGTCCCACAAGGGTGTAGTACTGCGGCTTGAGCTCGAAATTGCCTCTCTGAATAGCAGGGGGACGAATGGCTGATCTGTTGGTGTAGAACTGATCTGGACGGTTGTAGTCAGCTAGTGTTCGAGCAGCCTCTCCTACAGGTTGAACAGCTCCTGTGGGTGCAGTTTCTAGCTCAGGGATTACTTCATTCTGAGCATTGAGTTTCTGACCTGCTTCGTTACGAAGGTGACCTTCTTGGTCACGCAAGTCTCCATTCTCATCTCGTATGAGAATAATAGGCGCAACCATGACTCGCGGAACAATATCGATCGATATAAGGTAAGGGCTATCGATCGATGTTGGAAGAAACGTGTCGGTCGACGGTGAAGTGGTGTCGGTCGACAGGAATGTGCGAGTATCGGTCGACAAAGACGGTGTTTCGGTCGGCAGGGGTGCGTCGGTATCGGTCGACAAACAGTTGTTGGGGTCGATCGATGCGGAACGGATTTCCTTGCGGATTGAACGTTCCAAGCAAGCAGGGTCTTCTGAGAACAAAAGTTGAGATGCCTTGTTGCTTCTAGTACTGCTGGGCATGTACCTGAAAAGACAAGAAAAAATTTGTGTCAGAAAATAGATTAAAGTAAAAATAACCTAGACCTAATCAGATTAAATCCTATTGTGTCAAAGCTCCCCGGCAACGGCGCCAAATTTTATATCACTCAAATTACCCTAAGGAGTGACTTTACTCTCTCAATTAAGAGGTTCAGTTATAGTACTTAGGGATCGAATCCACAGAGAGCTAGTGTACAAATAAGATGCAATCTTAGTGACTATGCTAGGTTGAAAATGGTTTAAAGTAAATTGCAGGTTTTTGAGTAATGGTAAGATTACTCAGTCGAAAGGTTTTGGTTTTAAGACAATAAAGAAAAGTAGTTAGATTCAGGGTAGGTATTCAGGAATTCAGGAATATAAATACTATAAATGCTAACAAGTTGCTTCCATGATATGTCAGAGCTCAACACTATTAAATGAATCCATCAGTTCTCGCAATATTTAGACCATCTATTACTTAGATGTTAAATGGTGTTTTCGGCCAGCTATATCGCCGATAGTATCGATCGATTACTCGATAGAAATATCGACCGATACACCTCTAGCTACGTCGATCGATTACTCTATAGGAGTATCGATCGATACGGCTCTAAGCAGACATTATGCACAAGTTGATACAATGCTCACCATGATCTTAGATCAGCTTCCGCTTGTCTCCAGAGGGTCATAGCATGTTTAGGAGGTTATCATGAATTGTATTGAATGAATAATACAATCAAAGTTCATGTTCTAGGTAGCTAAGCTAGAAAAAGAATTAGTGAACAATCCTAACAATAAATATCACAACTATAGCAGATATAGGCTGGGTCTAATCCCTCATATCCTATTAAAACCCTAAATCTAACAAATGAATCTACTCAGACATGGCTAAGTGATTCATAGCAACAAGGTAATAATAGGCGTTCATAGATCTATTAGAGGGTGAACAATTAGGTTCCAATCACAAATCTCTTTGGATCGTTCCTCTAGATCTAGAATCTTATAACCTTTGTTAAGAAGAACAAGTAAAGAACTGAATAGAACTTTATTGAGAACTTGCAAAGTAATGAAAAACAGTAAAAAAATGAGTAGAAAAAATGGAGGTAGAAAGGTGGTTAGAAACTTGTAAAAAAATTCTACGGTGCCAGAACACTTAGGCACATATAAATATGAGTTCATTAGGTTAAAAACTCGTCAGGGGCAATCTTGTAAAAAGGTGATGTCGTGTGCTTCAAGTTCGGCCAGGTCCAACTTGTCTTCTGTCGCTTCGATATCAATCGATAGTACTAGGTGTACATCGATCGATTATGATCTCGATGTATCGTCCTTCTGCAAATGTGTGTCGATCGATAGCACAGAGTGTGCATCGATCGATGTGTAACTCTGGATGTCGACCTCTGGTCTGATCTCGGTAGAACTCTTATTTAAGCTCCAAAAAGGCACCTAAAACATCACTTTTCTCCAAAATGCTCCTGAGCCTGAAAACATACCTAATAGACTCCAAAACATAGATAATAGTAGTAAAAACACTTATATACCATGGGTAAAAATGGGTAAAATCCATGGTATATCAATGAGTATCGATAGATGTAATCGGGTGGGGGTTGATCGACGAGATATGGTGGTTGTCGATCGATTATGTAAGGTGGGTGTCGATCGATCTCATCACGTTGGTGTCGATTGATACTTGTCTTTGACGAAGTTTCCTGACCTTTCCTCTTAGGATTCTGCTCTGAGTTCTGATCTCTTCGTCTACATCTGGGGCTAGATAACAACTATATACATCAGTGCTCTCCAATGTCGAGTCTGCAATGTCCTGAGGACAACTCGATTTTTCAGGGATCTCGAGTTGTATTGATCGATATTGAGGTCGTGGTGCCGATAGATTGTAGTGCCGATCGATGTTGAGGTCGGATATCTAATATCAGCTTCTTCTACTCTGCTCAGTTCTCCATACCTACGTTGCTCATCATCCTCAATTATACTATGGTTGACCAGCTGTCCTCTGTTCAGTTCGTTACTCTGCATACCCTCATCTGCCTATTGAACCTGAATGTCTGGCTGCTTGACATGAGTTGTCGGGGTTTCAAAATCTTCATTCCGCTCGCTGTAGACAAAATCAATAATCTGACTGATACTAGTCATTATTCCTTTCTCCCGATCTTCAATCATCTTCTCCAACATGTAATCAAGCCTTTTATGTCGAGTTGCTACAGCTTCGCTGAAATTTTTTCCTAGGAAGGCGCTTATTATGTCCTCTCAGCATGTTAGAGATCTTGGCTGCAGCTGACTGAACCAGCTAAATGCACCTTCGGAGATAGTATAAGGGAAGATCTTGCAGAGTATGTGGTCTACATATATTTCACTCTGCTTACGCCTTGAAACTAGACCCTCAAGCTCTTCGATGTGGTTTATGGGATCTTCATGAGAAAGACCTTTGACAGGGTCCTCACTTCCCCAATCATACCATTGGCGGGTCAGTTTAAAAGTATCATCTCAGAAACAGCAATCACGTCAGGAATTATATCACTTTGAGCATTAATCAATTCTCCTAAGCTGTTGCGAGGTCGACCTTCTTCGTCTCTTAACATCCTATTCTCATCGGCCTTAAGTATGAGAACTTCGACCTTCTCTGTCTCCATGCTAGTAACGTTGTTCTACATTTTATGGACAGTGTTGGGATGAATAGTGTTTGGATGAATAGTGTCGCCATGAACAGTGTTCGGAAGAACAGTGTTCGGAAGAACAGTGTCACGATGAACAGTGTTCGTGTGAACAGTGTCACCATGAACAGTGTTTCAAGGAATAGTGTTTCGATGAACAGTGTCGATCGACTGGAGATGAACAGTGTCGATCGACAACAGATGAACAGTGTCGATCGACGGGAGATGAACAGTATCGCGATGAACAGTTTCGCGATGAACAGTACATGATGAACAGTACTGCGATGAACAATACTGCGATGAACAGTGCCGGGATGAACAGTAACATGATGAATAGTACCGGGATAAATAGTGTTTTCCGACACCTGATGAATAGTGTTGTTTGATGCTTGGTTCACGCTGTCGATCGATGCTGCTTGGAGGGGGTCAATCGATACTTCCCTCGTTGACTTACGGATCGTGCATAAACCAGCAGGCTCCTTCTTAGAAAGACATAGAAATCTTCTCTTCATTGTTTTCTTGTAGTAAGATTTATGTACCTGAAATAGAAGAAATAATTTTAAGAGTTTCTTTTAGAACAGTAGTAAAACCTAGACTAAATCTAACTAGAAAAGATCTTATGGCGATCAAAGCTCCCCGGAAACGGCGCCAAATTTGATATCACTCAAATTACCCTAAGGAGTGAATTTACTCTCTTAAATAAGAGGTTCAATTGCAGTACTTAGGGATAGAATCCACAAGGAGCTAGGGAACCAAATAGATCTAATAGTTATATAATTAAACTAGGCTAATAGGTCAAGCCATTGAAGGACACCAGAGAAACTCCATCTTAGATAATGAATTTGGGGAAATACTTGAGCAGGAGAAGCGGGAAGAAGATGCTTTTCTAGTCGAAAGTTCTATGTCTGTGGGAAGCTCGTACTGGTGTCGACCGACACCAACATCTAAACATCGCTCAACATCATCGCCTGAGCGTCGACCGACACCATCAGACAAGCATCGATCGACACCACTTTTTGGATCGGACAAGACTGTCCGAATTAAGAGCCACTCCGACTTTGCCGCTCGACACCCACATCCTCCCACCCTAGTTCGCACCCGACCAAATGACGTTGATCGAAAACAAGCTGAAAGAATCGATCGACAACATCACGAGAGAATCGACCGACAGGAACATGGGAGCATCGATCGAAAAGAGCAGCAGAGAATCGATCGATTTCCATCCACGCCATACCGAGTACGCTTGCCAAATCTTGATGCACACCGCTTGAATGCCACTCAAAATTCATCTCAGACATCAGTTTGCTTAGGGACAACAGAGCAGATCAGTCAGCAAACTGAAGACGCAACAGAGAAAGAGCACTCAACATTAGCTGAAACATCTCTCGTTGAGATTGATCAACACCAAAGGGATGGATATGAACATGTGATGGAAGTGTAGGCAACGAAAGAAGGAGTTCAACGTGAGAAGATAGTCAAATCTAGGAAACCCTTTATTCCCAAACACCTCAGGAGATAAGTTAACAAAGTGAATCTTGATGGATTTCACAAGAGGGTGAAGAGGGTTCCTAAGGATATGTCTTTCAAGGATGCATATTATAAGTACAGACTTGGTAATTTCTTCAGAGAGAGCAGAGAGACAGAAAAGGAACAAGATCCAGGAAAATTTCTGATTCCATGCTCTATACATAGCCACGATTTGCCAAACGCCCTCTGCGATACTGGATCTGCAGTCAGCATCATGGCTATAAACACAGCTGAAGTATTAGGATTAAAGATGGAGCCTTCAACAGATAGTTTCGCTTTCGTGGATAACTCTAAAGTAAACTCAGCAGGCATGATCAGGAATGTCAAGGTGGAGATAGGGGAATGCACTATTCATGTGGACTTTCATGTCGTGGAGCTCAAATCAGGCAAGACATCTTTCCTTCTTTTTGGAAGAGCCTTCATGGCTACAGTGGGAGCAGTTTGTGATCTAAAGAAGAATAGGATGTGCTTGACTAACATTGATGAAGGAGTCTACTACGATCATGTGGACAAGACCAGAAGCAAGGCCTTTATCTCTTGCATAGAGCTGTCTGACAATGAAGCACACACAGCTGATTCAACTCGCGAGCCTGCAAAACTAGTATCAGCATCGATCGACCCCACAACCTCACCATCGATCGACATAACCACAACACCATCGATCGACACCAGCGTCCTGACATCGATCGACACCATTGAAATCTCTGAAAGTTTGAGTTGTCTTCAGGACATTGCAGGCTCAACACAGGAGAGCACAGATGAATCAAGCTATGATCTTACCTCCGATGTAGACAAATTCACCCTAGAAGACTTCTTGGAGTTGGAAGAATGGCTTAAGCAGAGGCTTGATGACGATGGACACCCACCCCACATCATCGATCTCAAACCTCCTGATTTCATCGATCAACCAGACGCAACTGATATCGATCGATACCCACCAGAAACAATCGATCGACACCCATGGTTGGATGAACTGCCAGGATACACAATTAAGATGGAACCAATTGATGAGAGAGTGCACAAGTTTGAGACTTCACACCTTTCTGTCCCTAAACATCATAAACCCTGTGAAGCTGTTGGGATTCACAAAAGAGTGAAGAGGATACATGATCCAGTAAAGATTGTGGTTTCCTACTTTGTTTTTAAAGATGAATCTCCAATTCCACCATATAGAAGTGTGCAACCATATTCCTACATTGGGGTATTGGATAATCATCAGCATGCATCAGTTTCTCAGAGTGGATTGAGAAATAGAAGTGACTTTGACAAAGGTCCAACATAACCTGCATCGGTCGACACCCTCCATATTTCAGAACAGGCCGTGAAGCTGTTGGGATTCACAAAAGAGTGAACAGGATACATGATCCAGTAAAGATTGCGGTTTCCTACTTTGTTTTTAAAGATGAATCTCCAATTCCACCAGATAGAAGTGTGCAACCATATTCCTACATTGGGGGTATTGGATAATCATCAGCATGCATCAGTTTCTCAGAGTGGATTGAGAAATAGAAGTGACTTTGACAAAGGTCCAACAGAACCAGCATCGGTCGACACCCTCCATATTTCAGAACAGGCCGTGACAGAAAAGTCTAAGTCTGGGGGAAGGACCAGGAAGAGGAAGAAGAAGAAGAGGAAAAAGAATATAGATGCTGATTTCCTGTCACTAGTTCCTTCACAATGCCAAGAGGGAAGTCTTGAGTGTAGAGTACGCTGCAGAGGAGGTCATGAACCTTTTACCAAGGTTAGAGTGCTATGTGATCCAGAGATGAGAGATAAAGGGGAACTTTCTGCACGAGCTTTCATCAACTGCATCAACAAAATGAGGAAAAGGGACATTGAGACTTGTTTTGGAGCAAGTTCACATTCTCATCCAGACTAAATCAGATCTCCAGAGGTCAAGCTAATGACTTAAAACAAGCGCTGAGTGGGAGGCAACCCACTGTTAGGAAAAAGATCTCAAGCAGACGAGTTTGCACAAGAATTGACGAGTTCTGCATCAGCATCGACCGACACTTGATCACCGTCGCTCGACAGAGCATCACAAGTATTGATCGCCACTTCATTGTGTTGATCAATACTCAAATCAATGGCAGGTATACTAGCGAACCTTATTAAATACCGTCCTTATGGTTTATTTTCCCACCAATCTTAGACAGTATAACACTAGTCATAGTGTTTTTTAAGTCTAGGGGAGGTTCTACTAATATTATGTTTGAGTTAGATATTTAGAATAGGGACCCGAGTAGACGATTGCCTTGAATATCGACCGATTAGAGCATGTCGATATCGATCGACAGTACATCTCCTGCATCGACCGATGGTAACCTTTTTCCATCGATCGACACTTAATCCAGTCAGGTATATCGTTCTTACTTGTTAAATTTTGTACTTCTACTGTTTGATTTTCACCTTACCAACGACTGTTTTACACTGGGGACAGTGTAATTTAAGTGTGGGGGGATTACTAACCTTTATCTACTTTATGAGTCTTATTTAAAATATTTTCAAAATTTGTTTTTATTGAGTCAAGAAGGGGTGATGATCTAATTCGATTTATCCTTGTTATCTAACCACTCTTTAGCACCATTCTAGACTTATTGATTGCAGATAGTACTAAAGCTAAAGATACTAAAGTGGATCAACCTGTCAACTATCAACACTCGCCGAGATTGTTTGAAGAAACCAAAGCTGACCTCCAACACTAAACCTTACTCAATTGCTTGTCTTGGGGCTTGGTATACATGGGATCGGATTCTTCAGACAAGTCTGGAAGGTAAAGCCTTGTGTAGATTTATCACCTTCTCTCTCTCCATTTCGATCCTAGATATATAGGTAAAAAAATGAAAAAAATGAAAAAAAAAAATATATATATATATATATAGGTTTTTAGTTAGGTGGAATCCGAACAGGACTTGGTGGCTACAACCATTAAGGCTTGCTTCATAAGGATTCCAACAAAAAGAATTCGAACGGGACTTGGTGGCGGCAATCATCAAGGTTCGATTCATATGAATTCTTGGATATATGTCAAAAAGAAGTGAACAGGATTTAGTGGCAACCACCATTAAGTCTTGATTCATGGAAGCATGTCCAATCTTGGTCAATGATCCTGCAATAGGAGCAGACTTTGACTAAGAGAGAAATGAGTAAAGAGAGAGGATAGGAACTAACTTTTACCTGTAGGTCCAGATACTTGTTTGAGAATCCTTGCATCTTGTGATCGATACTCCCAAGGCAAAGCCTACAATTTTATTTATGTTAAGAAATGAGGTTTGTAGAGGGGAATGTCAGACAAGATTTGCTAAGTTGTTGGCTAGGTTAATTTGGTTGCTAAGCTAGGATATGGTATAATGTGCTTTTGTGATTAGGACTTTTTAGATGTGGATTGCAATATTGTAGAGGTGATGATTCTAAGTTTTAAATCATGTGAGTCCCTGCTGTTTTCAAACCTCTTTCAGAGAGATTGCCTGTTGGTTTTGCTTGAGGACAAGCAAAAAGGTAAGTCTGGGGGAGTTGATCGACCATGAATTTTACCCTTTTTTAGCCATGGTCTATAGGTGTTTTTATATATATTTACTACAATATAGAGTCTATTTAGAGTATTTACAGGTTCAGGTACGTTCTGGAGAAATATGGTGATTTTGGTATCTTTTGGAGCCTTTTAAGTGCAGAGCTGCACAGACGCGTCAGATTTTTAGCTATGGATGGAGATCTTCCCACCGTTAGATTGAGACCATATTTTGACACGAGATAGGGCTTTGAGTTAGATTTCCAGTGACACCGGTCTCAGGTCAATCGGCATCCTGTAGCAGAAGGTATGCCCGTTTTACTGAAGAGTGGTCAGTCTGCCTCGTGAGAGAAGGCTGTCGAGAAGAGGAATGTATATCAATCGATGGGAAAGCCTTCATATTGATCGATATGGATGAAAGAATCCGGGCCGAGTATATTTTATGACCGCCTGAAGCCCAGAAGCTATCACAAATTACCAGAATGCCCTTGGACGACTAGAAACCCTATTTATGTTATTTCTAAGCCATTGTAGACAGCAAAGCTTTCTATTATTCTTTCTTCTTGTTTTAGGGTTGGAGAGAAGATCAATTCTCCTTCATAGATTGATTGGAACTCCATTGGTTTTATAATTGCTTTCTATTCAATTATATTATTCAGACTATGATTTGTTTTTCTTCTATCATGTCTGAGTAATTCATCTTGTTAGGTTTAGGAATTTTATGAGCTTAATGTCAAACTGATAATCAATTAGGATTGCTAGGTTATCTATAGAACTTCTACACCAGGGTTATTTGTAATACTAGGATCTGGAATAGTTTTATTCACATGAAAGTGTGACTGATTGTTTGAACCTAGAATCATAGGACAACTGAGATACACTAAAGTGCACTCAATTAACGGAACCCGAATCCTGCTAGATTAGATACTTAAGCGCATATGAGTATTTGGTCTAAGAATCTAGTTGAACATAATCGATTAGGTCGTTAATGCTTGTCTGAGGAAGTATCGATCGATGCTCAGGCCATAGCATCGATCGACACTCCTTGTTCGCATGCGAGAGCTGGAACAGAGACTTAGACATATGATTAGTAATTGCTTAAGAGAGATGATTACTTGCTTATCATAATCGAGTTCTAGATTGAATCTATAAATCCTTAGCATCCTTGAATTGTAGTTTTCAATTTCTTGATTGATAAATCCCTAGGTCTAGCTATTTCTTATTATTGTTTACAACCTCAATTAATCGAACAACTGCCTTGTTCATATTGCTTTATTTACTGTTTTAATATTGATTGCCTAGCTTAACCTTGATTTCTATAGTCTGTTGTGTGCCCCTGCTCTCTGTGGATTCGATCCCTAAGTACTACAATCGAACCTCTTATTTGAGAGAGTAAGATCACTTCTTAGGGTAATTTGAGTGATATCAGTCAACCTTGCGCCGAGAACTTTGCAGTTTATGGTTGAGTGGCCGCGCGCTTGGTGAAAGTCACAGAAGAAATTCTCGTCGTAACCCGTATTCCGGATCCACGTGTTGCCCAATGTTCGACCTTGCTCTGGTTCGGAGTTGATGGCGTAGTTGTGGGCTCTGTGGGTCTCTTCTTCCTCGTGATTGACGTTATTGTCGTTGCGGGGGTTTTTCTTTTTCGAGTTCTGGTCTATCCCATGCTCCCTTGACGACGTCTTAGTTGTCTTGAGCTTCTGCGACAAGACCTTCGTCTCTTCTTCAATGATTATGTAGTCCGTGGCTTTGTGGAGAGCGTCCTGGATAGTGCGCGGCTTTTCCAAAGTTATCCACTTCCTGCGTTTCGACTTGTACCAGAGGGTCTTTCGGAGCGCGTCGATGGCCACTTTGTCGCTTATTCCGCTGAGCCATAACGGTCTTGAACCATTTGATGAAGTGGCGGAGAGATTCGTCTTCTCCGTGGGATAGACAACAGAGATCGACGTCGGAGGTTTCTCGATCAATGAACATCGAGTACTGCTTGAGAAATTACGAGGCAAGTTGGAGGAAACTCCCAATGAAATTCCGTCTTCGATGAAAGAACCACTCGAGTGCTGCTCCTCGGAGGTTTTCGACAAAGAGGCGGCATTCGCCGGCATCTCTTTCGCTATCACTGAACTTGGCTCTCCCTATCGTGACTTGGAAAGCCTGCAAGTATGCCTTCGGATCGGTCGTACCGTCGTAAGATGCCACTTTGACCTTTCCGGGGTCCGAAACCCTAGTTTTGGTGATTCAAACAGTGAAGGGCATTTTCCGAGCCTCCTCGAGCAGTAGATCGATCTCAGGTGCAGTGCTAGTAGCGTGATGAATTTGTGATTTCACCTCTTTATCTTCTACCAACGTTTTCATGAGATGATCGTGGAGGTAGCGAATCTCAAGGTTTGTCGCGAGTGCTACGAGTTTGCTCCTCAGCCAGTTCTTCCTATTTGTCCCAGAAGATTGCTTCTTCTTCCACGGACATTGGATCGTCGAACTGGGAATCGTCCCGAGCCGCACAGCTCCTTGTGCGACGCGGATGTACGTCTGCGTCTTTGTCCGTAGGCTCGGATTGACTGCTAGAGTCCAAGTTGACGCGCTCGACGTCGTTTACTTTGTTGTCCCCAGCGGGAGGTGGAAGATTCACCGTGGTTGGCTGTGCGCCTGGAGGGATTGTTTCCTCGGGGACGTTCCCTGACGGATCCCTTCCGGCACTTGCAGCTCGACTTTCCGGACTTGTAAAATCGAGTCTTCTTCCGCTGCGGACCCTGGTAGTTTCGCGCGGAGGTCTACTCTTGGTTCTTTCTGTTAAGGTTTCGACCTGTTCGGCGAGAGATCCCATGAGTTTTTCCTGTTCGTCCGACCTCTTTTGGGCGGAAGCGAACATCTCGTTCATCTGATCGAACATCGCGGTGTTTGCGTCTGCAGTGACCGTCGAATTGTTTCCAGATGGTGTTTTCTCAGCGTTGGCATCGACCAAGGTTCCGTCATGCATTGGTTGATCTTTGTCAGTGTTTCCGGTCATATCTAATCGAGCGTTGGTGGCTGAGAGTTAGATTGATTCGTATCCCCCCTCCTTCTAGCGCCAAACTGTTGGAACCAAAATTCGCACTGTTGATTTCCTTCGATTTAGGAAAGTTAGGAAAACCTTAATTTTCCAGAGGTCCCGGATATCTACTAAACCACACGCCAAGCAATCAAGAACACGAAAATTAACAGACGAAAAGTATAAAAATCGGAGAAAGAGCAAAGTTGATCTTATTTCGAATCCATGAAAGAACGTTTCAACAAGGTAAGAGCCTTGGCCGCGAGAGCTGTCGGGCGAGTTCCCTAGTTCTAACAACCAAAGACTGCAAAAACCTAGTTGAGACGCAGCTTGAAAATGGAAAATTAACCTATTGCTCTAAATGCTAAGTTTTTTGCTGTGAGTTCAAATCCCTTTGCATCTTCAACCTCGATATCCTTATATACTCCCCCTAAGGCGGTTTGCTCTTTGCCTTTCTGCCCTTGATCGAGTTTATCCCTCTGTGGAAATATTCCATTTGTCTCCGATCTTCCTGTTTATCTTTGGAATCTTCACATTTTTCCTCCGACCTTGACATTTATCTTTTCCTGCATAACAAAAGATAAACCGTCATAACGAATGGGCTTGATTTCACAGAAAATCGAGAGTGGGCTTTTAGCCGTGTTCTGGACCCATTAGGGCCGTTTTCCGACAAGCGTTTTTTTGATTTTATTGAAATAGCATGTTTTAAGAAATGACGTTGATTTACAAAAATTCAAATTTATCGTATAGTGGAGACAGTTCAAGGGGTTTAGTCGACCTTTGGCGTTTAATACAATCAATTCCAGTTCCATAAACGGAAACAAGTTCTTGCAGTTTTTATTGTAAGGTTCCGATGGTGGCTTCAATTGAGATGGAACAAGAAAGAGCTCGATCTGATTCCGAAGGACAAAGCTTTAAGGATGGGGTGAAGGTTGATTGGGCAATCCAACTCGCCAAAATGGCGAGTTGGCCATCATGCTTGGTCCAACTTGCCATTTTGGCGAGTTGGGTGTGATCCAACTCGCCAAAATGGCGAGTTGGCCATACTTCTTGGTCCAACTTTATTTTTTTCTTTTTTTATCTTTATTTTTTTACCCAAATCGCCATTTTGGCGAGTTGGAAGTGATCCAACTGGCCAAAATGGCAAGTTGGCCATGTTTCCTGGTCCAACTCGACATTTTGGCGAGTTGGAGGAGGTGACCCAACTCGCCAAAATGGCGAGTTGGCCATGTCTCTCGATCTAACTCGCCAAAATGGCGAGTTGGGTCAAAAAATATAGATAAAAAAAAGAAAAAAAAAGAGAGGCCAAGTCGCCATTTTGGCGAGTTGGATCACTTTGGAGAGTTGGCTCACTCCCAACTCTCCAAAATGGCGAGTTGGACCAAGCATGATGGCCAACTCGCCATTTTGGCGAGTTGGATTGCCCAATCAACCTTCACCCCATCCTCATAGCTTTGTCCTTCAGAATCGGATCGAGCTCTTTCTTGTTCCATCTTAATTGAAGCCACCATCGAAACCTTACAATCAAAACCGCATGAACTTGTTTCCGTTTATGGAACTTCAATTGATTGTATAAAACAGCAACGGTCGACTAAACGTCTTGAACTGTCTCCACTATACCATAAATTTAAATTTTCGTAAATCGACGTCGTTTCTTAAAACACGCGAAAATAAAACATAAAGCGAAAATAAGTAACTAGAAAGAGTAAAACTAAGTAAAATTACCTAATAGTGGGTTGCGTCCCACTCAACGCTTTGTTATAGTCATTTAGCTTGACTTTGGAGGTGTTTTGGCTAGTGTGGTTGAAAGCAGCTACTTGTTGGGAAATAAGTATCCACGTCCTCTCTGCTCATATGGAAGCTAGTGGCAATGAAGCTTCTTGTGGCATCATCTTCTCTGGTCCATCTCTCGTTCATCTTTGATGTAGTGTTTTCAATCACTTGTAGCCTTCTTTCTATGCCTTCAATGATGAACTGATGCATTCAAAGTTTATCATATGCATAATCTGATAGCTCCTTCATCTCCTGTTGCAATGAATCTAGCATGTACAACTTATCCTTTATCAGCTTCTCTCGGTCTGATGCAGACTAAGTATCGATCGATGCTGATTATGGTACGTCGATTGGTGCTGTTTGAGACCTGTCGATCGATTTGTAGGTACTTCTATCGATCGATGCTGATGTTTCTGGACGACTTGCAAGCTGTCTCTGAATTGCTTTTATTTCCTTCTGCATCCTCACCGTTTGTGAGTTTAATCCACTGATGCTGTTGTTGAATGGGACGTATATCTCATCACATATCTTGTAAGATGCATCATCTGCTCTTCCTAAAGCACTGTAGATATCTTCAACAATCTTATCCATCTCTGCTCTGGTATAGAGGTCTGCGGATTGAGCGTCGATCGATGGGCAGAAATGTCTGTCGATCGATTTTGATCTCTCTGCTTGAAAATCATGTTGCTTCTGAATGGTGTCGACTTCTTGTTGTAGTTGAATTAGTCATGAAGTTAATCCATCCATGTCATCATTAAGCGGATAGTAGACTCGATAAAGCTTGTAATCGAATGATTCCATCAAATTCTCTAGTGATGTAAGTCTCGCGTCGATCGATGGTGGACACTCTGTATCGATCAATGCGGATTCCTTCTGTCGAAACACATTCTTCTCGCGAAGCATATCCAACTTCTTTTGCATCAACTCATTCCTGTTGATTAGCCAGTTAATGTTGTTGTTGAGAGGATGGCAGATGTCATTAAGTCTCTTGTTGAGGGCCTCTTCTTCCCATTGTTTAGCTCTATTGATTCCTGAAAACATCTCACTGATTTCATCCTTGGTGTAGATCTCTGGCACTAAACTAGTCCTTGTGAATGACTGGGCATGTTCTGGAAGACATATGTAAGAGCGTTCGTCCATTGAGGCTCTTCTTAGTAGATTCCCGAAGTCTTCTTTGGAAACATTGATGATGTTGCCATCTACTCCACGTGAATATCCAGACTCATCTCTGTAGACGCCAAACTCATCTTTTCCTTCCCAGTGGAACCTCCGTATTCCATAACGGATGTAAGCTCTCTCTCCAAACTCGGAGTGCCTGTCGATCGATGGTGGGACTGTCACGTCGATTGATGGTGCTACTCTCAGATCGATCGATGGTGGGATTATTCTGTCGATAGACGATTGAGTATGTGGTCGATGTGTTTGCTCGAAACGATCGTCTACTCTGCCAGCTGCATCATAATGCTCGTCTGTAACCCTCTGATGGCATTCTGAAATGCTGCGTTGTTGCATGAAGAGGTTGTCTGGTCCGTTGGCCATCTGAAGGATGTCTGCAATGTCTTCTCTTTATACTTGCAGAATTCTTCCATCTATTGCTCGTGCATGGCCGTCTGGATTCCTTAATATACCAAAATCATCCGGTGTTAGATATCTATAATCCATATGGTTCTGTTTACTTACCTCTGATCCAGGTTTGGGATGAACCATGGACGATGTTGTTGCAGTGATGTCGATCGATGCCTGAGTACATTGAGTTGTGCTACATCAATCTTTGGTAACTGCACTCGGTATGTAAGAGGTGCACCTTGATCGATATGATCTGGAGGTTGTCGATCTATGTCGTTCACACTCTATCGATCAATGGCTGGTTCTTGACTCCGATCGATGTTGACATAAAAACAGCTTGGTGGATGTGGGTGCCTTGCTGCGAACTCCTCGTGAGTCATAATCCTCACAGCATTGCACGATTTAACTAACTCATCTGACATCGATCGATGTTTGTTGAAGCTCGTCGATCGACAGTTGTTGGAGTCCATCCATCGATGGTCGATGGTCGGCATCGATCGACACCAATGCGATCTGCCGAAACTCATCGAGCCTTCTAGTGTTGAAGTTACCTTCATTAGGTGTGTCCAGAGCCATCTGATATTGTAGCGCGATGCCTATGCAGAAAGTGCTGAGCAGCTGCACTTGGTTGAATACGTGGTGTGGACAATCTCTCTGGTAAGACTTGAATCTGATTCATGAGCTTCTGAATGATTTTGTAGGCTGCTGTGTGAATGTAGCAATCTTACTCCTCAAGTTTTTAGTGCGTGCCTCATAAAAGAAATTACGCGGGAATGCGTTCTTGATGTTGGCCCAGGATGTAAGAGATCCTGGTGGTAACTCTGTTGCGAAGCTTCTCCAGCAAGTGAATACTTGAAGAGCTTGCAAAGAAGATAGTCCTCAGGGACTCCGTTGGCTTTAATAGAAGATATAAGATTTTCGAACCTCTCTAGATGGTCCAATGGGTGCTAGTGAGATAACCCACACTAAGGTGTCTGTCCCACGAGTGTGTAGTGATGCAAGGAGTTTTCAAGGCTCCTAATCAAATGATGTAGTATAAAATATTGTCGAACCAATCCTAGGTGATTTCAATGCAAAGGGAATGCAAAGTCTATGCTTAATGTAAGTGCAATCAATATAGTGGAGTGAAATGAACTAAAACTAAACTAAAATGAAATAAAGTAATGATCTCTCCTTCAATATGAAGCAATAGGACTCATGGGGCAAGGGAATTGACCTTGGGTGATCAAGTTTCAATCTAAAGGTGGCAGCAACATTCAATCTATCAACCTTAAGCCTAGACACAATCCTAAGCAAGCTCTATCTCTAGATGAATGCTCATTCACTAAGATATCTCAAGCATCTAATCTCTTAGGTTGAATAATATGAAAGCAATCATTAAGAACAAGTCCATTAGCTATCTTAACACCTTTAACAACAAATCTCTTTTGTAAAGAATGTTAAAAACATTGAAGAGTTGGTTCAGGCATTTCATAGAACACCTTTCGGGCATGAAATGCCTATAGCTCTATTTTGAAGAGGCCAACCCCAAAATAGCAATAAGAACACTCAATCCAACAAGGAAAAGATAGATCTACACCAAAAGACCTTAGATCTACACCTAATCACCCTAAATCTCCCAAGCTCATGAACCCTAAGATGATCTACTCTCTAATAGATATGATTTCTCTTAAACCCATGATGGATTCAAGGTTAACCTTGATTAGAGAGCAACAAATGCTCAAGAACACAAGAACACAAGAATAAAAAAAGAAAAAGGATCCAAGATCCAAACTTTATTCAAGATCCAAATGTGTTTTTGAGAGAAAAAGAGACATGTCCCAAATTGGGAGATATACGAGTATTTATACAAGGCTTAGAAGCCCTAAAAACATCGTAGAAAATTACTAAAAGGCCCTGGAATCAAATGGGCTTCGACGAATAGGAGAAGAGCGTCAAAAAACGCTCAGGGTGGCCCTGGCCTTGCCAGGCCGCGCATCCCGACCCGAGCAGAATTATCCGGACGCTGGCCTGTCCCGCGCAGGTGTACTGACCCGAGCACCTCAGCCCGCGCACCGTCCTGTCCGTCCACGTCCTGTCCCGCGCGGGTAAGTTAGGCCGAGCACTCCAGGCCGCGCACTGTCCAGCTCTCCAGGCCGCGCACCGTCCAGCTCTCCAGGCCGCGCGGGTACCAGCCTTCGCGCAGACCAGGCCGTGCATCAGGTCGTCCTGCCCTTGTCCCGCGCGGGTAAGGCTCCTCGCGCACTCATCCCCGCGCATCAGTCCATGCCCAGGCTGTCTGTCCGAGCCGTCCCGCGCGGGTGCTCAGTCCCGAGCATATCCAGCCGCGCACCGGCCATCCATCCTTCGTCCGTCCAAACACCCGGGTAAGTGTTCCTGATCCATCTCGCATCCCGGCCGTCCTGGTTTCATCCAAGGTATGGTCTTGATCATGGTTTGGCTTGTCCTGACCTTGGCCAAACTCCATTCTTCATCTTTTTGAATCACAAAGCTCCCAAACACCTCCAATCACTCCTTAGCTCGTTCCAACACCTAATAAGGACATATGAATGCAATATGAACCTAAAGATGCCTAATGCCTAATCTAAATGATCAAAATGCACAAGATATGATAGCTAAAAACATGTATATATGCAAGATATCAACTCCCCCACACTAGACCTTTACTTGTCCTCAAGTAATCTTTTCAAAACACAAGGAGGAGAGACATAGTGATGGAAGCAAAGCCAAAAGAAACACCCATAGCACTCAACTTGACATCCTAAAGAGACATAGCAAATAGCATGAGCAAAACTCTCTTATTATGCTCTAGCTTCACAAGGCCTATCAATTACTCTTATGCCTCTACACAAGCTGCAATGCCTATCAATCAACATGTTCTCATAACCAACCCTCATACTGATTCACACACACACACAAGGTGAATTCTCACAAATGGGCACAAGATCTCAATCATTTGGCTAGGTGATCAAATGGTCTGATATGGATGAAAAGGAGGGTTTCAATGCATCATTTCAAGGTGGCAATCACTCAAAAATCAAGGAGCTTGATCATTATGCAAAATTTATCTAAGACTAGGAGGAATTCATGCATACATGGATGCATCCTCATCATTCTACCCATTCCTAAGTGATTACAAGTTCTACACTCCTTTTATTCATCCCATAACCCAAAAGGAAAAATTACTCACATCACTCACCCAATGAACAACTTTCTTTATTCAAGATTCAACCACTAAGGGCCCTTTTGTTCATAATTCACATTTCTAAGCTCTAACACTTTTTGTTTTCCCTTCCCCACTATCTTATTGAATCTTTCTTTTTCTTTTTTTTTCTTATGAATGGAGAAGGTCAAAAACATCAATCTAGAGCTTCTTATTTTTCTATTCTAGGTCCCTAGGGCTTTTCTTTCTCAATACATTCTTTTGTTCATCAATCTTAACATTGTCACATCTCAAACCCAAGACATAAACCTTTTAAGGAACAAAAACCCCATCACCATCCTAGAAGCTAGCTCAAATGAGGACCCTACACTAGCAAGAGATGAGAACAAATCCATGTCGCTCCCTATACTCTCAAGATTTTGCACATGACAAGCTATCAGAAAAGGCCTCACTCAAGCAAATCAATGTAGGCTTCAAAGAATGGCTAGGGTTCAAGGGTATGGAAGTGCCATTTGGGTTAACAGAGTGGTATAATGGGGAAAGATAACCCAAATGTGTATAAGATCCATGATCAAGTATACAAATGCCCATATGCAAGAGAAATTAAGTTCATTCAAGTCTAAGTTCAGGTTGGAGCTGGTTTCAAGAACAATGCCAATATCAAGCAAGCAAGCAAGTTTCAACAAGAGTTTTCAAGGCTCAAAGCATGCAAGCCTTTCAAAAGATGCTTAAGCTACTTGATATGTTTAACTAGGGTGTCAAATTCAGTGCAAACAAGTGTTCTTTACAAGGCAATGCTCCATGTGCAAGTGAATGCAACCTATATGCTTTAGACTCAATCTTAAAGATGCAAGTGATGCAACTACATGATTCAAAAATTTTAAAAATTTTCGGTTTTTCTATGCATTTATGAATGTACAATGCAATGCATGAGACTCTCAATCACAAAGAAAACATGATCAAATACTTGGTACCTCCCCCACTTAAATCACACAGTCTCTGTGTGAGTAAGAGAGAAGGAGAATAATCCAACAAGACAAAAGAAAATGTATATACAAGAAGGGTTGGAGTGATACCTCATAAGGAGAGTTAGAAGATTCAGTTGGTGCCTAGGGGAGCAATGTCTGCTCGCCTGCCTCGTCAGCCCAAGGGTCTTTAAGAAAAAAATCCTAGTGAAATATGTACAAAGGATAGCCATGGGACTTCCTCCCAAGTGAGCTTGTTTTGAGTCACTAGCTTGACTTTCCTTCCTCTGGCTAGTGAAGGCTGGATGTGTCTAGGCTCTTCACCCTTGTAGTGAAAGCCTTCTTGCCAAACCAGATCTCCAGGATCATACTCATCATAGAACCAACCCCTAAACTCATTCATCCTGATCTCTTAAAAGGGTACCTTCCTTGGATCATCAACAATGAGCTCCTTGGTAGAGAGTATACCAAAATGGTAGGCAAAGGGCTTGTCCATAGGAGAGTCTTCGTGGTGCATCTCTTTGGGGAATTTTTCAATGTGAATAACTTGATTCTCACTACAAGAAAACACAAGATTAACGACGGCTGAGTTCCTCGTGAATTCGTCGTTAATGAGGTATTACGAGGAAATAGCGAGGAAAATGGTTTGGTCGTTAATCGTTCGTCGTAACGCGTATTTCCTCGCCAATTCCACGTTACTTAGCGAGGTAAATATTTTGTCGTAAAGACCAAGTACAATATTTCGTCGTAAAGACCACATAAGATTTCCACGTAAGGAACTCGCTAAGTTTCCTCGTAAAGACCACGAAAATATACCTCGTAAATATCACGTAAAGATTTTCACGTTAATTACACGTAAATGTCACGAAAGCATTTCCTCGTAAGTTCGACGTTAACTTTCCTCGTCATTTCCACGTTAATTTTCCACGTGAAAAACACGTAATGAAGTCGAAAAAAAATCCTCGTAAAGACCACGTAAAGCTTACGAAGTTATTTCCTCGTGAATTAACGAGGAATTTACTTCGATTTTTATATACAGAATTAAAATAAAAAATAATTAGAAAAATATTTATAATTTTAATTATGATTATAAAATTTGAATTAAAAAATACAGAAACAATAAAAAGAAAAATATATTTATTCATAAATAATTAGAATTCATATTTACAACGAATAAAAAGGGAAAAAAAACTATGGCTCGTTCATCGCCTGGTAGAACTCCTCACTCCTCCTCTCTACATCCGCCTCGTTATGGGCCTCGCTAGTCGACTCGCCTGGAATTGGATTTTGGCGTCGCAAGTTCCTCAACAAGGTCTCCCATTCCGGATTTGTGGCCGCTATGACGTCCAAGAAGCCCTCGACTACACCCTGTCGAGCTGTGAACGCAGTTTTTGTCGAGGCCAACTCGTTACGCAGCTCAGTGACCTCGTCTTCCCGTCTCTGACCATAAGAAGATGTCGCTCTCGGAACATCGTTGATGGAACCAATCCCCAACGTACGTCCCTTTTTCTTAGGGACAACCTTAAAAACCCAAAAAAATTATTGTTAGTAAAAATTTAAATTTAAATTAAATGAATAATTTAAAATTTAAAATATTTTAAAATTTACCTCCTCGTAAATCTTATCCACTTCAACTGTGGATAAGTTGACGGGTAGTCCGTCGGGAGACTGCTGTGTCAGCTGGGTCTGACGCTCTTGAACCCGGTCAGCAACTTCATTGAAGATTTGCTCGGACCTAGGATCTACGAATCGACCCGACTTGTTCTTGTGGGTCTTCTCGTAAAGTTCCATAAGAGTCGGGAGCTGTCCCGTCTCTTTGGCCTTCAAAACATTTTAGAAAGTTAGTATATATAAATATATTATATAAAAGAAATTAATTAAATTCAATATTTAATTACATACCATCTCCAAACGGATAGCGGCGTGGGGGTTTTTGGCCCGTAGAGTGAAGCATCGGCCCGTGACCGTGCTCATCTACCGTGTTACGGGAGGCAGAGCAAGACTGGGCGATTCTTATGGCATCAGGAGTTTCCCAATAACGGATGAGGCCATCCTACACCTCAGTGGTGAGCTCAGCGGGTTTACCACGCTCATATCCCTTCACGATCCAGTCCCCCTTCCAGTTGGAGACCGTGTCCAACAGGCGAGCTTTCACCTTACTGTTGAACGCTTTCCTCACCTTCTCATTGACCCCCAAAGACCAATGATACTTTTGCTGTAACAGAAAAATAATAAGTTAATAATTAGTATTTTTAGAAATTTGAAATTTAAATTAAAAATAATAGTATATATATATAAAAATTAATAGTAACTTACAGCGAAAATCTTGAACCACGTCTTTCTGATGTAGACGGGCGTCTTCTTCCAGTTCGGATGTGGCATGGAGAAGTAACCCTTCATCGTGTCGGTTACATCTTATGCGAGACATCCGTCAACCCCAAACCTAAAAAAAAAACAAATTTAAAGTATAAATTAGATACTAATGTTATTAAAAAAATTTAAAAGAATCTAAAAAAATATAACATACCACAAAGTTCCGTCCGGTCGGTCGGGGTCTATGACCGGTAAACCTTCTCTGCCCGGCTGAGCGAGAATGTCCTCGACAGTGTACTGCGAGTAAGGAGCACTCGGCGGCACCATCAGATCGGGATGAATGGGAGCCGGCATCTCCGCCTGCATCTCCGCAGCCATCGGTGGAGGCACTTGAGGTGGCACCTCTGGGACATGATGATCATGATGAGCCGGTGGTGCAACCGATTGTACACCAGGTGCTGTAGGAGAGACTCTCTGAGAAGACTGAGTCTCTGGGACGCTATCCGGACCCGAAGAACTAGGTGCTGTAGAAGAAGAACCGGGGTGTAAACGACTACCCGGCACACCGAACATCTGTCTGTAGTGGGCAGTAAGTTTGTTCTTTCGTACCTATTAAAAAAAAATTCAAAATTAGCACTCAAACTTCAAATTTTTATATATTAAATTCCTAATTAATCACCTAATCAACACTAATTAACCTAAAATCCGTAAACCTATCTAAATTCCCTACACTAACCACCTAAACTACCCTAAACTAATCAAAGGGAGGAGAAAGGACTTACCATGATTTTAGAGAGGAAGTTGAGAGGAAATGAGAAAGTGAGAGGGTTCGTGGGTATATATATAGGATACATTACCACGTAAAAACCTCGTAAATTAACGAGGAAATCGCGAGGCCCGTCTTTTTCTTTACGAGGAAATCGCGAGGCCCGTGTTTTCCTTTACGAGGAATTCGCGAGTCCCATGTTTCTCAGTAACGAGGAAATAACGAGGATATTTCTTAAATTCCTAAAATCCAAAACCCTAAACCCCAAATTATAATTTTAAGATTTAGGTAATTGTTGGAATCGTAAGTGGGAAGAGTCTGTGTCTTCACACTCGTGATTCTAGATATTTCTTCTATTTTTAAAGAATTCTTCAAAGAAAGAGAAGAAAGATACTGGAATCACAAGTGGGAAGAGACCGTGTCTTCGCACTCGTGATTCCAGACCTTTCTCCTCTTTTTTTAAAGAATCTTTCTTCGCACTCGTGATTCCAGACCTTTCTCCTCTTTTGGAATTATGAATTGTGACAAAATGGTCTTGGTATATATAGATGTAGATTTCCTCGTTAATTCCTCGTGAGTTAACGAGGAAATAACTAGGGAGGTCTCTTCGTTTCCCGAATTCGTCGTTAGTTCCACGTGAACTCACGTGGAAATCGCGAGGCCCGTGCTTATTTCCACGAGGAAATAACGAGGCTTTGTTCTAATTCCTTACAACCCAAAACCCCAAACCCCTTCTTCTTATAATTTTATAACTTCAACCTCTACTTCTTATAACCTATACAACCCATCAATCTCTAAGGAAGATAGGGCTTAGGGTTTTGGATTTTGGTTTAGAATTTGGGGTTTGGAATATATGAAGTAAAAGATAAGATAAGGAAGATAGGGTTTAGGGTTTTGGATTTTGTTTTAGAATTTGGGGTTTGGAGTATATGAAGTAAAAGATAAGATAAGGAAGATAGGGTTTAGGGTTTTGGATTTTGGTTTAGAATTTGGGGTTTGGAATATATAAAGTAAAAGATAAGATAAGGAAGATAGGGTTTAGGGTTTAGGGTTTTGGATTTTGGATTTTAGGTATTTAAATATAAACCACGTTATTTCCACGTAAGCTAACGAGGTCTTTACGACGAAATGAGCTTACGTGGAATTAACGACTTTGTTTTTTTTTTAATAATTAAATGTTCCTCGTTATTTACACGTAAGCCAACGTGGTCTTTACGACGAATTGTGCTTACGTGGAAATCGCGGGGCCCGTGTTTTTAATTCTCACTTTCGTCGTATAAACCACGTTATATAACGTGGAAATAACGAGATTTATGTTTAAATCCCTATAATCCAAAACCTAAACCCCAAACCCCATTTTCCTTATCTTCTACTTCATATATTCCAAACCCCAACCATCTTCCCTTTAACCTCAATCTTTTTATTCCATTCCAAAATTCAAAAACCACAATTCCTTAAGTCTGAAAATCAATCATACATCAATACTAATACATCAATCGGATACATCGACATTCTCGTCATCACTAGAAACATCATCATTTTCATTAAACTCGTCTTCAACACCTTCGTTCGTCGCATCGTCGGTAAGATCTTCGTACTCATGATTATGCGGATCAATGAGAAGTATGTCGTCTGTGGCAGCTTCAGGTTCCTCGACTACATTTATCTGTTCTTCTTGCAATGGTGGTTCTTCTCCACTTATGATTCATCCACGAGGTGTAACTTTGATCACGGATAACCAATTTATTTCTGATTCTCTCATCCGAGGGTATGGAAGGAAGCTAACTTGGTCTGCTTGTGAAGCTAAGATGAAAGGCTCAAATTTGTTGTACCTTCGTCCACCATTGACATCAACTACACCAAATTTGTTAAACCGAACACCTCTGTTGACGACAGGGTCGAACCATTCACATTTGAAGAGGACGCATTTCAGCTTCAATATCCCTGGGAATTCGACTTCAATAATCTCCGTCAAGATCCCGTTGAAATCTGTTTCCCCTTTCACACATATTCCACAGTTACTGGTCGCCCGCTGTCTACCATACTCATATGTGTGAAAAGTATAGCCTCGTGTGAAATACATCTGTGATGTGGTGACCTTTACATGTGGAGATTGAATTACTTCGTGTAACCACTTAGGATAATCTGCATCGTCGTCATAATCAACCTTAAAAAAAATAGAACATTGAAATATTAGTAAATATAATGTATGGAAAAATAAGTTGATCGAGCTAGGTGTAAAAATTAATACCTGATTCTTCAACCACTTAATAAAGTGTTGATCTTTCCTTTTGTCTACGTCACTTGTGGATATACCTGGGAATGTTTCTTCGACTTGAGAAACAAATAAGCTGTAAAATCACATTTTACATCAATTAATCTTAATTTCACAATTATATAATTTATATTTATTATGTGTTTTTAGAAGTGTCCATATATATGTACCTTTCAAAATAACGCATCAATGAATCCTCGCAATTGAGTAGAATATAGGTGTGTGCACTATGGGCGTCTTCTTCACTCGACCACCAAACCTCTTTTGATTTCCCACCGAGTCGCCCAATCTGGCTAAAGATGTCTGGAACACCAGCAACTGCATATGTTGGCGCGACACCACCATCATCATATCTTCTAGGAGCTCTTTTCCGGGTACGTACTTTTGACCCAAAGTAGTACGATGTAAAGTGAGAAGTTTCTTCCGTCAAACTTCCAGCAATTATAGAACCTTCAACTTTTGCGAGGTTTTTGGCTTTTCCCTTCAAATATTTCATGGCTCGCTCATACTGATACATCCATCCGTAATGTACAGGTCCACGAAGCAATGCCTCATATGGGAGGTGGATAGCTAGATGCTCCATGACATCAAAAAATCCCGGAGGAAATATTTTCTCCAAGTTGCACAATAAGATGAGAATGTTCTCCTGAAGCTGTTCCACAACTTCTTCTTTAAGAGTGCGTGTGCTAAGATCCCTGAAAATGCTCCGATGCCTAATTCCAAAACAAAATAAACACATTAGTCATACATTATTGCAAACTAAACCATTATAAAATTAATGGGCTATAATTTATTACCTGAAAGTGCTTCATGTACGTTTGTTGGAAGTAGCTCCGCAAATGCAAAGGGAAGTAGTCGTTGCATAAATACATGACAATCATGACTCTTCATCCCAGAGAACTTTTGACCCTTTTCAACACATCTAGAGAGATTTGAAACATACCCATCGGGGAACTTCACTTCTGATGCCACCCAGTTGAACAACACCGACTTTTTTTCTGAAGACAATCTGAATATCGGAACGGGAACTTGTCCATTGCTTTTTATATGTAACTCACTTCTTGAGCAAATATCCGGCAAGTCCATCCTCGATTTTATGTTGTCTTTTGTCTTCCCTGGGACATTCAATATTGTATTCATGATGTTCTCAAAGAAATTCTTCTCTATATGCATCACATCGAGGTTGTGGCGCAAAAGAAGATCCTTCCAATATGGCAACTCCCAAAATATACTCTTCTTGTGCCAATTGTGCTGAACACCGTAAAAATCAGGCATATTACCGGGGACATGCCAATTACCACCACGGGGAACTGTTTCCAGAGCTCCATAGTAATCGAGTTGCGCTTCAATTTGTTGTCCAGTTAAATATGGAGGATGAGTGTCTCTCACAACTCTTTTGTGCCTAAACAATTTCTTGTTTCTTCGGTACGGATGACCAATGGGAAGAAATCGACGGTGACAATCGAACCAACTTGTCTTCCTACCATTCTTCAGTTGAAAAGCATATGTCGTTCCATTACAATATGGACAAGCTAATCTCCCATGTGTAGTCCATCCAGACAACATCCCATAGGCAGGAAAGTCACTTATGGTCCACAAAAGCATCGCTCGCATCGTAAAATTCGTCTTCGTTGAGCAGTCATACGTCCTCTTCCCTGTTGACCACAAATCCTTCAACTCTTTTATCAGTGGTTGTAGGAAAACATCCAGAGACCTTTTTGGATGGTTCGGACCAGGTATTAATATGGTCAAGAACAGCAACTCCCGTTGCATGCACATCTCCGGTGGCAGGTTGTATGGCGTAAGAAAGACTGGCCACAATGAATATTGTCTCCCTGACATTCCGAATGGACTAAATCCATCTGTGCATAATCCGAGATACACATTCCGGCTATTCCTAGCGAATTCTGGATGTACTTTGTTGAAATGTTTCCAGGCTCTTGCATCTGATGGATGAGTCATCTCACCATCCGTCTGAGTGTGCTCGGCATGCCATCTCATCTTCCCAGCAGTCTGCTCTGATTGGTACAATCTTTTCAATCTGTCTGTAATTGGTAGGTACCACATCCTTTGGTACGGTACCCTATTACGTCCCCGTCCTTGCGGCTTGAATCGTGGCTTCTTGCAGAATCGACATTCTTCTAACTTCTCATCATCTCCCCAGTAGATCATGCAATTGTCAATGCAAACATCTATTATCTCCGAAGGCAAGCCAAGACTATAAACCAGTTTCTGAATCTCATAATAAGAATCAGCAGACACATTGTCTTCCGGCAAATACTCTTTAAACAAGTCTGCCCATTCATTCATGCAACTTTCAGATAGATTGTGATCAGTTTTAATATTCATCATTCTAGCTGCCAACGACAATTTAGAGAGACCTTCTCTACAACCACTGTAAAGTGGCTGATTCGCAGCATCTAACATTTCATAAAACTTTTTTGCATCTATATTAGGTTCTTCATCTTCATCATGAGCTACGAATGCATCAGCTACCATATCATGAACCCTATCAAAATCTACCATCTGCTCTTCTTGATGGTAACTATGTTCATTATGCAAATGATGATGATCAACCGGTTGTTCTTCCTGAAAATTGCTATTACTACTACTAGCTTCATGATTCTCATCATAATTATAACCTTCTCCATGTTGAAACCAGATATAGTAATTTGGCGTGAAACCTCTATTTATTAAATGCTTCCAAACATTTTCACGATTTGCCAATTTCGAATTGTTGCATTTCCGACAAGGACAGAACATCTTACCGCTTTCTTGGGCCAGCGGTGTGGAATCTGCCTGATGCATAAATGTCTCCAGCCCCGCAAGGTATTCTTTCGTCACTCTCCCGCTAGCATCTCTATGCATATACATCCACCTCCGCAACTCGAAAATATTCCCGGAGCCCGACATTTTTTTTTCTTTCACGTTTATATTTTTTTTTCTTCTTGGTGTGTTTAAAATGATCTTCAAAGGTTCATATTTATAGAAAATTTTCGAATCTGGTAGTTGAGATTTTACTACCAAATAACCACGAAATTTTGTTAGGTAGCCGGAAAAAAAATGTGTTTCACCTACAAAGTTGGTAGACTCGAAATTTCGTCGTTATTTACACGCAAAAGTTTTCCTCGTAAAGGACACGCTAGTTTTACGAGGAATTTACGTGGAAGATATTTTTCCTCGTAAGAACCACGTTACCTTACGTCCTTTTTACGTGGAAATTATTTCCTTGTTAATTTACGACGAAATGACGTTGCTTTTTATTTTCGTCGTAAGTAACTCGTAAAGACAACGTTATTTTACGAGGTTTAATTTTCCTCGTTAATCTTCGTCGCTAATGTTGTGTTTTCTTGTAGTGTCTCCCTAGACTCGTCACCCATTGTTCCTTCCTTGGAAGTAAACTTCACATGTGTGTCCTCCTTGGTTGAGAACTCATCCATAACCAATGAGATCTCTCTTATGTCCTCTATGCATTCAACAAACAAACCATCATCACAAAGATCTTCAAAGATTCTTCCAACCAAGCTTACTTCTTCATCCTTGCCTCTTGTTGAATAACTCTTGAATGTTGTTGGTTCAACTTGCTCTTCATATCTTTGCCCAAGATTTTCATCTACCATGCATCCAAGGAGTAAGTCAAGCTCATGTGTATAGTTTTCAGCTTCTTGTTGAAATCCGTCCTTGAGCTGCATTACCTCTTCAACATCAATTTCCATATCCATGGAATATTCTTCACAAGTGTTGCTGTTGTAAAGGGGAATGATGCTTTCTTCTTGATCTTCAATGATGTGAGACAGTTTGTTGTTGGTAGACTTCACATGTGTTATAGTTTCATCCATCCTTGAGCTAAGAGTCTTGCAATGAGCATCTACCTTGGTGGAAAGAGAACTCATTTGCCTTTGTATCTCAAGCCTTCCTCTTTCTTGATTCTCCAACAACTTCGCAAGAATGTTGGTGATGTTTACTTCATTGGAGGCTTGAGGGGATTTAACTTCTTGTTCTTCATACTCTAAAGCCCAAGGTTGGTATCTCTCACCATATCCATATTGGCTTTCTTGACCAAGGTCTCCATGTGGTTGGTACTCCAATTGGGTGGTTGGCTCATAAGCTCTGTCACAATAAGTGGAGCTTCTAGATATCATTCTTTCTTGACTCTCTAAAATAGCCTTAACATTGATTCCAAGTCAAGAGACATGATCTTCCTCTCTTGTGAATGTACCTTGCAAAAGAACAACAACTTGAAAGGGAATTATTAACTAGATAAAGGTAACAAGACTTAGTGTCAAGCAAGTGACTAAATCCCAATGTCAAAATAAAACTAGAACTTTGCAACGGCGCAAATTTGATGCAAGGAGTTTTCAAGGCTCCTAATCAAATGATGTAGTATAAAAGATTATCAAACCAATCCTAGGTGATTTCAATGCAAAGGGAATGCAAGTCTATGCTTAATCTAAGTGCAATCAATAGAGTGGAGTGAAATGAACTAAAACTAAACTAAAATGCAATAAAGTAATGATCTCTCTTTCAATATGAAGCAATAGGACTCATGGGGCAAAGGAATTGACCTTGGGTGATCAAGTTTCAATCTAAAGGTGGCAGCAACATTCAATCTATCAACCTTAAGCCTAGACACAATCCTAAGCAAGCTCTATCTCTAGATGAATGCTCATTCACTAACATATCTCAAACATCTAATCTCTTAGGTTGAATAATATGAAAGCAATCATTAAGAACAAGTCCATTAGCTATCTTAACACTTTTAACAACAAATCTCTTTGGTAAAGAATGTTAAAAGCATTGAAGAGTTGGTTCAGGCATTTCATAGAACACCTTTCGGGCATGAAATGCCTATAGCTCTATTTTGAAGAGGCCAACCCCAAAATAGCAATAAGAACACTCAAACAAGCAAGGAAAAGATAGATCTACACCAAAACACCTTAGATCTACACCTAATCACCCTAAATCTCCCAAGCCCATGAACCTTAAGATGATCTACTCTCTAATACACATGTCCCTTAAACCCATGATGGATTCAAGGTTAACCATAATTAGAGAGCAACAAATTCTCAAGAACACAAGAATAAAAGAAGAAAAAGGATCCAAGATCCAAACTTTATTCAAGATCCAAATGTGTTTTTGAGAGAAAAAGAGACAAGTCCTAAATTGGGAGATATAAGAGTATATATACAAGGCTTAGAAGCTCTAAAAACACCATATAAAATTACTAAAAGGTCCCTGGAATCAAATTGGCTTCGACCAGTAGGAGAAGAGCGTCAAAAAACGCTCAGGGTGGCTCTGGCCTTGCCAGGACGCGCATCCCGACCCGAGCAGAATCATCCGGACGCTGGCCTGTCCTGCGCAGGTGTAACTGACCCAAGCACCTCACCCTGCACACTGTCCTTTCCGTCCACGTCCTGTCCCGCGCGGGTAAGTGAGGCCGAGCACTCCAGGACGCGCACCGTCCAGCTCTCCAGACCGCGCACCGTCCAGCTCTCCAGGCCGCGCGGGTACCAGCCTTCGCGCAGATCAGGCCGCGCATCAGCTCAACCTGCCCTTTTCCCGCGCGGGTAACGCTCCTCGCGCATTCGTCTCCGCACATGAGTCCATGCCCAGGATTTCTGACCGAGCCATCCCGCGCGGGTGCTCAGTCCCTAGCATATCCAGCCGTGCACCGGCCATCCATCCTTTGTCCATCCAAACACCCGCGTAAGTGTTCCTGATCCATCTCGCATCCCGGCCGTCCTGGTCTCGTCCAAGGTATGGTCTTGATCATGGTTTGGCTTGTCCTGACCTTGGCCAAACTCCATTCTTCATCTTTTTGAATCACAAAGCTCCCAAACACCTCCAATAACTCCTTAGCTAGTTCCATCACCTAATAAGGACATATGAATGCAATATGAACCTAAAGATGCCAAATGCCTAATTTAAATGATCAAAATGCACAATATATGATAGCTAAAAACATGTAAATATGCAAGATATCATGTAGTACTAAGGCTTCAACTCGAAATCGCCTCTCTGGATAGCTGGAGGGCGAATGGCTGATCTGTTGGCATAGAACTGATCTTGAGGGTTGTAATCAGCCAACGTTCTGGGTCGAGCAGCCTCATCTACAGGTTGAGCAGCTTCTGTTGCTTCAGTCAGGCTCAGGGATTACAGTCCTCTGAGCATCTATCCTTTGACCTGCTTCATTACACAAATGACCTTCTAGATAATGCAGGTTTCCCTTCTCATTCTGCCTGAGAATAACTGTCGTAACTATATCTCGCGGCTGAGTATCGATCGATGTACGGAGTGAAGTGTTGGGATCAAAACCGGTCACGACGGAATCAATGACCGAAAGCTCCCGCAAAACCAATTCCCGAATTAATCTTTAAAAATTAAAAGATACCCAGAACGGGCAGGATCTTATGCAGGAACAGACGGGGGTCAGGCCGTCCACTTCTCCCACGGGCGAGGACCACGAAACCTAGGTCACCTCGCCTTAGGCCGAGGACCACAGCATCCCGGCCACCTCACCCTTGGGCGAGGACCACTGAGCTTAGGTCACCTAGCCCACGGGCGAGGACCACAGCGTCCTGGCCACCTCGCCCATGGGCGAGGGCCACAGAGCTAAGGTCACCTCGCCCCCGGGCGAGGACCACAGCGTCCCGGCACACCTCGCCCATGGGCGAGGACCACAGCGTCCCGGACACCTCGCCCACAGGCGAGGACCACGGAGCCTGGGTCACCTCGCCCACAGGCGAGGACCATCCTGTCCCGTCCACCTAGCCCACGGGCGAGGGCCACGGAACTTAGCTCACCTCGCCCTATGGCGAGGACCATCCCGTCCCGTCCACCTCGCCCACGGGCGAGGACCGCAATGCCCAGGCCACCTCGCCCTAGAGCGAGGACCACCACGTCCAGGCCACCTCACCCACGGGCGAGGACCGCAATGCCCAGGCCACCTCGCCCTAGGGCGAGTGCATCTTGTTCCGATACCATGCGTCCTTGCCTAAATTTTCATAATTCGATCTTTGAATCCGTGAGTCCAATACTCCTGTTTCGACTCGATTCAGATTGTCGTGGAAAATTCAGGAAAAAGTCATGAAAGGTTCGATCAACGAATGGATTCTGATCCGTTGTATAAAACGACCATGGTTAGCTTGAACACCAGTTGTTCTGACTATACGAGGGATTAGGATCCTTTCGAGGCGCCAACATCGCGTCGAGGGTGATTTCGTAGGAAAAACTGTAAAAACGTCGGAGTATATAAGGAGAGCTTAAGGCGAGGAGCAAAAAAAAAAGAACTTTTAAGAGCAAACTTAGCACTTAGAGCAATTTAGGAATTTTTTCCGTTTTTACTATCGAGCTGCGACTCAACTAGGTTAGAACTTAGGTTGCTAGACTAGCGAACTTGCCGACAGCTCTCGTAGCCAAGGCTCTCACCTGTTGTTCACGCTCAAACGCAGATTTGAAAATAAGATCTTTTTGCTCTCATTTTCTTCTTACGATTTACTACTTCATATTTTCCTCATATTGATTGTGTTGTGCGTGGCCCAGCACATAACCGGAACCTTCAGGGGAAGCTAGGTTTACTTGGCTTTCCTACGATTAACAAAAACTCGACGGTGTGAATTTCGGTTCCCACAGTTTGGCGCTAGAAGGAGGAGGGGTACGGATCCATCTTTCTCGCAACCACACACGCTCGATCAGGTATGACTACCAACAATGACGGAGATCAGAACACACATCAACCGTCACTGCTGACGCAAACACCGTGATGCTTGATCAGATGAAGGAGATGTTTGCATCCGCCCAAAAAAGGTCGGACAAACAAGAAAAGCTCATAGGTTGACTCTCCAAACAGGTGGAAACCTTAACGGCGAGAACCAAGAGCAGAACCACATGTGGAGCCCTCAGGCCCCACAGCGGCCGAAGGCTCAATTTTGAGACTCCAGAAAATCGTGCTGCCAGCATTGGAAAGGGTTCGTCGGAGAAGAATCCCGACAAAACAGCCCCAGCAGGCTCACAGCCGACCTCGGAGAATCTTCTACCTCCCATAAGGGAATACAAAGATGACGACATCGAGCAAATTAACCTGGATATCAGCGACCTATCTGATCACTCAGATGAAGACACTGATGTGCACCCAAGGAGGACACGAAGTCAGTCCGCCCGGCAGGACGCGTCAGTTGAGAGACCCATGAGGGAGGAAGAAGAAAACCTCTACTGGGTCGAGCAGGAGGAACTAGCTGAGAAACAGGCACGGATCAACCACAGCAAACGCCGACAATCTCGGAAAACAGTTGCGGGCGATAATGAGATCAAGGATCTCCGTGAGTTCATCGCAAAAACCACAGCAGAGGTCAAAGCGGTGAAATCGCAAATTCATCACGCGACGAGTGCTGATCCTGAGATCGACAGACTTCTCGAGAAGGCACGAAAGACTCCGTTTAATGCTCGGATTACAGAAACAAACATCTCAGACCCTGGGAAGATAAAAAATCCCGTCTACGATGGCACCACCCACCCGAAAGCCCATCTGCAATCTTTCCAGATCGCCATGGGAAGGTGTAAATTGAGGGAACGCGAACAAGACGCTGGCTACTGCCTCCTCTTTGTCGAAAACCTCAAGGGAGCCGCACTCAAATGGTTTTCTCGCCTGAAGAGAAATTCCATCGGAAGTTTCCGCCAGCTCGCATCAGAGTTCCTCAAGCAGTATTCCATGTTCATGGACAGAGAGACTACCGATGTTGATCTATGGAGTCTGTCTCAATGGGAGGACGAATCACTCCGCGATTTCATGAAAAGATTCAAGCTAGTGATGTCAAGCGTCACGGGAATCAGCGACAAGGTGGCAGTCGATGCCCTGAGAAAAACCCTTTGGTTTAGATCGAAGTTCCGACAATGGATATCTCTCGAAAAACCGCAGACAATCCAGGACGCCCTCCATAAAGCAACGGACTTTATCATCATGGAAGAAGAGATTAAAGTCCTCGCGCAGAAGCCCGGCCCACAGAAATCGTCCGTGAAAAAGAAGCCCTCCCGTAACGACAAGTATGTCCATCACGAAGGGGAAGATATCCAAGGCGAGCATAACTATGCAATTAACTCGGAACATGGCAAAACCTCTGGGAACACCTGGACTAGGAACCAGTTCAAGGATAACTCCCACTGCAAATTCCATCAGACAAGAGGCCACTTAACGGCAAACTGTAAGGTCCTCGGCGCAAGGCTCGCCGCCAAGCTCCTCTCAGGCGAACTGTCAAAGGTCACAGGCATAAAAGATCTCCTCTTGGATTCCGATTGCCCGCCTAGGACTGACAAGGACTCTTCCGAAAGTGGAATGCACGAAACCAGTCGGGCGAAAAACACGGAAGAAGGCAGGATGACAAAGGGAACAATATGGGAACCGAAATTCACAATGTCGATTTTCAATGAACGATTATGGAGGAAAACCGAGTTAACCTGATCTTCCTTGAAGGTCCGAATTCTCTGCGTTATCACTTTAAGAATTGATAAAAAAATAAGTAGCAAGATAAAAGATGAATGGTCGCTCAGAGGCATTTTATTAGTTAAAAGTAAGAATACAAGATTTCTCCGAGAGGAGTAGAGATATGCTAACTATCAGAACAACAGAACAAGAGGCGGCCAAGACGTCCTAAGCGTTGCCGTACTAGTCTAACCACCTAAGTCCTAAGTTCTCTAAGCTAGCAGGAGTTCTCTAAGTCTAAAATCTCGGATACTCTTCTCTTCTGCCCCATCCCTCCTTATATAGTCACTTTAGGTCGGTGGCCCGTTTAACCTTTCGCCTTTGGTCCCAAGTTTATCTCTTTTGGAAATATTCCATTTTCCGTCGATCTTCGTAGTTATCCTCGAGCATTGACATTTATCTGCGGAAACTTAACATTTTATCCTACTTTAATAAGTTAGGATAAATCGTCATAGCTCTTATTGGGCTTGGGTTTCCAAAGTCGTGAGTGAGTCCGTGGACAAACCTCAAGCCCTCGAGCATTCGTACGATTTCTCGGAAAGAATATCTTTTCCGCAAAATAAATCGTATAGCCTAAAGAATCGATGTTTGAGTTGACCATCCTTGTTTTACATGATACATTTTGCGGAAGAACCATCCTTCCTAGCTCCAGTTATAAAACTTCGAGGATTTCTCCAATCGAGTCGAACCGAGGAACGTTAGGTCCATAGCTAAGGTGCTATGACTTCACAGAAACCACGAGGTGCGATCTAAATCGGACGAGCTGGGAACAGACTGGATGCACCGGCGCCCGGGGCCAGCACGGGCGAGCCGGCGCCCGGGGCCAGCACGAGCGAGCCGGCGCCCGGGGCCAGCACGGGCAGGTTGGCGCCCGGCGCCCGGGGCCAGCACGGGCGAGCCGGCTCCCGGCGCTCGGTGTCAGCACAAGCAAGCCGGCGCCCGGTGCCCAGGGCCAGCACGGGGGAGCTGGCGCCCGGTGCCAGCACGGGCGAGCCAGCGCCCGGCACCCAGGGCCAGCACGGGCGAGCCGGCGCCCGGCGCCCGGTGCCAGCACGGGCGAGCCGGCGCCCGGCCCCCGGGGCAAGCACGGGCGAGCCGGCGCCCGGCGCCCGGTGCCATCATGGGCGAGCCGGCGCCTGGCGCCCGGTGCCAGCACAAGCGAGCCGGCACCCGGCGTCCGGAATCTTGGTCGCGCCCGACCTTTGTTGATCCTTTTTGCGGAAAGTCCGTAGACAGGAAATGATCTTAGCCGTTGATTTTGAGATAACTGTTTTCGACCCCAACAGTTAGCCCCCCAGCCTGTAAGACTCGGAGACGATTTTGCGGGCGAGTGACTTGAGTTTGAAAATCGAAATTTTTGGCTAAGAATATTTTATTGCAAAAATCCTCATATCCTTATAAGTAGTAGCTCATTACTTCTCATTCTTCACACACTACCCCTTTTCTCAACTTCTTCCTTTTTTGCTCTCACAAAGAAGATGTCTTCTTCTCAAGTTGGACAGAAAGATTCCAATGTCGAGATGGGTGAGGCCAGTCTGGCTCCGCCGGTCTAGGCTGTTCATGAAGCCACTCAGTCTTTCATTGCTGGGTTTGACTCTTTCAAGGAAAGAGTGTCGTGTCGCAGTGCTGCGAAAGACCCGACCCGGGCGAGAACCGAAGCACCCAGCGTTCCACCTTCGCCTGTGCCTTCGTCCCCAGCCCCTCGCTCCGAGGTTCCGTCTGATGCTCCCTTTCCCGCGGGAGGGGCAGTCGTTTCTGAGCAGATTCCCGACGTTCAAGATCGTCCTTCAGGCTCCTCTACCGCTCCGATCATAATTTCTGGTCGGAATGACGTGGTAGAGTCCACGCCTCCGGCTTCGAAGATCGTTTTGGGACTCCCAGCACCTAGTGCTGCACCGTTGCCTAAGGGGCGTTCGAGGTCCGGTGCCACAACAGGGGCGAAGAGGAAGAGGTACGCTATGAACGAAGCGGGCGAGCCTTCGGGATTGTTGTCGCAACATTGTTCCAAGGTTTGATTTTGATTTATCCGTAATTCTTCTTTTCTTTTGTTTTACGACAATCCTTACCCTTTCTCTTTGCGGACAGTTTATGTCGCTGATTGATGGGATGCTTGGTGAATGCTGATCAGAGTTTGCGCGTCTGTCGAAGGAGTTGGAGTCGTCGCAAGAAGAGTGGAAGCGTACCGAGGCCGCATTTCAGACCATCGAAAATGCCCATGCCGCCCAGACGTCTCAGCTCGAAGTTCGAATCGGCGACCTCAAACGCGATCTCGGGAAGACCACGAGTTCGTTGCTCAAATTCACGAAAGAGAAGAGACACAAATCCTCGGAAATCCGTCATCTCCAACAAAAGATCCAGGATTACGAAGAGATGAGCGCTCACAAGTCGACAGAGACCGTCGATCCCTGCGGCGACTTCTTCGCTCGTTAGACGAGGATGGTCAGTTTGTTCGAGTCTCTGATAGCTGTCCGTGAGAGAGACTTAGCTTTGTCGGGAATTGAAGGGAGCTTGAGTGAGCTTCGGCTGCTTAGGGGCGACGAGGCCCTAACTCTGGATTCCGAGGAAGCCAGGCTGCTGTCTCGCAAGGGAGAGTTGGCGGCTTCCGAAGGGGACTTTGACTCAATTCTCGCTGGTCTGAGGTCCGAGTGCACCCTTGTACCGGATTCGGAGGGCTCGGAGGATCAGGTTCAGGCAGCAGAGGATCGCGAGGCTGGCGCGGATGAGGCAGGCAGTGGAGGTGTGATCGAGGGAGTCGATGGCGAGACCGTTCCCGCTGCGGGTGAGTTTGAGGATGGAGGTGATGCTCCGAGGAGCGTCTAGGTTCACCAATCCCTTGAGGGATTTTTTATTTTGTTTGTGTTGCGGCCGCTATGAGGCCATGATGTATTTTTTCAAGACTGGCCGTTGGTGGCTTTGATTCCCTGCCCTTTTTAGGGCGTTTGTTGAACTCGCGGCTCAATATAAAATATTTCGGTTTTTATGACGTTTAAGTGAAATTTTGTTTATCGAAGTTAGATGGACAGGGTGTGAGTTGTCGTCTCATTCCTGCCTCTCAGATGATCACCGTATCCATCGATTGTACAAAGCGAGATTTTTCACGGGTTACTGATTTACGTGAAGGTTCGTGAATCGAATAGACTTAAGCAAAGAGACAAGTTTTGGGATCTCGTATCAGGTACTGATACTATGCCTGTCAAGATCCAGCGTGGCTGGGTTTAGGGCAAGACCTAGGTTTACTCTCGGACGGAGGCTTTGCGATGACTAGTCGGCTTTCGTTTTGTGTGTTTGCGATTTTAACCTGACTCGTACCGTTTTAAAATCCGCGAATTGGTATCGGCTTATATGATTTGTTTAGGTGCGAATCGAGCTACTTCCGTTTGGAAGAGCTAACCAAAATTTTGGACTTCTTGTATAGCGCGCTATGTTATCCTTGTCGGATGTAAGAGAGCCTACCTTAGGGGATGGCTTATTGTCTGTTTAGGACGTTAGAGTTCGTTTGTTGTGATCAGCAACAAGAAATGATACCGCTTTGAGGTGTGTTTGTATGTTTTGAGTTCTGGAGAAGAGGATTTCATCTGGAATGTTTTGAGGAAAAGAATGTCCTTCGAGCGTTACGACGTCTCGCAGTGCTGAAGGTCGAGTTTTCCTTGTGCCGCATTTCGTGGTTGAAATGTTTGCGGGCTTGGAGATGTTTTGCGAATGTTCGCAGCCAGAAAACTGTTGTTTCAGTTTGGACGCAGGACCAAGGGGTCGCATAAATTTGACCCAGGGGGAAATGTCTACATTCACTGTGCTTCGTGAAGTGTTGGCCTTTTGGGATTTGTTTTTTGGATGTGATAATCGTATAGTGGATACTAGATCCGTTGTCGTTGCCGTTTAGTCGTTGGCGAAATGTGTTGTCTATAAAGAGTTTCGAAAGTTTCAGAATTTTCGAAATTCGTGGGAGTATACGAGTATACGCACCCCACTCCCCCCCCCTTTTTTAATCGGGGGAGGGGGGGATAGCTGAACCCGCCGGTTAGCGAGTTGCCTACGTACCCTTTTCGGGGATCAAGCCATCTCGTAGTTCTTTGTACCATGTCCTTGTTAGTGATAGTATTTTTTAAGATGCATCGCGTTCCAAGTTCTTGGAATTTTTACGTCTTGCATGTTCGCGATTTGGTACGAACCTGGTCGGACCACTTTTATGACTTTGTATGGTCCTTCCCAGTTTGCTCCCAGTTTTCCTGCGTTTCGTTCGGTAGTGTTTTGGAAGACTTTGCGTAAGACTAAATCGCCTTCTCTGAACCTACGATGGCGTACGTTTGAGTTGTAGTACCTTCCGGCAGCGTGCTGGTAATTTTGGATTCGAATGAGCGCCGGGTCGCGGCGTTCATTGATAAGATCAAGATTTTCCAGCATCATAGCGTTGTTTAAATCTTCTCGTTCGGGGAGGAATCTTCTCCGTACTCCGGGGAACTCTACTTCCGCGGGGATCATGCATTCCGTTCCTTAAACGAGGGCGAATGGGGTTTCACCTGTTGCCCGTCTCGGGGTTGTACGATGCGACCATAGGACTCCTTCGAGCTCCTCTGCCCATCGCCCCTTTTTGGCGTCTAAGCGGTTTTTCAGTCCGTCAAGGACGGTCTTGTTGATGGTTTCCGCCTGGCCGTTGCATTGCGGATATCTGGGAGTCGACTTGGTAAATCGTATCTTCCACTTCTCGCAGAACGCCTCGAACCGGGTAGAGATGAACTGAGACCCGTTGTCTGTCACGATTTCGTAAGGGACCCCGTGTCTGGTGATTATGTTCTTCCATACGAAGTTCTCGACTTGTACGTCTTTGATACTAGCGTAGGAGTCTGACTCCACCCATTTTGAGAAGAAATCCGTGAGGACCAGGAGGAAACGTTTCTGCTTCGAGTTATGCAATGGCCCGACGATGTCCATGGACAATCGCATAAAGGGATACAGAGATGAGATGGACAAGAGGACTTCCGCGGGCTGATGGATCGTTGGTGCGTGCCTTTGGCATTTTTCGCACTTTCGAGCGAACTTCTCGCAATCTTTGATCATAGTTGGCCAGTAATAACCGTGGCGTTTTATTTTGATTGCGAGAGATCTTCCGCCGGAATGGTTTCCGCACGACCCGGAATGGACCTCCTCCATTATTCTCCTTGCTTTTTCGCCTTCAGCGCAGGTCATGAGTGGGCCGGAGAATCTCCATTTGTAGATTTCTCCTTCTACCGTCACGTATCGTGCGGCCTGAGTCTTGATTTTGCGGGCTGCCCACTTTTCGGCGGGAAGTGTTCCGTCGATTATGTACGCTCGGATTGGTTCCAGCCAAGGGTTGTCGCAGCCGTATTCCGACTGATCCACGTTTTGTTCCGGTGGGTCATCCATTTCTTCCGCGTTTTCGATTTGTGCTCGAATAAGATTGGCGATCACTGGCGGTCCGATGCATGGATGTTCAATGAACTCGACGGGGATTACCCGACTTAGTCCAGGGTCTGAACTTGACCCGAGTGCGGCCAAGGCATCTGCCTGAGTGTTTTCCGAGCGAGGAATCCTAGTGAGGGCGAAGTGGTCGAAGTTTTGGGAGAGATCTTGGATGAGTTTAAGATATGCGTCCATTCTTTCGTCCCTTGCTTCATATTCCCCGCTGTACTGATTTGCGACTAACTGAGAGTCACAGTAAGCGTGGATGTTACGGATCTTCATCCCTCGGGCCAGCCGTAAGCCCGCAACGAGTGCCTCATATTCGTCCTCGTTGTTTGACGCATGGAACTCCAATCAGAACGACTGCTCCAAGATTTCACCAGTCGGAGACGTGAGCCGGATTCCGATCCTGAATCCTTGTTTGGACGATGATCCGTCCAGGTGAAGGATCCAAGTTGAGTTTGGTTCTGTGTTCGTCATATCTCCTATGGGAAATTCCACCAAGAAGTCTGCTAATACTTGAGACTTTGCGCAGGTACTTGGGCGGTACTCCACGTCGTACTCGCTTAGTTCGATCTCCCATTTTGCGAGTCGTCCTGACTGACTCGGACCGTGCAAAATCGTTCGCAAGGGGAAGGTGGTGAGGATTACAATGGTATGCGACTGAAAATATGGCCGGAGTTTTCTTGCCGATGTTACAACCGCAAATGCTAGCTTCTCCATCAGAGGATATCGGGTCTCAGCGTCTAGCAACGTTTTGCTTATGTAGAAGATTGGTTTCTGCTCACCGCATTCCTCTCTAATCAAAACGCCGCTTACCGCTTTTGTGGATACTGCGATGTACAGGAACAAGGGTTCTCCCTCTATTGGTTTCGCGAGGACGGGAGGGGTGGCCAGGAAATGCTTTAGCTGTTGGAAAGCTTTATCGCATTCCTCTGTCCACTCAAATTTCTTGTTCCCTTTCAATGTCTCGTAGAAAGGAAGGCATTTATCTGTTGAGCGCGAGATAAAACGGTTTAAGGCGGCGACTCTTCCTGTCAGCCTTTGGACTTCCCTTTTGGTTTTGGGCGAGACCATTTCTATTAACGCGTTTATCTGTTTGGGGTTAGCCTCAATTCCGCGACACGTGACTAGATAGCTGAGAAATTCTCCCGACGCCACGGCGAATCTACATTTAGCCGGGTTCAATTTCATGTTGTGCAAATTCAACCTTGCGAAACACTCTTCCAGATGGGAAACGTGGTCGTGTTCGTCAAGGGATTTTACGAGTATGTCATCGATGTATACCTCCATAGTTTTTCCGAGCTGCTCGGAAAACATTCGGTTGACGAGTCGCTGGTAAGTAGCACCTGCGTTCTTGAGGCCGAAAGGTATTACTTTGTAGCAATACGTCCCACAGTCAGTGATGAATGCGGTCTTCTCGCGATCATCCGGGTTCATCATAATTTGATTGTACCCGGAGATGGCGTCCATAAATGATAAAATTTTGTTTCCTGCTGTTGCTTCGATAAGTCGGTCGATATGCGGGAGTGGAAAGCAATCTTTTGGAAAAGCCTTGTTGAGGTCGGTGAAGTCGACGCAGACTCGCCATTTTCCGTTTTTCTTTTTGACCACGACTGGGTTAGCGAGCCAGTCCGGGTACCTGACTTCCTTTTTTGACCCCACTTTAAGGAGTTTTTCAACTTCCTCGTTTACCGCGGTAGCACACTTTGGTCCTAGTTTCCGCCTTTTTTGCTTGACGGGTTTGTAGGTTGGGTCAATGTTGAGCTCATGGCAAGTTATGCCGATGTCGATCCCTGGCATATCCTCCGCGGCCCAAGCGAATGTGCTGAGGTTCCTTTTGAGATAGGCTATGAGCTATGTTCTCAAAGGTTCACGGAGGTTGGCTCCGATCTCGACGCATCGTTCCGGGAACGATTCATCTAGGCAGACCGAGATTACCGGTTCGCAAGTTGGTTCGCGCTTCCCGTCTAGGGCTTCGATCCTCTGAGATTGCCAGAAGATGTTCGATTCTTGTTCTGGGGTATTCTTATCGGGAGTAGGCTTTACTTTTTTGCTTCGAGAAGCTTCGACTGCCGAGTTTTTTCTTTTCAGCTCGGCGGCGTAACATACTTGCGCCATCCTGCGATTTCCTTGTATAGTTTCGATTCCGCGAGGGGTTGGAAACTTTAGACACAGATGGAATGTCGAGGGGATCGTTCGCATGGAATTAAGCCATGGAGTACCGATGATCGCGTTATACGATGTTGGACGGTCGACGACTAAGAATTCCGTGATTTTGGCGACGCTCCCGGCTTTAACCAAGAGGCTGATCGAGCCGAGAGTCATAGTAGCATCTCCCGAGAGTCCGAATATCGGGCTAGGTTCTTCCGTGACGGGGCACAGGTCGACCTCCATTCTCTCGAGGGTACTCTTGTAGATTATGTTGGCCGAGCATCCGGTGTCGACTAACACTCTCGCTACGTCGATGTCCTGGATTGTTAGTTCAATTACAAGGAGATCGTTGTGGGGTTTGGCCTGGTCGGCCGTTGCCCAATCCTTGAACGAAACAACATCGCTGGCTACTGGATCGGACATCCGATATCTTTTATTTCTTAGTGACTTTCGAGTTAGAGAATTCGTCCCCCCTCCTTCTAGCGCCAAACTATGGGAACCGAAATTTACACTGTCGATTTTCGATGAACGATTATGGAGGAAAACCGAGTTAAACCGATCTTCCTTGAAGGTCTGAATTCTCTGCGTAATCACTTTTAGAATTGATAAAAAAATAAGTAGCAAGATAAAAGATGAATGGTCGCTCAGAGGTGTTTTATTAGTTAAAAGTAAGAATACAAGATTTCTCCGAGAGGAGTAGAGATATGCTAACTATCGGAACAACATAACAAGAGGCGGCCAAAGACGTCCTAAGCCTTGCCGTACTAGTCTAACCACCTAAGTCCTAAGTTCTCTAAGCTAGCAGGAGTTCTCTAAGTCTAAAATCTCGGATCCTCTTCTCTTCTGCCCCAGCCCTCCTTATATAGTCACTTTAGGTCAGTGGCCCGTTTAACCATTCGCCTTGGGGCCCAAGTTTATCTCTTTTGGAAATATTCCATTTTCCGTCGATCTTCGTAGTTATCCTCGAGCATTGACATTTATCTGCGGAAACTTAACATTTTATCCTACTTTAATAAGTTAGGATAAATCGTCATAGCTCTTATTGGGCTTGGGTTTCCAAAGTTGTGAGTGAGCCCATGGACAAACCTCAAGCCCTCGAGCGTTCGTACGATTTTTCAGAAAGATTATCTTTTCCGCAAAATAAATCGTATAGCCTAAAGAATCGATGTTCGAGTTGATCGTCCTTGTTTTACATGATACATTTTGCGGAAGAACCATCCTTCCTAGCTCCAGTTGTAAAACTTCAAGGATTTCTCCAATCGAGTCGAACCGAGGAACGTTAGGTCCATAGCTAAGGTGCTATGACTTCACGGAAACAACGAGGTGCGATCTAAATCGGACGAGCTGGGAACAGACTGGATGCACTGGCGCCCGGGGCCAGCACGGGCGAGCCGGCGCCCGGAGCCAGCACGGGCGAGCCGGCGTCCGGGGCCAGCACGGGCGAGCCGGCGCCCGGGGCCAGCACGGGCGAGCCGGCACCCGGCACCCGGGGCCAGCACGGGCGAGCCGGCGCCCGACGCCCGGCACCCGGGGCCAGCACGGGCAAGCCGGCGCCCGGGGCCAGCACGGGCGAGCCGGCGCCCGGTGCCAGCACGGGCGAGCCGGTGCCAGGCGCCCGGTGCCAGCACGGGCGAGCCGGCGCCCGGTGCCAGCACGGGCGAGCCGGCGCCCGGTGCCAGCACGGACGAGCCGGCGCCCGGTGGCCGGTGCCAGCACGGGCGAGCCGGCGCCCGGCACCCGGGGCCAGCACGGGCCAGCCGGCACCCGGCGTCCGGGATCTTGGTCGCGCCCTACCTTTGTTGATCCTTTTTGCGGAAAGTCCGTAGACAGGAAATGTTCTTAGCCGTTGATTTCAAGATAACCGTTTTCGACCCCAACAAACAATAGCAGTCGTTAGAAGATAAGCATGATCATCGGTGGATCGCAGTTCTATCACGTCTCGGTTTCATTGATCAAAGCTTACCGGCGGAAACAAGCTCTAGCTGGCCAAAAACGTCGCCAGCCGACGATGTTCCCAACTACACGATAGTTTTCGAGGAGCAAAAAACCGTCGGGATCGACAAACCTCATTGCGGCCTGTTGGTGATTGATCTGGTAATCCGGGACCTCGAAGTAGGAAGGATCCTTATCGATACAAGAAGTACAGTCAATGTCTTCTTCCGTGACACCCTCCGAAGAATGAACATCAAACACGGAGAAGTCGTCCTAGAACCAAAACCTCTGACCGGTTTCTCGGGCACTACGTCTATGACCCTCGGATCAATCAAACTCCCGGTCATGGCCAAAGAAGTCACGAAAATCATCGACTTTGCGGTAGTCGATAACCCGGCCATCTACAATGTGATCATGGGAACTCCCTGGATCAACGCCATGAAAGCAGTACCATCGACTTACCACCGAGACATCAAGTTCCCAACTCCAAACGGAATTGCAGTAATCTAGGGATGCCAGAAACAGTCAAGACTCTGCTTCCTAGCCGAGCATAAACTGTGGCAAATTTTGAACACCCCCATGGTCATCCCGAAATGAGCAAAGAGAGTCCAGAACACTCTCGGGAACTCCGTAAAAAATGATCAGGAATCATCCGACCAGGCAACGACTCTAGACGACGACAAAGTCTCTGAGCCCATCGCCTTTTCAGGGGGAAACTCAACTCCTGAAGCGGCCATCGATTCAGCTGAAGCCTTAACAGTCAAAGCAATCAAAGAGGCCCCATCTGGCGAGTAGACACACCCATAGCAACCAGCAGAACTACGAGATGGCTTGATCCTCGAAAGAGGTACGTACGCAGCTCGTCAAAATTTGGCGAGTTCAGCTAACCCATCACCAAAAGGGGGGGGGGGAGTGGGTACGCATACTCATATACTCCCACAAAGTTCGAAATATCCGCACTTGTACACGACATTTTTGAAACTTTTTCAATAAAATATTTCCGATCTTGCGGTTCACTTAAGCAATAGTGATCCAAGATTGACCCGAATACAGCCTAAGTAAAAATAAAGGCTTTCAAAACTCATCCAGCAGTCCTTGGACGAAATCAAAACTCTTGTACTCCAATATAGGCAGTACACGCAATCTAATTCACAATCAAGCAAAACAACTGAATCAGACATCCTCTCTAAACAAGGATCGTAACCATCTCAAAAAACGAAAAAAACATATCTTCAAGAAAGCGAGACGTCGCGAATTTCTCGAAGATATTAAAACCGTGTCATCCAACAAAATACAAAACACCCTTCAATTGGCCCCAACGGACAAACCCAAATAACGTTCTTTAAATGAACCCGTAGTCAGACCTTTCGTAAAAAATAAGGTCCTCTTACATCCGACAAGGATACAATAGCGCGCTGTACAAGAAACCCAGAATTTTTGTTAGCACTCCAAACGGTCTTTGGAGAAAGCTCGATTCTTACCACACAAGTCATATAAGCCGGCGCCAAGTCGCGGACTTTAAACGCTAAGAATCTGGAAGAAATCGCCAACAGGCAAAACGAAAGCCGATTAGTCGTCGCATAGCCTTAGAGCCGAGAGTAAACCTAGGTCTTGCCCTAAACTCAGTCCTACTGGTCTCTAAACATCTCAAGGCATGATATCAAAATTGATACGAGATCTTAAAACATGCCTCTCATCGTTCACATCTAAAAACGCTTGCAAAACTTCGTGAAACTCCAAAATGTTTTCGAATACCCTCGTACCAAAGTAGCAAACGAACAGAACGACAAATTAAGAGTTAAGATACGAAGTGACTACTCGTACCTTTCCCTCTACGCTTGACGAAACTATAAATCAGAATTATAAGACTAGCTAAGAATCATTCGATATATATATATGAAGCCGCAGAGTGGCAGGGATTCAAAGCCACCAATAGCCAGTCCCGAAAACAAAGTTAAACGGCCTCATCCAGCCCAAAAACACTCATACATACACGGCCAAGACTTTGCCTAAGACGATACGAAGTCATAAGATAAAGATAAAGGGAAACAATCCCATTGACCTTCAGAGGTCAAGATCTAGGTACCCGGACATGGAAACTCTGAATGAACTAGCAGGCTGGTCCACTTCCCCTTCCCCGTCGGCGACATCAGCTCCAGCTTCTGTCGTGTCCTCTGAAACCGCGATAGGATCCCAAAGCTGTCGGATCCTTCCCTCGATCAGAGGAACCATCGATTTGGCTTGAGCACACTCATCCATATGACCCGACATCTCTGCTATCTCGGAATGAAAAGAGTTGCCGGCGTCCTGCGTCTTCCACAAGGTACCAACTGAACCGCGGCACTCGCGGAAATCGCCTACAAAGTCCTGAGCCCCCTTAAGCTTCTCAAACTCAGTTTCAAATTAAGAGGCTCTCCTCGCTAGCTCGGCAGCAACCATCCTTATTCCTCTCCTCTCCGCGCGATGAATAACTTGAGAATGGATCTCGGCCAGCTCACGGTCTCGTTCCGTGACCTCGTTCTGTAAACGGATGAGCTTCTTCTCGGACTGATAGGCCTTAAAGCGAGAAATATGTGCCTCCCTGAAACCCGCGTCAAGTGCTGAGTTGAAAACCCGCATTCCCTGCATGAATCAACGGCCAAACGATGAAGGAAGAACTCGAAAGATAAAAACTTATAAGAAGTCAGAAAATCGACCTCATTAATTATCCTTGAACCTTCAGCAACCAACTCCACCCTTGATGGCTCGTCCATCGCCGGCGGGGCATCAAAACTAGGAGGGAGGTTGGCGAAGAAATCTTCCGGAAGAGGGATTTCGCTTGTACCACTCCCATCGCCTGGGACGAAGCCCGAGTTCCATCCGGGTAACGGAGGATCGCCTGAAGTAAAGTTACCATCTTCAAACGCGATTCCTTTGTCTTTCCGAGGCCTGTCTCTTCCTCTCCGAACATGAACAGTATCAGGAGCTTGTTCATTCATGTCCGACGCGTTTGAAAGCTGCGAAACAGCTTGCGATCGATGGAGTGCCACGCCCTCTGAATTCTTGTCGGGGTGAAAGAGGTCCAAAAGAACAGACCGTTGCTGAAAATGTCTCGCTTGGCCTGCAAGTCTCTGGGATACACGGCGTGAAGGTTGTTCACTGCAAAATTTTTTTAAAAAGGCATTTGGATATCTCCGAGACGCCTTAAAAAATGATCATCCGACCGTGGTACCATGTTGGAGATTCCACTTATTACGGAACAAGTGAATGCAATTCTCCTCGATGGATGCACCGTCTGCCCGGACGTAGAAAAAGCGCTTTTCCCACTCCTTGACATGTGAGGTCTGCCCCTGAATTATTGACATATAGTTCCGAGGGGCCATACGAAATGAGTGAGGAATTTGGGTCTTTCAGGTCGACCATAGTCTCTCAAAGTGATCGGCATCGAGAGTCATCCCATGTTCGTAACTCAGGATTAAAACGATGATGAAATTCTGTAACACCGCGACATTTAATTGACTGATCTACAGCTCGAAACGATCGAGTGTGCGAACAATGGCTTCAGGGATCGGAAACAACATGCGGCAGCGCATGAGAAAAGCCTCGTACCATGTGAAGAAGCCATCCAGAGGATCCTCTACGCACTCTCCCTATACCGGAATCCGAAACACGACCTCGTCCGGAACCTTACAGAACTCCCGAAGGGTCTTAAGGTAGGAAGGAATGGTCTTACTCGGCAGAGAAGGATCAGGCCTCACCGCGGGGTCTTTTGGGGTAAAAAGCCTCGTCTAGGGGGAGTGATGAAAGAGTGCAGTGCGACCCAATACTCTTCCTTCGCATCTTCGGAGATCTCGGACTCTTCTTTCGGAATAACCTCTTCATCTGTGCAAGGGTTGTCAGAAGAGGATTGAGAAAGCATTTTTTCTTAGATGATTTTTTCATTGAAGACATCTTTTAAAAAAAAACAAACACACCAAACCGAAAAGAGAGGAAGAGAGAAAGATTTCTACCTTATGAAAATTTTTTTCAAGAAGTGAATGGGTAAAGAGTTTGCAAAACTAACTCAACCCATATATAGGCCAAAAGTTTACTATTCATTCTCGAACTTTCAGGCATCGATTACGTCTATATACACCTAAAAAAAGTCATGCCGCAAGCTAGGACCTCACACACAGGTTCACGGATCCTAGCTAGGTGGGGGCTAATTGTTGGGGTCAAAACCGGTCACAAAGGAATCAATGCCCGAAAGCTCCCGGAAAACAAATTCCCGAATTAATCTTTTAAAAATTAGAAGATACCAAACATTTCCGAGAAGTAGTCAGCCAAGCAAAGGATGGTGTATACAGCTTCAAAAGGTATCAAGATACTAAACATTCCCGGGAGATGACGAGGGTAAGGCCGTTCACTTCGCCCATGAGCGAGGACGACAGAACCTAGGTCACCTCGCCACGGGGCGAGGACCACAGCATCCCGTCCAGCTCGCCCACAGGCGAGGACCACGGAGCTTAGGTCACCTCGCCCACGGGCGAGGACCACCGCGTCCTGGCCACCTCACCCACGGGCGAAGGCCACGGAGCTAAGGTCACCTAGCCCACAGGCGAGGACCACATCGTCCTGGCCACCCTTCCCACGGGTGAGGGCCACGGAGCTTAGGTCACCTCGCCCACGGGCGAGGACTACAGCGTCCCGGCCACCTCGCCCACGGGCAAGGACCGCGGAGCCTGTGTCACCTCTCCCACGGGCGAGGACCACAGTGTCCTGGACACCTTGCCAACAGGCGAGGGCCACAGAACTTAGGTAACCTCGCCTAAGTTTTCGTAATTCTATCTTTGAATCTGTGATTCCAATACTCCTGTTTCGTCTCGATTAAGATTGTCGTGGAAAATTACATAAAAAGTCATGAAAGGTTCGATCAACGAATGGATTCCGATCCGTTGTATAAAATGACCATGTTAAGCTTGAACACCAGTTGTTCTGACTATACGAGGGATTAGGATACTATCGAGGAGCCAGCGTCGCGTCTGAGGTGATTTCTTAGGAAAAACCGTAAGAACGTCCGAGGTCCAAAATGGCCCAAAAGGGTCTGGAACGCGACCAAACGGCCCACTTACGATTTGAAAATAAGATTGAGCCCAAGATGGGTATGACAGTCTATTTTTATTTTAGGAAGAGATAAGTGTCAAGTTTCCTGAAGATAAATATCAAGTTTCCCGAAGATAAATGTCAAGTTTCTCGATAGACATAAAGACTGACGAAAATGGAAAAAGCCCGCCCCACGACGAATTCAGCCCAAGGGCAGAAGAGGAAGGGCGCAAACCGACCTTGAGGGACTATATAAGGAGAGCTTAAGGCGAGGAGCAAAAAAGAAGAACTTTTCAGAGAAACTTAGCACTTAGAGCAATTTAGGCATTTTTTCCGTTTTTACTATCGAGCTGCGACTCAACTAGGTTAGAACTTAGGTTGCTAGACTAGCGAACATGCCGACAGCTCTCGTAGCCAAGGCTCTCACCTATTGTTCACGCTCAAATGCGGATTTGGAAATAAGATCTTTTTGCTCTCATTTACTACTTCATATTTTCGTCATATTGATTGTGTTGTGCGTGGCCCAGAAGATAACTGGAACCTTCAGGGGAAGCTAGGTTTACTTGGCTTTCCTCCGATTAACAAAAACTCGACGTTGAGAATTTTGGTTCCCACATGAAGTATCGATCGATGGCTGGTTCTTGACGCCGATCGATGTTGGCATAAAAAGGGCTGGGTGGATGTGGGTGCCTTGCTGTGAACTCCTCGTGAGTCATAATCCTCACGGCATTGCACGATTCAACTGACTCTTCTGACGTCGATCGATGTTCGTTCAAAATCTCGTCGATCGACTGTTGTTGGAGTCCAGCGATCAATGGTTGAGGGTCGGCGTTGATCGACAGCAATGCGATCTGCCGAAACTCATCGAGCTTTCTACCTCGAAATCTCCTTCTTTCAGCTTCTCATGCTTCACCACTTGCCAGAAATCATCATCTATGATGGCATTCACGTGGTCCTTTGTTGATTCTTCACCTATCCCCCTTGCTAAGGCTTCCGGCCTCTTAACAGCTTCTTCTATCTGAACCACCTGCATCTCCAGTTTCTTCACATGGGTGCTTAAAGTCTCAAACTTTGTGTTCAGGTTGGTGTAAACAGAATAAATCTTTCCGTTGAAGTCCACTATTAGCTTCTGCTGACCTTCAAGAACCTGATCAGTGTTCTTGGTGCTATTCCTGGATGCCAAATTCTCTATAAGTCTCACAGCCTCTTCTGGATTCCTAGTGTTGAAGTTACCTTCACTAGCTGTGTCCAGAGCCATCTGATACTGTAGCGCGATGCCTCTGAAGAAAGTGCTGAGCAGCTGCACTCGGTTGAATCCGTGATGTAAGAGATCCTAGTGGTAACTCAATTGCGAAGCTTCTCCAGCAAGCGAATACTTGAAGAGCTTGCAGAGAAGAAAGTCCTCAGGGACTCCATTGGCTTTAATAGCAGATATAACATCCTCAAACCTCTCTAGATGGTCCATTGGATGCTCGTGAGATAACCTACATTAGGGTGTCTGTCCCACTAGTGTGTAGTAATGTGGCTTCAACTCGAAATCGCCTCTCTGGATAGCTGGAGGGCTAATGGCTGATCTGTCGGCATTGAACTGATCTGGACGGTTGTAATCAGCCAACGTTCTGGGTCGAGCAGCCTCATGATGTCTTGCATATTTACATGTTTTTATCATCCATATCTCATTTATTTTGATCATATAAGTTAGGCATTAGGCATGTTTAGGTTCATTTTGCATTCATTTGTCCTTATCAGGTGTTGGAGTATTCTTTGGTGTGATTTGAGGTGTTTGGATGCCTTATGGCCGCAAAAGAGATGAAGAATCAAGTTTGGCCATGAAAAGAGAAGTCAAATCCATGATCTGATCAAGACAAAGATGAGCATGGAAAGAGGCCTTAGAGATGTCTCCTGCTGCTAAGATTTTGTGGAGACACGGAAAATTGAGTTAGCTTTCCAATGGAAGTGGTTTCAAGTCATTTGGACCTGTATTAGAGGAGTTATGATCAGTTCACTTGAAGCATGTCAAGCTGGCCGGGTAGATCAGTCCGGGTTCAAGCAGCCGGCCGGGAAAAGAGCAGCTGGATCGAAGTGGTCCGGGATGACTGAGCCTGGGAGAGGTACCCGGTCGTTTGAGTGGTGCTGGAGGAGACCAGACCGGGTAGATCAGTCCGGGAAGGGACACCCGGTCGGGAAGAAGCCAGCAGGACGGACGGCCGGGGATCATGGTCCAGCTTCATCAACCCGGACGATGAAGAGCATGCAGTGGACCGGGGATCCCAGACCGGTTTGATGACCCCGGTCGGGAGAAGCAGCACATGAGCAGGAAAAGAGTGGACCGGGTGGGACGTCCGGGTTCAAGCAGCCGGCCGGCTTGGACGCAGCCAGAACTGGACGGCCGGGGTGGCCAGACCGGGATGGACCATGCTGGTTCACCCCTGACCGAATTTCTTTTCCTCTTCCCATTGGTTGAAGCCCATTTGGCTCAAGGACTTTTTAGTAATTTTGTTTTACGTTTCTAGGGCTTTCGAGCCAATTATAAATACTCTAGTTATCCCTATTTTGGGAGTCATGTTATTTTCTCTCTAAAAACACAAACCTTTGAGAAAGTTTTATCTTTGAATCTTAATCTCATCTTGTGTTCTTGATTGTTTAATTTCATCTCATTTCTTTCTCTACATGTTTAAGCTTAAATCTCTCATGGGTTTAAGATTAAGCATGTGGATTAGTGAGTAGATCCATTTAAGATCCATGGGTTAGGGTGATTTAGAGTGATTAAGTGTAGATTCAAGGTGCTTAGTGTTAGATCTATCCTTTCTGTTGGGGTCAAAAACGGTTATCTCGAAATCTACGGCTAAAGATCCTTCCAAACTCGAAGAATTCCCGCACGAGCAACTAACGGGGAAAGAGATCAAACAACGGAAAAACCCACGGGCGGCGAGATGGCCTGACGACCGGCGGCACCCGACCTGGCGCTGGCAGCACCCGTCGCACGGGCTGGCCTGGCGCCGGCGGCACCCGTCACGCGGGCTGGCCTGGCGCCGGCGGCACCCGTGACGCGGGCCGGCCTGGCGCCGGCGGCACCCGTCGCACGGGCTGGCCTCGCGCCGGCGGCACCCGGCAAGGCGCCGGCGGCACCCGTCACGCGGGCTGGCCTGGCGCCGGCGGCACCCGTGACGCGGGCCGGCCTGGCGCCTGCGGCACCCGGCCTGGCGCCAGCGGCACCCGTCTTACGGGCTGGCCTGGCGCCGGCGGCACCCCGGCCTGGTGCCGGCGGCACCCGTCACGCGGGCCGGCCTGGCGCCGGCGGCACCCCGGACTGGCGACGGTCAACGGCCCTCTTCCTGGTCTCGGTCCCATCGCGTTCGGTCTGATCCCATCTTGACTTGTTTGGATCAATCATAGTGAGTTTGGGACAATGAAGGCTACGGAATAAACATCTTTCGATTCGGTTGGAATCGTCCTCGATGTTTTACGATAGAAACTAGAGGGATTGGATTTCTCGTAGAAGATATCGTATAAAACAAAGATCGGTTAACATGAACATCGACCCTTTAAGCTATACGGTTTATTCTCCGAGAAAGATCATCTTTCCGAGAAATCGTATAAAACGTTTAACGACTTAAGACAAGTCCACAGACTTACTTACGATTTTTCAGAATTCAGGCCCAATCAAGCTATGACGGTTTATCCGATTTCCCGAAACATCGGATAAACATCAAGTCACCGAAAGATAGCGGAAAACTCGAGAATGATTACGAAGACCGACGAAAATGGAACATTTCCTGAAGAGATAAGCTTGGGCCCAAAGGCGAGGTCCATCATCCTAAGGCAAACCGACCTAGGAGTGGGTATATAAGGAGAGCAAGAGCAGAGGAGAAGGGCATCCTGAAAATCCGAGAATTAGACTTAGAGCATCCTGCTAGCTTAGAAGAACTAGGGTTTAGGTGGTTAGACAAGCGGAGCAAGGCTTAGGACGTTTGGCTGCCTGCAACTCTATCTTTTTCTTTAAATCGCAAATCTCTTTGTCTTTCGGAGAATCCTTGTACTCGTTTCTCTTATCTAATAAAACGCCTTCAGGCAAATATTTGAACTCTTATTTTTATCTATTGAACTTTTCCGATTTCGTGTGGCAACGCAGAGAATCCGGACCTTCAAGGAAAGTCGGGTTTACTTGGCTTTCCTCCGCAATCTTATTTATCGGAAATTGACGGTGTGAATTTCGGTTCCCACAGTTTGGCGCTAGAAGGAGGGGGGGACGGATTCTCTAACTCAAAAAACCACCAATCGATCGAAGTTCAGTATGGCTACTTCGTTAGTCCGCAACATCGTATCTTTCGAGGATCGAGAAACGGCTAGTATAGCCAAACCTCACAACAATCTCCTCGTAATAGAACTTATGATCCAGGGTATTGACGTAGCAAGGGGATTAGTCGACACCGGATGCTCGGCTAATATTATCTATAAAAGCACCCTCGAGAGGATGGGCGTCGATCTAAGCATCCTTACAGATGACCCCAGCCCAGTATTCGGACTCTCAGGGCAAGTTATGACCCTCGGTTCGATTGACCTCTCTGTCAGAGCCGGGAGCGTCACCAAAAACGTGGAATTCCTGGTGATCGATGGTCCAAAATCATACAACGCGATAGTTGGAACACCCTTGTAAAACTCCATGAGAGCGATCCCATCGACATTCCACCTATGCCTCAAGTTCCCGACACCTTTCGAGGTCGAAACAATACATGGTAGTCACGGAGCAGCACAAATCTACCTCGCTACCGAACTAAAACGGAAAAATTCCGAAATCGAGACCTCTCGGAAAAAGCAAAAGATTCACGATTCGCCGGAAAATTCCTGGCAGTCCCAAAGAGCTGAGACCCTGGAAGGGAAGCGTGAACCAACCTGCGAACCGGTGGTCTCAATCTGCCTCGACGATTCCTTCCCGGAACGGTGCGTCAAAATCGGAGCCAACCTCCGCGAACCGATAAAGGCAGAGCTCATCGCATGCCTCAAAAAGAACCTCAGTACGTTCGCTTGGGCTGCGGAGGACATGCCCGGAATTGACATTAGCGTAACATGTCACGAACTTAACATCGACCCGACTCACAAACCCGTAAAGCAAAAGAGACGAAAGCTGGGACCTGAGCGTGCCACCGCAGTCAACAAGGAAGTCGAAAGACTCCTCAAAGTTGGGTCGGTAACAGAAGTCAGGTATCCGGACTGGCTTGCCAACCCTGTCGTGGTAAAAAAGAAGAACGGCAAGTGGCGAGTCTGTGTCGATTTCACGGATCTGAATAAAGCCTGTCCAAAGGATTGCTTCCCGCTCCCACACATCGACCGACTGGTCGAAGCAACCGCGGGAAACAAGCTTCTGTCATTCATGGACGCTTTTTCCGGATACAATCAGATCATGATGAATCCCGACGACCGCGAAAAAACTGCATTCATCACAGACCGCGGAACGTATTGCTACAAGGTAATGCCTTTCGGTCTTAAAAACGCGGGTGCAACATATCAGCGACTCGTCAACAAAATGTTTGCCGAGCAACTCGGAAAAACTATAGAAGTATACATCAATGATATGCTCGTAAAGTCTCTTGACGAACACGATCATATTGCCCAACTAGAGGAATGTTTTGCACGACTCAACCAGCATAACATAAAACTCAACCCGGCGAAATGTAGATTCGCGGTGGCATCGGGAGAATTCCTCGGATACCTCGTAACGTATCGCGGAATCGAGGCAACCCTAAACAAATCGACGCACTGATAGAGATGGCCTCCCCGAGAACCAAGCGAGAAGTCCAGAGGCTAACCGGAAGGGTCGCGGCTTTGAACCATTTCATCTCGCGCTCCACGGATAAGTGCCTACCGTTTTACGAAACATTGAAGGGAAACAAGAAGTTCGAATGGTCGGAGCAATGTGAAAAAGCTTTCCAACAGTTGAAACATTACCTGGCCACTCCACCAGTCCTGGCAAAACCGGTAGAAGGTGAACCTCTTTTCCTCTATATCGCAGTTTCCGCAACGGCAGTCAGTGGCGTCTTGATACGAGAAGAACGCGGCGAACAAAAGCCAATCTTTTACGTAAGCAAGACGTTACTGGATGCGAAAACTCGATACCCGCTAATGGAAAAATTAGCATTCGCCGTCATAACCTCGGCAAGAAAACTAAGACCATATTTCCAGTCTCATACTATAGTGGTTCTCACCACGTTCCCGCTGCGGATAATCCTGCATAGTCCGAGTCAATCCGGTAGGCTCGCAAAATGGGCAATCGAACTGAGTGAATACGACGTCGAATATCGCCCAAGGACATGTGCAAAGTCCCAAGTACTTGCGGATTTCTTGGTAGAGTTACCCACTAGAAGCATGACTAACGAGGAACCAAACTCAACTTGGGTTCTCCACGTCGACGGATCTTCATCCAAACAAGGATCCGGAATCGGAATACGACTCACCTCTCCTAACGGGGAAATCCTAGAACAGTCTTTCCGATTGGCTTTTCATGCTTCAAACAATGAGGCAGAATACGAAGCACTCGTCGCAGGCTTGCGGCTGGCCCATGGGTTAAAAATCCGTAATATTCACGCTTACTGCGATTCTCAGTTAGTCGCCAATCAATACAGCGGAGAATATGAGGCAAGAGACGAAAGGATGGACGCATATCTAAAACTCGTCCAAGAACTGGCTCGAAATTTCGACCAGTTCGCCCTGACCAGAATTCCTCGCTCGGAAAACGTCCAGGCCGACGCCTTGGCTGCCCTCTCCTCGAGCTCAGATCCAGGGCTCCAAAGAGTAATCCCGGTCGAATTCATCGAGCATCCAAGCATCGGACCACCAGTGGTGGTCAATCTAATCCGGGACGAGATTGAAAATGTGGAAGAAGTCGAGGATCAACCGGAAGCGGATGTGAACCCAACCGAATATGGCTGCGACAGCCCTTGGATAGAACCAATCTGAGCCTATATCGTGAATGGAACCTTACCCGCCGAAAAATGGGCGGCTCGTAAAGTGAAAACCCAAGCGGCACGGTACGTCACGATAGAGGGAGAAATTTATAAGTGGTGTTTCTCTGGTCCTCTCATGACATGCGCAGAAGGGGAAAGGGCGAGAAAAATCATGGAGGAGGTCCATTCTGGATCATGTGGAAATCATTCTGGCGGAAGATCTCTCGCGGTCAAAATCAAACGCCACGGTTATTATTGGCCGACCATGGTAAAAGACTGCGAGAAGTTCGCCCGGAAGTGCGAGAAATGCCAAAGGCATGCTCCAACGATCCATCAACCCGCGGAGATCCTCTCCTCAATCTCGTCCCCCTATCCTTTCATGCGATGGTCCATGGACATCGTCGGACCTATGCACCCATTAAAACAAAAGCGCTTCGTCCTAGTCCTTACGGATTTCTTTTCCAAATGGGTAGAAGCAGAATCCTACGCAAGTATCAAAGACACACAAGTCGAGAACTTCGTCTGGAAACATATCATAACTAGACATGGGGTCCCGTACGAAATCGTAACAGACAATGGATCTCAATTTATCTCTGCTCGATTCGAAGCATTCTGCGAAAAATGGAAAATACGACTTACAAAGTCAACTCCCAGATATCCGCAATCCAACGGACAGGCAGAAACCATCAACAAAACCGTCCTTGACGGACTCAAGAAACGCCTAGACGCCAAGAAGGGGCGATGGGCAGAGGAGCTCGAAGGAGTTCTTTGGTCGCATCGTACAACCCCAAGACGGGCTACGGGTGAAACTCCATTCGCCCTCGTTTACGGAACGGAATGTATGATCCCCGCGGAAGTAGAATTCCCCGGAGTACGGAGAAGATTCCTCCCCGAAAGAGAGGATTTAAACGACGCTATGATGCTGGACAATCTCGATCTCATCAATGAACGCCGCGACCAGGCACTCATTCGAATCCAGAATTACCAGCACGCGGCCGCAAGGTACTACAACTCAAACGTACGCCATCGCAGGTTCAAAGAAGGCGATTTAGTCTTACGCAAATTTTTCCAAAACACTGCCGAACAAAACGCAGGAAAATTGGGAGCAAACTGGGAAGGACCGTACAAAGTCATAAAAGTACTCCGACCAGGTTCATACCAAATCGCAAACATGCAAGACGTCAAAATCCCGAGAACTTGGAATGCGATGCACCTCCAAAAAAATACTACCACTAAACGATAAAGCGTGGTACAAAAGAACTACGAGATGGCTTGATCCCTAGACAAGGGTACGTAGGCAACTCGCCAACCGGCGGATTCACCTATCCCCCCAATTTAAAAAAAAAGGGGGGGGGGAGTGGGTACGTATACTCGTATACTCCCACAAATTTCGAAGACTCTAAAATTTTCGAAAATTTTTCACGACTTTTTCAAAATCGGCCGAAACGGCCACAACAACGGATCTAGTATCCACTAAGCAATTATCATATCCAAAAACATATCCCGGATGGCCAACACTTCACGAAGAACTGTGAATGTAGACGCTTCTCCCTGGGTCAAACTTACGCGACCCCTTGGTCCCGCGTCCGAAACGGAAACAACAGTTTTCTGGCTGCGAACATTCGTAAAAGACATCCCCAAAGCCCGCAAGCGTTTCAACGCGAGATGCGGCATAAGGAAAAATCAACCTTCAGCACTGCGAGACGTCGCTAACGCTTGAAGGACATTCTTTTCCGCAAAACATTGCAGACGAAATCTTCGTCTCTGAACATACAAATGCACCTCAAAACGGTATCATTTCGTTGTTGCTGATCACAACAAACGAACTCTAACGTCCTAAACAGACAAATAGCCGCCCTTCAAGGGGTAGGCTCTCTTATATCCGACAAGGATAAACATAGCGCGCTATACAAGAAATCCAAAATTTTGGTCTAGCTCTTCGTAAAGGAAGTAGCTCGACTCATGCCCAAACAAATCATACAAGCCGACAACAATTCGCGGATTTTAAACGGTACGAGTCAGGTTAAAATCGCAAACAGGCAAAACGAAAGCCGATTTGTCATCGCAAAGCCTCAGTCCGAGAGTAAACCTAGGTCTTGCCCTAAACCCAGCCACGCTGGATCTTGACATCTCACAGACATAGTATGGTATACGAGATCCAAAAATTTGTCTCTTCACTTAAGCCTATTCGTTTCACGAGTTTTTCGCGTCAATCGGTAAACCGCGGAAAATCTCGCTTTACGCAGACAATGGGTACGGTGATCATTGGGGAACTAGGAATGAGACGACAACTCACACCCTCTTTCTCATACTTCGAAAAAACTGAAGTTCATAAATAATCGAAAACGTTTCATAGATTGAGACTGCCAAAATTCAAACAAAACCCCAAAAGAGGGGCAGGGATTCGAAGCTACCAACGGCCAGTCCCGGCAAATACATCATGGCCTCTTAACGGCCGAAACACATTAAAAAAAACGAAATCCCGGAAGGGATTGATAAACCTAGATGCTCCCAGGAGTGTCATCTTCATCCTCACTCGCGACAGGGATAGCCTCGCCGTCGCCTCCCTCAGTCGCATCGCCATTACCCGCCTCATCCGCGCCAACCTCGCGATCTTCTCCCGTGCGCTCCTGATCTTCTGAGTCTTCGGAGGTCGGAGCAAGGGTGCATTCGGCTTGCAGGCCGGCAAGGATTGAATCAAAATCTCCCTCGGTGGCCGCCCACTCTCCTTTACAGGACGATAATATGGCTTCCTCCAAATCCAAAGACGGGGCCTCGTTACCTCGAAGCAACTCGAGCTCATTCAAACTCCCTTCGATTCCCGCTAAAGCCAAGTCCCTCTTGCGGATGGCTATCAAGGACTCAAACAGGATGGCCATCCTCGTCAGACAGCCAAAAAAGTCGTCGCTGGCATCGGCAACCTCCGAGGATCTACGGGCGTTCATCTCCTCGTGAGCCTGAACCTTCTCCTGAAGACGGCGGACTTCCGAGGATTTACTCCTCTTCTCTTTCTTCACCTTGAGTAACGAACTCGCGGACTTCCCAAGGTCGCGCTCAAGATCGCTGATACGAACCTCAAGCTGGGACGTCTGGGTAGCATGGGTGTCCTCGACAGTCTGCAATGCAGCCTTAGTACGCTTCAGCGCTTCCTGCGACGACTCCAGCTCCTTCGATAGACGAATGACTTCCGACCCGCACTCGCCAAGCATTCCGTCAATCAGCGACACAAACTGCCCGCAAAAAGGAAGGAGTAAGTATCATCGTAAAAAAAAAAAAAACGGTGCAAGAATTGCAGACTAATTAAAATCGAACCTTGGAACGATGACGCGCCAACGGCTCTGAAAGTTCGCTTTCCTCGCTCTTCGCACCCCGCTTCTTTTTCGCTCCGGACGCCGCGCCAACCCTTGCCCTTCCCTTGGGCAACGGCGCGGCACCCGCCGCTGGCAGTCCCAAGACAAGTTCCCTCTTCGCCGGGGGAAGAGGTGCAGATTCTATCGCGTCCTCTCTTCCGGAGATCACGATCGGAGCAGTCGAAGAACCCGATGGATGGACCTGAACATCAAGAGTCTGTTCAGGAACGATAACCCCTTCTGTAGACGGGAGGGCATCGGATGGGACTTCGGGGCTGGGAACCGAAGGAGCAGGCAAAGGAGTTGGAGCCGCGGAAGGAACATCGGACGTCTCAGTCCTCGCCCGCTTTGAGCCTTCCGCAGCACTACGCCTGGACAGCTTAGCCTTGAAAGAATCAAACCCATCAATGAGGGACGGAGTAGCCTCCTGAACGGCCTGAACGGCCGGAGCTTGGCTGACCGGAACCGACGGAGCTTGGCCGGCCTCACCCATCTCAACATCAGAATCATTCTTTTCAACTTGGGATGAAGACATTTTCTTTCTTAAGAGAGAAGAAGAGAGAATTTGAAAAGATGTGAGGAATGAGAAGGGAAGGCTGGCTATTTATAAGAAAAAGGGAGGTGAAGACACAGGTTTCCTGCGGAAAAATCCTTAGCCGAAAATTTCGATTTTCAAAAAATTCAAAACACTCGCCCGCAAAATCGTCTCGATCTTACGAGCTGGGGGGCTAACTGTTGGGGTCAAAAACGGTTATCTCGAAATCTACGGCTAAAGATCCTTCCAAACTCGAAGAATTCCCGCACGAGCGACTAACAGGGAAAGAGATCAAACAACGGAAAAACCCACGGACGGTGAGATGGCCTGACGACCGGAGCACCCGACCTGGTGCCGGCGGCACCCGTGACGCGGGCCGGCCTGGCGCCGGCGGCACCCGGCCTGGCGCCGGCGGCACCCGTCGCACGGGCTGGCCTGGCGCCGGCGGCACCCGTCACGCGGGCCGGCCTGGCGCTGGCGCCGGCGGCACCCGGCCTGGCGCCGGCGGCACCCGGCCTGGCACCGGCGGCACCCGTCGCACGGGCTGGCCTGGCGCCGGCGGCACCCGTCACGCGGGCTACCTGGCACCGGCGGCACCCGTGACGCGGGCCGGCCTGGCGCTGGCGCTACCCGGCCTGGCGCCGGCGGCACACGTCGCACGGGCTGGCCTGGCGCCGGCGGCACCCGTCGCACGGGCTGGCCTGGCGCCGGCAGCACCCGTCACGCGGGCTGGCCTGGCGCCGGCGGCACCCGTGACGCGGGCCGGCCTGGCGCCGGTGGCACCCGGCCTGGCGCCGGCGGCACCCGTCGCACGGGCTGGCCTGGCACCGGCGGCACCCGTCACGCGGGCCGGCCTGGCGCCGGCGGCACCCCGGACTGGTGACAGTCAACGACCCTCGTCCTGGTCTCGGTCCCATCGTGTTCGGTCTGATCCCATCTTGACTTGTTTGGATCAATCATCGTGAGTTTGGGACAATCAAGGCTACGGAATAAACATCTTTCGATTCGGTTGGAATGGTCCTCGATGTTTTACGATAGAAACTAGAGGGATTGGATTTCTCGTAGAAGATATCATATAAAACAAAGATCGGTTAACTTGAACATCGACCCTTTAAGCTATACGGTTTATTCTCCGAGAAAGATCATCTTTCCGAGAAATCGTATAAAACGTTTAACGACTTAAGACAAGTCCACAGACTTACTTACGATTTTTCAGAATTCAGGCCCAATCAAGCTATGACGGTTTATCCGATTTCCCGAAACATCGGATAAACATCAAGTCACCGAAAGATAGCGGAAAACTCGAGAATGATTACGAAGACCGACGAAAATGGAACATTTCCTGAAGAGATAAGCTTGGGCCCAAAGGCGAGGTCCATCATCCTAAGGCAAACCGACCTAGGAGTGGGTATATAAGGAGAGCAAGAGCAGAGGAGAAGGGCATCCTGAAAATCCGAGAATTAGACTTAGAGCATCCTGCTAGCTTAGAAGAACTAGGGTTTAGGTGGTTAGACAAGCGGAGCAAGGCTTAGGACGTTTGGCTGCCTGCAACTCTATCTTTTTCTTTAAATCGCAAATCTCTTTGTCTTTCGGAGAATCCTTGTACTCGTTTCTCTTATCTAATAAAACGCCTTCAGGCAAATATTTCAACTCTTATTTTTATCTATTGAACTTTCCCGATTTCGTGTGGCAACGCAGAAAATCCGGACCTTCAAGGAAAGTCGGGTTTACTTGGCTTTCCTCCGCAATCTTATTTATCGGAATTGACGGTGTGAATTTCGGTTCCCACACTTTCCTTGCATTGATTTGGTGTTCTTAATGCTATATTTGTGTTGGCCTCTCAAACATAGAGCCATAGGCATTTCATGCCCGAAAGGTGTTCTATGAAATGGCTGAACCAACTCATCTAGGCTTTTAGCTTGCTTTGCTTAAGAGATTAGTTGTTAAAGAAGCTAGGATTGCTATTAGACTCATTCTTATTGTTTGCTTTGATCATTACAGCCAAAGAGATTTGGTGTACGTGGGTGATCATTGCAAAAGAGCATTCATCTAGAGATAGAGCTTGCTTAGTTTTGTTGTCTAGGCATAAGGAATTAGATTGATTGAAAAGTTGGCATCTTGGATTGAACCTTAATCATTTGAGATCAAGTCCCTATACCCATGGGTCTCATCTCCTCATAAAGAAAGAAAGCTTTATATTTTCTTGCATTTTAGATATTGCCTTAGTTTAATAATCATCTCCTTAAATGATTGCATTTAGATTAAGCATAGACTTGTATTCCCTTTGCTTTGTGGTCACTTAGAACTGGTTCGACAATCTTGTATACTACATCATTTGATTAGGACCCTAGAAAAGTCCTTTCATCAAATTGGCGCCGTTGCCAAATTCTAAGCTGATTATTACATTGGGATTTAGTCACTTGCTTGAGACTAAATCATTTTTCTTTTCTTGTGATATTGATTCTCCTTTTGCCTCTTCCTTTGATTTTCACGTGTATGAACACAAGAAGCAGAGGTGCAACTAACCTGGTTCCCACTGTTGAAGAGATAGCTACACTTGAGAGGGAAATAGCAAGAAGGAGAAGAGAAGAAGAGCAACAGGCTCACATTCAGAGGTTGGGGTTTGAGATGGATGATCACCAGCATCAACCTCAAGATGGCAATGGTCCAACAACACCCACAGTGGCCAGCTAGAGCTATTGGCACCTATGACCGTCCTCACATTCATGGCAACAGGACGGGCATCCGCGCACCAGCTGTGGAAGCTAACAACTTTGAGATCAAGTCAGGATTGTTGAGTGTGATTGAGAACAACAAGTACCATGGCCTGGTTGTAGAAGACCTATTCGATCACTTGGACAAGTTTGATAGCTATTGTGGCTTGTCCAAGACCAATGGTGTGTCAGAAGATGCCTTCAAGCTCAAGCTGTTTCCTTTCTCTCTAGGAGACAAGGCACGCCAATAGGAGAAATCTCTGCCTAGTGACTCCATCACCACTTGGGATGATTGCAAGAAAGCCTTCTTGGAGAAGTTCTACATCAAGGACAGCCAAGCTGAGGAATGAGATCTCTAGCTTCCAGCAGAAGAACTTGGAAAGCTTTAGTGAAGCATGGAAAAGGTTCAAGGGGTGTCAAGCTAAATGCCCACACCATGGCTTGTCAAAGGAGAGTTTGCTGAGTACATTCTACAGAGGAGCCCTTTGTGAGATCAGAGCAAGATTGGATACAGCAAGCAATGGTTTCTTCCTAGGCAGGTCTGAAGAAGATGCTGAAGAGCTAGTTGACAACATGGTGAAGAGTGACTCAGTCTACAGTGGAGAGCATGACAGAGCTGATAGAACCATCAGAGCTGATGACAAGCAGACCAAGAAGGAAATCAAATCCTTGCAGGAGAAGATAGACTTGCTGATTGCTAACCAAGCCACGAAGGAGCAGATCAACTTTGTGGGTGGTCCTAGTCAGGAAACTCCTCCTAAGGTTAATGAAGTTGATGGGTTAGAAGGGCAAGAAGAGCTTTGCTTCATCAACAACAATGGTACTTGGTACAGGAAGGAGCCTAACTTTCAGTACAACAACTACCAGCAAAGGTCTTATCCCAACAACCAGCAAGGAGGCTATCAACCCAAGCAAACACTCAGCAAGGGAACTACCATCCTAGGCAGAATCCTCCTCCTGGTTTTACCAATCAAGGCAATCAGCCTAGTCAAGCTCAAGGTAGCTCTTCCCAAGCTAAAGCTCCAGATTCATCTATGTAAGCTATGTTCAAACAAATATTGGAAGGTCAAGCTAGAACAGCCAAGGACATTGGCCATGAGTTCAAGACTGTTCACTCCAAGATTGATAGCAGCTATACTGAGCTAAACAACTAGATAAGAGCTTTGGAGAATCAGTTTGCTTCTATGAACTCTCAGCCAAGTCGCCAACAAGGAACACTACCAGGAAAGGCTGAGCAAAACCCCAAAGAACCAATGAAGGCAATCACTTTGAGAAGTGGTAGAGAGTTACCTCCAAGAGTTCTCCCCAAGGATGGTGAGACACTAAGTGGGGGGGGGGGGGGGGGGGGGGGGTGGCCATCAACATTGATGATGATGTTGTGATTGTAGATGAGAAGGTTGATGAGGAGATTCTAGAAAAGATTGTTGAAGCTAAGGGTAAAGGAAAGGTTGGAGAATAGAAGAAAACACTAAATCATGGTGAAGTTGCCACTCCAACAAAAGAGTCTTCTTTTGTTCCTCCTCCCTACGAACCTAAGCTTCCATTTCCTGGAAGATTCAAGAAGCAACTTTTGGAGAAGTACAAAGCACTCTTTGAGAAACAAATGAGTGAAGTTCAAGTCACAATGCCCATCATTGATGCCTTCATACTTGTCCCTCAATACAGAAAGTTCTTGAAGGATGCTGTGGCTGCCAAGAATAAGGAAATGGAGGGCATAATGGTTCTTACTCATGAGTGCAGAGGCATCATCCAGAGATTGACAATCCCTAAGAAGCTAGAGGATCTAGGCTGCTTTACCCTACCTTGTGCCATTGGCCTTTGATGTTTGAGAGATGTCTATGTGATTTTGGAGCTAGTGTCAGTCTCATGCCTCTATCTGTTGCCAAGAAGCTTGGGTTCAGCCAATATAAGAAGTGCAAACTCTCTTTGGTGCTTGCTGATCGCTCAGTCAAATTCCCTATTGGTATCCTTGAAGATCTCCCTGTGATGGTGGGAAATTGTGAGATTCCTACTGATTTTGTGGTGCTAGAGATGGATGAAGAAGTTAGAGACCCCTTGATCCTTGGAAGACCATTCTTAGCCACAGCAGGAGCCCTTATCAATGTGAAAGAAGGCAAAATTGATCTTCATTTGGGGAAAGAGCACACTCTCCATTTTGACATCAATGAGGTAATGAAGAGGTCAACTGTGCAAGGCCAAGTGTTTTACATAGAAGAGATGGAAGCTCTTGCTGATGAGCTTCTTGAGGAATTGGCACTTGGAGAGTTGGCAATAAGGGACCCTTTGCAGCATGCTTTGACAGTGGATAAAGAGGTCCAAGTGGTTGAGAACAAAGAGAGTGATGCTATTGTGGCCATGCTCGATTCTCGCGAGAAGATTGATGGTGAAGGCCAGTATGAGGAGCTTAAACAAGAGGTGCACCAAGATGTTTCAGCCACTCAACAAGAGGACACCCAACAAGATGATTGGAGTGAGCTCAAGGCACCAAAAGTGGAGCTAAAACCTCTTCTCCATGGTGTAAGGTACGCATTTCTAGGTCCTAATGAGTCATATCCTGTCATTGTGAGTAGTGAACTTACTGAACTTGAACTTTCTCAACTTTTAAATGCACTTAAAAAGTTTAGAAAGGCAATTGGGTATTCACTAGATGATATTAAGGGGATATCACCTTCTTTGTGCATGCATAGGATACATCTAGAGGATGAATCAATGACTTCTATAGAGCATCAAAGAAGGTTAAATCCTAACCTGAAGGATGTTGTAAAGAAGGAGATTCTTAAGCTCTTAGATGCTGGTGTTATCTACCCTATTTCAGATTCTAAATGGGTATCTCCTGTGCATGTAGTCCCAAAGAAAGGTGGTATCACTGTGGTTAAAAATGACAAGGATGAATTGATGCCAACTATAACCATAACTGGCCATAGGATGTGTATTGATTATAGAAAACTCAACTATGCATCTAGAAAGGATTATTTTCCATTGCCATTCATTGATCAAATGCTTGAGAGACTTGCAAACCATCCTTTCTATTGCTTTCTTGATGGGTATTCAGGGTTCTTCCAAATCCCCATACATCCCAATGACCAAGAGAAGACAACAGTCACATGCCCCTATGGCACCTTTCCTTATCGAAGGATGCCATTTGGGTTATGTAATGCTCCAGCAACCTTTCAAAGGTGCATGATGTCTATCTTCTCGGATCTCATTGAGGATATAGTGGAGGTATTCATGGATGATTTCTCTGTCTACGGATCTTCGTTTTCTGCTTGTTTGTCCAACTTGTGCAGGGTCCTACAGAGATGTGAAGACACCAACCTTGTGCTGAATTGGGAGAAGTTTCACTTCATCAAAGAGGGGATTGTGCTTGGGCATAAGATTTCAGAAAAGGGCATTGAAGTGGACAAGGCTAAGATTGAGGTGATGGTCAGTTTGCCACCACCAAAGACAGTGAAAGACATCAGGAGCTTCCTTGGCCATGCTGGGTTCTATAGAAGATTCATCAAGGACTTCTCAAAGATTGCTAGACCAATGACCAAGTTGCTGTGAAAGGAGGCCACTTTCAGCTTTGATAAAGAATGTCTTGAGGCTTTCAAAAAGATAAAGGGTGAACTTGTTAGTGCTCACATTGTCCAGCCACCTGATTGGGACCTCCCTTTTGAGATAATGTGTGATGCTAGTGACTTTGATGTTGGGGCTGTCCTGGGGCAAAAGAAGGATGGCAAGACTCATGTGATTTATTATGCTAGCCAAACCCTGAATGATGCACAGATGAAGTATGCCACAACTGAGAAAGAGATGCTGGCCATTGTCTTCGCCTTTGAAAAATTCAGAAGCTACCTGGTGGGTTCCAAGGTCATTGTGTATAATGACCATGCAGCTTTGAGACATCTCCTAGCAAAGAAGGATGCCAAGCGAAGACTGCTAAGGTGGATCCTTTTGCTTCAAGAGTTTAACTTAGAGATTAGAGACAAGCCAGGGATCGAGAATGGAGTTGCTGATCATTTGTCCAGGCTGAGGATTGAAGGTGGAATCCCTATTGATGAGGGACTTAGACAGGAGCATGTCATGGCTATCATGTCAGTGGTGGCAGTTATTGAGACTGGAAAGAAGATTGAAGAGGTTAAGGCAGCTGAAGAGAAGGGACCCTGGTATGCTGATTTAGTTAATTACTTAACCACTGGAAAGGAGCCATTGGGTCTTGAGGGGTATGAGAAGAAGAAGTTCTACAAAAAATTTGAAAAGATACTATTGGGATGAACCATACCTCTTTACTCTTTGCAAGGATCAGATCTATAGAAGAGTGGTGGCTGAAGAAGAAGTTGAAGGAATCCTCACACACTGCCAAGGATCTTCCTATGGAGGCCATTTTGCTACCTTCAAGACTGTCTCAAAGGTTCTACAAGCTGGATTTTGGTGGCCATACATGTTCAGGGACACACAAGACTTCATCTCAAGATGTGACTCTTGACAAAGGAGAGGGAACATTACTAAGAGGAATGAGATGCCTCAAAACCCAATCCTTGAAGTGGAAGTGTTTGATGTTTGGGGAATAGACTTCATGGGACCTTTCCCTTCTTCTTATGGAAACAAATACATCTTGGTGGCTGTGGACTATGTATAAAAGTGGGTGGAAGCCATAGCAAGTCCCTGTGGGAACCGAAATTCACACTGTCGATTTTAATGAATAATTATCGAGGAAAGCAACGAAAACCCTACTTTCCTAGAAGGTCCGGATTCTCTGCGACAGCCAACGACAAGTGACCGAATAAATGCGGAAAAGGTTTTGTTAAGATTGTTGGTGTCAAAATCGGTCACGACGGAATCAATGACTGAAAGTCTCTAGAAAGTATTTCTTGAAACAAAAAGTCTCGGATAATTTGAAAAGAAGTTACACGAGATTTTCTCAAATTAGAATATCCACTCTCTGTGAGATCGGAAGACTACGGGCGTGCGCGGACGAGAGTCCCCGGAAAGACCGGTCCGCTCGCCCAAGGACATCAAGATTCGATCACCACAAAAACCCTAAACACAAAAGAATCTGCCTCGAAACTTCGAAGAGGTCGTTCTCTCAAACCGTGAGGAACCAGAAAACGATCAAGATATCAAATCGAAGCCCTCGCTGAGATCTTCTGCCTGGCGCCGGCGGCACCCTGGCCTGGCGCCGGCGGCACCCCGGCCTGGTGCCAGCGGCACCCGTCACGCGGGCCGGCCTGCGCCGGCGGCACCCCGGCCTGGCGCCGGCGGCACCCGTCACGCGGGACGGCCTGGCGCCGGCGGCACCCCGGCCTGGCGCCGGCGGCACCCGTCACGCGGGCCGGCCTGGCGCCGGCGGCACCCCAGCCTGGCGCCGGTCGACGGCCCTCGTCCTGGTCTCGGTCCCATCGTGTTCGGTCTGATCCCATCTTGGCTTGTTTGGATCAATCATCGTGAGCTTGGGACGATCACGGCTACGAAATAAACATCCTTCGACTCGATTGGAATCGTCCTCGATGTTTTACGACAAAAACTAGAAGGATTGGATTTCTCGTAGAAGATTTCGTATAAAACAAGGTCGATTAACTTGAACATCGATCCTTTAGGGTATACGGTTTATTTTACGAAAAAAATAGTCTTTCCGAGAAATCGTATAAAACGTTCAACGACTTAAGAAAAGTCCACGGACTTACTTACGATTTTAAGAATCCAGGCCCAATCAGGCAATGACGGTTTATCCGATTTCCCGAACATCGGATATACATCAAGTCACCGAAAACTCGAGGATAATTACGAAGATCGACGAAAATGGAATACTTCCTGAAGAGATAAGCTTGGGCCCAAAGGCGAGGTCCATCATCTTAAGGCAAACCGACCTAGGAGTGAGTATATAAGGAGAGCAAGAGCAGAGGAGAGGAAGATAAAAAAAAATTAGCCTTAGAGCATCCTGCTAGCTTAGAGAACTTAGAACTTAGGCGGTTAGGCCAGCGAGGCAGGACTTAGAACGTCTGGCCGCCTCTTGTTCTAGTTTTATCTTCTCCGCAGACCCATGTTCCTCTCGGAAGGATCTAACTATACTTTTACTCAGAGCTCCGCACATAGAAACTCTAGGCATTATCTTCGACATGCCCGCTTCTATGACCAACACTCATATTAGACGAACCAGGCCCTAGAACGTCTGGCCGCCTCCTGCTCGCAAATCTCCGCTCCTCTCGGAAGGATCAGACAATTCTTTTACTTAAGAGCTCCGCACATAGAAACCCTAGGCGTTATCTTCGACATGCCTGTTTCTATGACAAACGCTCATACTAGACGAACCCGCCCAGACGGTTCGATCTCTTGTTCAATTCTTTCTAACTGAACTACGCCCGACTTGATCCTCGAAAGGTGTACGTAGGCAGCCTTTCTTAAGGTCCAGTCTCAAATCTTAACAAATCTTTTTCCGCATTTATTCGGTCACTTATCGTTGGCTGTCGCAGAGAATCCGGACCTTCAAGGAAAGTCGGGTTAACTTGGCTTTCCTCCGCAATCTTATTCATTAAAATTGACGGTGTGAATTTCGGTTCCCACAGTTTGGCGCTAGAAGGAGGGGGGGACGGATTACTCTTACTCATACGGCCGCAAAGCGCTTGATCGAACCGATGTCCGGAAATATGAAGGAAAAAGTTGCAGTTTGCGTCAACGATGGTAAAACAACTCCAGCAGCGACTGTTCCTACGGCCAACGCTTACGCAAACGCCACGGTGCTCGAGCAAATCAAAAACCTAGCCGCGGCTTTCCGCCACAGGAAGAGCACGAAAACGAGCTCGCAATTTCTCTATCTAAACAGAAAGGGCAACGATAAAATCTATCAAACCCCAAAAATCCATCTTGTTACCAAGTTAGAGAAATCGCAACGAACAAGGTTTCTACGAAAAACGTTTCTTTCGAGAACCTCTCGGAAAAATAAAACTTATTCTCCTCGAAACCTTGGGGAAACCCTTTATTACTCGCGGAACAGAAGCACGGCAAATCGGTTCACCGATTCCCACTGCCATACTTCTTACAAACAACTCTCGAGGAACAAACGGGAAAACGAAAGGAGGTCGGAGCTTAATCTTACTAGGACGACTTGCCATAGGGTAAGATCAGTCTTCCCAGTCCGCCTTAGTAAGAGCCCACTTTGTTCTCCTTTGTGTCTAGGTCAAAATGGCTTTCGTTTCATCTCAATCGGAGTTTCCGTTGAGATTTTACGAAGAGAACAAAGTCACTGTCCCGGCCACCTCGCCGTGGGCAAGGACAAACATTACCGAGGTCAGCTCACCCTCCGACATGGCTACCTCGCCACAGGGCGAACTCACCTTCGTTATCCTTTGAGTTTAGATCAAAGTGGCTTTCGTTTCGTCTCAATCGGAGTTTCCGTTGAGATTTTACAAAGGCAACAAAATCACTCTCCCGGCCACCTCGCCCGTGGACGAGAACAACCATCACCAAGGTCACCTCGCCCATGGCCACCTCGCCTGTGGAAACCTCACTTTTCTCTCCTTTGAGTCTAGGTCTAGATGGTTTTCGTTTCGTCTCAATCGGAGCTTCCGTTGAGATTTTACGAAGAAAACAATGTCGCTGTCTCGACCACCTCGCCCATGAGAAGGAACTCTCTGTCCCGTCATAGGACGAGACCGGTCCTGTCTCAGTACCATGCATCTTTGCCTGAGTTTTTCATAACTCGGTCTTTGAGTCCGTGAGCCCCGGGGATCGACGAAGGCAAGCAACAGCAGCATCGGCGGACGTGGGACACGGCACGGGCGGCAGGGCGCCTGGCGTCGGCGGCAGACCGACCACGCCGTGCCTGGCGCCGGCGGCAGGCCCATCTTTTCCCGTCTGGCGCCGGCGGCAAGGGTCCTGGCGCCCATCCGTGCAGTCGTTTCGTGATTTCGGGCAACGGCAACATCTTGGTCCCTTAAACCCATGTTCGGATTGTTCGAGAAACACGACGATTCTTCCGCAAAGCCTTCTCGATTGTTTAACAAAGCTCATATTCTAGAATCTAAGTTCGAAGCCTCATTACTCAAACCCTTGAAGACGGAAAGTCTACAAATCCAAATCCATCTCAATCCCGATACTCGAGGAGTCTCGTTGGATTAGAAACGATTATCTCGAAATCTACGGCTAAAAGATCTTCCCAAACTCAAAGATTTTCCGCAAACGACTAACGGGGAAAAGATCGAACAACAAAAAACCCACAGACGGAAAGATGGCCTGGCACCAGCGGCACGCGTCACGAGAGCCGGCCTGGCGCCGGCGGCACTCGTCACGCGGGCCGGCCTGGCACCGGCGGCACGCGGGACCGGGCGGCACCCCGGCCTGGCGCTGGCGGCATGCGGGATGCGGGCCGGCCTGGCGCCGGCGGCACGCGGGACGCGGGCCGGCCTGGCGCCGGCAACACCCGTCATGCGGGACGTCCCGCGTGCCGGCCTGGCGCCGGCGGTACCCCGGCCTGGCGCAGGCAGCACCCGGCACGCGGGCCGGCCTGGCGCCGGCGGGCACCCCGGCCTGGCTCCAGCGGCACCCCGGCCTGGCGCCGGCGGCACCCGTCACGCGGGCCGGCCTGGCACCGGCGGCACCCCGGCCTGGCGCTGGTCCACGGCCCTCGTCCTGGTCTCGGTCCTATCGTGCCCGGTCCGATCCCATCTTGGCTTGTTCGGATCAATCTTCGTAAGTTTGGTACGATCACGGTTATTCTAAACACCAATCGTCTCGACTATACGAGGAAATGGGATTCCTTCGGAAATGCCGAAACCTTCAAAAGACTATTTTCTCGAAAATTTTTGTAAAGGTTTTAATTCTTTGTAGGACAGGAACAAAAACGTCTTGAAAAACTGCCGTAGAATTTAGGGAACTTAGGACCTAGGTGGATAGTCTAGCAAGCTAAGTCTTAGGCAAAATTTCCAGTCTTGTTCCATCGTTCCTTGATTGCCCAGGCAGAACATGCAAACCGATCTAGTCTCTCGAAAAACCGAGAAACGATCGCCACGCGTTCCAAAAGCATACTCACCCCGCTTCCTAAAAGAAAGAAAAAACGTACACAAGCCTTCGGAAGAACGGCTAACCCGTTTTCTTTCGTAAAAAGAAAAGGGAAGTAGGTACGTCTACTATACCCGTATAATCCCATCTTCGAAAACTTTTTGCTTCAGCATCAAGACAACGCTTTTAACAAAGCAAACTCTCGCAGCAATAAGATTCGTCTAAAAAACGCTAACGGCATAGCCCAACCGTTACAAACATAGTCTTGAAAACTCTACGTCACCTCTCGTCGCAAACTCGCGACTAGAAACGTGTACCAACGTCAGACTAATAGCACGACGGTGAATTACGAAAATAACGAAATAACCTTCGGTAAAACTCCATAAGTAGTTCGAAGCAGCTTTCGTCCAAAGGTCGAAATCATAGCGGAAACATCTCCCGTGTAATCCGCGGAAACATCGCTACTTTAACAATCTGCTATTTTCTATCTCCATGAAACCGGTCATCCATTACTTTCGTATAACAAGAACATTTTAAAACAAAACAGCCTATGGAAAAAACATGATCGGTCTCATGCAAAACGATTTCGCAGTACGCAAAAGTGAATGAGAAAAACATAATCCGTGGTCACGAATATCGCAAGTAATTTGTGAGAAACGCTCTCCGGTTACCTTTGCGAAAACCCCCTTACATCACTTTTACGAAAAATCCTCTGTATGGTCGAGTTAATTCATACAAAGCAACTTTCGTAAAATAAACATAATGGGTCCAACGGGTAACTGACATAGACAGTTTTCGCTCCACAAGGTTTCTAGCTCCTGCTTTCACTCCTCGCGGTTACGTCCGAGCAGGAAATAATCACGCAGACGAACCCGCACGTGTCCTGCGTCGATCCCTTAAACTTTATCCCCCTCGGATAAAATGAAATGATTTTCATGCAACAAATAAAAATTTTATACAAACCATTCATCGTATAACTGAGACCTAAAGTGGAAGATCGTTTCTAAAAGCCATCAGCCATAATTCAGAAAACTCTGCTATGCTTGGCATGTCTATCTCGGCAAACGCTCGTGACAAGGCTCCAAGGCATGAAAAGAAACACTCGTGACAAGGCTCCAAGAGTTATACGAGTCATCCTTAATATATACAAACAAATCCCGGAAGGCCAACACTTCACGAAGCACTGTGAATGTAGACGCTTCTCCCTGGGTCGAACTTACGCGACCTCTTGGTCCTGCGTCTAAACCGAAACAACAGTTTCTGGCTGCGAACATTCGCAAAACATCTCCAAAGCCCGCGAACATTTCAACCACGAAATGCGGCACAAGGGAAACTCGGCCTTCAGCACTGCGAGACGTCGCTAACGCTCGAAGGACATTCTTTTCCTCAAAACGTTCCAGACGAAATCCTCGTCTCTAGAACTCAAAACATACAAACACACCTCTAAACGGTAACATGCCTCTAAACTGGCATCATTTCGTTGTTGCTGATCACAACAAACGAACTCTAACGTCCTAAACAGACAAATAGCCGCCCTTCAAGGGGTAGGCTCTCTTGCATCCGACAAGGATAAACATAGCGCGCTATACAAGAAATCCAAATTTTGGTTTAGCTCTTCGTAAAGGAAGTAGCTCGACTCACGCCCAGACAAGTCATATAAGCCGACAACAATTCGCGGATTTTAAACGGTACGAGTCAGGTTAAAATCGCAAACAGGCAAAACGAAAGCCGATTTGTCATCGCAAAGCCTCAGTCCGAGAGTAAACCTAGGTCTTGCCCTAAACCCAGCCACGCTGGATCTTGACATCTCACAGACATAGTATGGTATACGAGATCCAAAAATTTGTCTCTTCACTTAAGCATATTCGTTTCACGAACTTTCCGCGTAAATCGGTAAACCTTGGAAAATCTCGCTTTATACAAACAATAGGTACGGTGATCATCAGAGAACTAGGAATGAGACGACAACTCACACCCTCTTTCTCATACTTCGAAAAAACTGAAGTTCATAAATAATCAAAAAACAAATACATCAACAGCATCATGCTCGAAAGTCTCTCATGACACATAACCAGACCATATAAGTCTCGCTGGAAAACATATCACAAGGGTCTTAAACTCCAAAACGAACTACGGAAGGCTTGATCCCTACAACAAGGGTACGTAGGCAGCCTTCGAAAGGCGCAGCCCCAATCTTACCACTTTCAACTGAGCCTTTCAACCATTAATTCCGCCTATCTTACCTGACATGTCTTATCGCTCGCAAGAACATCACGAAGGTTCTAACGAGCTGGGGGGCTAACTGTTGGTGTCAAAATCGTTCACGACGGAATCAATGACTGAAAGTCTCTAGAAAGTATTTCATGAAACAAAAAGTCTCGGATAATTTGAAAAGAAGTTATACGAGATTTTCTCAAATTAGAATATCCACTCTCTGTGAGATCGGAAGACTACGGGCGTGCGCGGACGAGAGTCCCCGGAAAGACCGGTCCGCTCGCCCAAGGACATCAAGATTCGATCACCACAAAAACCCTAAACACAAAAAAATCTGCCTCTAAACTTCGAAGAGGTCGTTCTCTCAAACCGGGAGGAACCAGAAAACGATCAAGATATCAAATCGAAGCCCTCGCCGAGATCTTCAGCCTAGCGCCGGTGGCACCCAGGCCTGGCACCGGCGGCACGCGCCACGCGGGCCGGCCTGGCGCCGGCGGCACCCCGGCCTGGCGCCGGCAGCACCCGTCACGCGGGCCGTCCTGGCGCCGGCGGCACCCCGGCCTGGCGCCCCGGCCTGGCGCCGGCAGCACCCGTCACGCGGGCCGGCCTGGCACCGGCGGCACCCCGGCCTGGCCCCGGTCGACGGCCCTCGTCCTGGTCTCGGTCCCATCGTGTTCGGTCTGATCCCATCTTGGCTTGTTTGGATCAATCATCGTGAGCTTGGGACGATCACGGCTACGGAATAAACATCCTTCGACTCGATTGGAATCGTCCTCGATGTTTTACGACAAAAACTAGAAGGATTGGATTTCTCGTAGAAGATATCGTATAAAACAAGGTCGATTAAGTTGAACATCGATCCTTTAGGCTATACAGTTTATTTTACGAGAAAAATAGTCTTTCCGAGAAATCGTATAAAACGTTCAACGACTTAAGACAAGTCCACGGACTTACTTATGATTTTAAGAATCCAGGCCCAATCAGGCAATGACGGTTTATCCGATTTCCCGAACATCGGATAAACATCAAGTCACCGAAACTCGAGGATAATTACGAAGATCGACGAAAATGGAATACTTCCTGAAGAGATAAGCTTGGGCCCAAAGGCGAGGTCCATCATCTTAAGGCAAACCGACCTAGGAGTGAGTATATAAGGAGAGCAAGAGAAGAGGAGAGGAAGATAAAAAAAAATTAGACTTAGAGCATCCTGCTAGCTTAGAGAACTTAGAACTTAGGCGGTTAGGCCAGCGAGGCAGGACTTAGAACGTCTGGCCGCCTCTTGTTCTAGTTTTATCTTCTCCGCAGACCCATGTTCCTCTCGGAAGGATCTAACTATACTTTTACTCAGAGCTCGGCACATAGAAACCCTAGGCATTATCTTCGACATGCCCGCTTCTATGACCAACGCTCATATTAGACGAACCAGGCCCTAGAACGTCTGGCCGCCTCCTGCTCGCAAATCTCCGCTCCTCTCGGAAGGATCGGACAATTCTTTTACTTAAGAGCTCCGCACATAAAAAGCCTAGGCGTTATCTTCGACATGCCTGTTTCTATGACAAACGCTCATACTAGACGAACCCGCCTAGACGGTTCGATCTCTTGTTCAATTCTTTTGTAACTGAACTACGCCCGACTTGATCCTCGAAAGGGGTACGTAGGCAGCCTTTCTTAAGGTCCAGTCTCAAATCTTAACAAATCTTTTTCCGCATTTATTCGGTCACTTATCGTTGGCTGTCGCAGCGAATCCGGAACTTCAAGGAAAGTCGGGTTAACTTGGCTTTCCTCCGCAATCTTATTCATTAAAATTGACGGTGTGAATTTCGGTTCCCACAAAGATTTGCGACTGGACCTTAAGAAAGGCTGCCTACGTACCCCTTTCGAGGATCAAGTCGGACGTAGTTCAGTTAGAAAGAATTGAACAAGAGATCGAATAGTATATGCATGATTCGTCTAGTATGAGCGTTGGTCATAGAAACGGGCATGTCGAAGATAATACCTAGGGTTTCTATGTGCGGAGCTCTGAGTAAAAGAGTTGTTAGATCCTTCCGAGAGGAACAGGGGTCTGCGGAGAAGATAAAACTAGAACAAGAGGCGGCCAGACGTTCTAAGTCCTGCCTCGCTGGCCTAACCACCTAAGTTCTAAGTTCTCTAAGCTAGCAGGAGTTCTTTAAGTCTAGATTCTAGGATTTTAGGATCCTCTTCTCTTCTGCCCCAGCTCTCCTTATATAGCCACTTTAGGTCGGTGGCCCGTTTAACCTTTCGCCTTTGGGCCTGAGTTTATCTCTTTTGGAAATATTCCATTTTCCGTCGATCTTCGTCGCTATCCTCGAACATTGACATTTATCTGCAGAAACTTAACATTTATCCTACTGTAATAAGTTAGGATAAACCGTCATAGCTCATACTGGGCTTGGGTCTCCAAAATCGTAAGTGAGCCCGTGGACAAGTTTCAAGCCCTCGGACGTTCATACGATTTTTCAGAAGATTATCTTTTCCGCAAAATAAATCGTATAGCCTAAAGAATCGATGTTCGAGTTGACCGTCCTTGTTTTACACGATACACTTCGCGGAAGAACTAACCTTCCTACCTCTAGTTGTAACACTTCGAGGATAACTCCAATCTAGTTGAACCGGGGAACGTTAGATCCGTAACTAAGGTGCTATGACTTCACGGAAGCCACAGGGTGCGATATAAATCGGACGGGCTGGGAACAGACTGGATGTACTGGCGCTTGGGGCCAGCACAGGCGAGCTGGCGCCCGGCCCCCGGGGCCAGCACGGGCGAGCTGGAGCCCGGTGCCTTGACGAGCTGACGCCCGGCGCCTAGGGCCAGCACGGGAGAGCTGGCTACCGGCGCCTGGACGAGCTGGCGCCCGGCGCCTGGACGAGCTGGCGCCCGGCGCCTGGACGAGCTGGCGCCCGGCGCCAGGGGCAAGCAAGGGTTAGCTGGCGCACGGTGCCTGGACGAGCTGGCGCCCCGCGCCCGGGGCCAGCACGGGCGAGCCGGCGCCCGGCGCCTGGACGAGCTGGCGCCCGGTGCCAGCGCGGGCGTGCCGGCGCCCGGTGCCAGCGCGGGCGAGCCGGAGCTCGGTGCCCGGTGCCAGCACGGGCAAGCCGGCGCCCGGCGCCCGGTGCCAGTACGGGCAAGCCGGCGCCCGGCGCCCGGTGCCAGCACGGGCGAGCCGGCGCCCGGTGCCAGCACGGGCGAGCCAGCGCCCGGTGCCCGGTGCTAGCACGGCGAGCCAGCGCCCGGTGCCAGCACGGGCGAGTCGGCACCCGGCGCCCGGGACCTTGGTCATGCCTGTTCTTTTCCGATCCAACCTTTGTTTATCCTTTTTGCGGAAAGTTTGTAGACAGGAAATGATCTAAGCGTTGATTTCGAGATAACCGTTTTCGACCCCAACAGAGATTGGATATTCTAATTTTAGAAAATCTCGTATAACTTCTTTTCAAATTATACGAGACTTTTTGTTTCAAGAAATAATTTCCAGAGACTTTCAGTCATTGATTCCGTCGTGACCGATTTTGACCCCAACGGTTAGCCCCCCAGCTCGTTAGAACCTTCGTGATGTTCTTCGAGCGATAAGACATTTCAGGTAAGATAGGCGGAATTAATGGTTGAAAGGCTTCGTTGAAAGTGGTAAGATGGGGCTGCGCCTTTCGAAGGCTGCCTACGTACCCTTGTTGTAGGGATCAAGCCTTCTGTAGTTCGTTTTGGAGATTAAGACCCTTGTGATATGTTTTCCAGCGAGACTTATATGGTCTGGTTATGTGTCATGAGAGACTTTCAAGCATGATGCTGTTGATGGTATTTGTTTTGGTCTGGCCGTTGTGAGGCCATGATGTATTTTTCGGGACTGGCTGTTGGTGGCTCTGAATCCCTGCCCGTTTTAGGGCCTGTAAAAATAATATTCTCAAATTTATAAAATCGTGGTTTTTATAAATTGAGAGAACTTCTGTTTTTCGAAGTTAGAGGGACAGGGTGTGAGTTGTCGTCTCATTCCTGTCTCTCAGATGATCACCATACCTGTCGTTCTGTAAGATGAGAATTCCCTAAATCTTTTGGTTTGAAGAGACTCACAAACGTACAAATATAAATGAAGAGACAAATTTTGGAATCTCGTATCGGGGTGTTGATACTATGCCTTTGAGATGTCAAGATCTAGCATGGCTGGGTTTAGGGCAAGACCTAGGTTTACTCTCGGACTGAGGCTTTGTGATGACAAATCGGCTTTTGTTTTGCCTGTTTGCGATTTTAACCTGACTCGTTCCGTTTTAAAATCCGCGAATTGTTATCGGCTTACATGATTTGTCTGGGTACGAATCGAGCTACTTCCGTTAGGAAGTGCTAAACAAAATTTCGGTTTTCTTGTGTAGCGCGCTATGTTATCCTTGTCGGATGTAAGAGAGCCTACCTTTTCACAGGCGGCTATTGTCTGTTTAGGACGTTAGAGTTCGTTTGTTGTGATCAGCAACAAAGAAATGATGCCAGTTGAGAGGCATGTTACCGTTTAGAGGTGTGTTTGTATGTTTTGAGTTCTAGAGACGAGGATTTCATCTGGAACGTTTTGAGGAAAAGAATGTCCTTCGAACGTTAGCGACGTCTCGCAATGCTGAAGGTCGAGTTTTCCTTGTGCCGCATTTCGTGGTTGAAATGTTCGCGGGCTTGGAGATATTTTGCGAATGTTCACAGCCAGAAACTGTTGTTTCGGTTTGGACGCAGGACCAAGGGGTCGCGTAAGTTTGACCCAGGGAGAAGCGTCTATATTCACAGTGCTTCGTGAAGTGTTGGCCTTCCGAGATTTGTTTGTATATATTAAGGATGACTCGTATAACTCTTGGAGCCTTGTCACGAGTGTTTCTTTTCATGCCGTGTTTACGGGGCGTATAGAACTTAATCGATTGATGATAAGTTTAAATCTTCCGTTAACCATATGGTTGTTAGGACTGAGTTTTGGTGTGAAGAGTTTATCGTATGATTTCCGATTCTGGGTTATACGACAAACTTCTTGCATAATTGTCACTTGGCATTCTATGACAAATCGTGGATTGTTGTTTTAGCCGTTAAGAGATTGGGGCAGTGGTCGTTCAGTATTTTTGGATTGGCATGGAGGCTAGATTCAGCAGTGTAGCCAAGGAAGTTGTTGGTAAACGATCAGACATGACCCTTATTAAGGTCATGTTGGTTTACGATTGTCCTTAATGGGGATGCCTAATTCAGGTCCGGGCTTTACGGAAAGGCGTAGTTGGCTGAGGGCCAAATAGCGTTTGCCGAGATAGACATGCCAAGCATAGCGGAGTTTTCTGAGTTATGGCTGATGGCTTTTAGAAACGATCTTCCACTTTACGTCTCAGTTATACGATGAATGGTTCGTATAATTTTTTTTTGTTGCATGAAAATCGTTTCATTTTATCCGAGGGGTAAAGTTTAAGGGATCGACTCAGGACACGTGCGGGTTCGCCTGCGTGATTATTTCCTGCTTGGACGTAACCGCGTGGAGTGAAAGCAGGAGCCAGAAACCTTGTGAAGCAAAAACTGTCTATGACAGTTACCCGTTGGACCCATTATGTTTATTTTATGAAAGTTGCTTTGTATGAATTGACTCGACCATACAGAGGATTTTTCGTAAAAGTGATGTAAGAGGGGGTTTTCGTAAAGGTAACTGGAGAGTGTTTCTCACAAATTACTTGCGATATTTGTGACCACAGATTATGTTTCCTCATTCACTTTTGCGTACTGCGAAGTTTTTTTTCATGAGACCGATCATGTTTTTTCCATAGGCTGTTTTGTTTAAAACGTTCTTGTTATACGAAAGTAATGGATGACCGGTTTCATGGAGATAGAAAATCGCAGATTGTCAAAGTAGCGATGTTTACGCGGATTACACGGGAGATGTTTCCGCTATGATTTCGACCTTTGGAAGAAAGCTACTTCGAATTACTCATAGAGTTTTACCGAAGGTTATTTCGTTATTTTCGTAGTTTACCGTCGTGCTATTAGTCTGACGTTGGTACACGTTTCTAGTCGCGAGTTTGTGACGAGAGATGATGCAGAGTTTTCAAGACTATGTTTGTAACGGTTGGGCTATGCCACTAGCGTCTTTTAGACGAATCATATTGCTGCGAGAGTTTGCTTTGTCAAAAGCGTTGTCTTGATGCTGAAGCAAAAAGTTTTCGAAGATGGGATTATACGGGTATAGTATACGTACCTACTTCCCTTTTCTTTTTACGAAAGAAAACGGGTTAGCCGTTCTTTCGAAGGCTTGTGTACTTTTTTTCTTTCTTTTAGGAAGCGGGATGAGTATGCTTTAGAATGCGTGGCGATCGTTTCTCGGTTTTTCGAGAGACTAGATCGGTTTGCATGTTCTTCCTGGAAAATCAAGGAACAATGGAACAAGACTGGAAAATTTGCCTAAGACTTAGCTTGCTAGACTATCCACCTAGGTTCTAAGCTCCCTAAATTCTACGGCAGTTTTCATGACGTTTTCGTTCCTTTCCTACTAAAAACTAGAGCCCGATTAAAACTTTCTAAGGCGGACATACCTTAGCCTCATCGATGATTCGAGATTGCCCCTTCTTCCTCTTTCTTCTTCTTTTGTCTTCTGAACTGTGTTTCACCTTCCGTAGTGATATTTTTTACGAGAAGGAATGTGTATTTCATCGAAGGTTTTTTAGGCGTTTCAGAATGGCCTCTTTTGATTCTACGTCAAAGGACTTCGAAAAGTCTGATACTGAATTTCGTATCAATTGATTTTCGTTGAAATTCTGATGAGAATATCGGAGCGAATGAGAGATATTAACGTCTAAGCTCAAGTCTCCGTTTCTTCGTACTTCCCTAAATTGACATGTGCGCTTTGTATATTGTTGAAAGGTCTATCAAGCGTTATGAATAGATGTTTCCAACTCAACGTGGCAGAATCAGATTGCGTTTTATGTGCCAAAGGGATTTTACGAAATCGTTGAAACAAAAGAATTAAAAGCAGGATAAGAGGGTTGGTCATAGAAACGGGCATGTCGAAGATAATGCCTAGGGTTTCTATGTGCGGAGCTCTGAGTAAAATAATTGTTAGATCCTTCCGAGAGGAGCAGGGGTCTGCGGAGAAGATAAAACTAGAACAAGAGGCGGCCAGACGTTCTAAGTCCTGCCTCGCTGGCCTAACCACCTAAGTTCTAAGTTCTCTAAGCTAGCAGGGGTTCTCTAAGTCTAGATTCGAGGATTTTCGGATCCTCTTCTCTTCTGCCCCAGCCCTCCTTATATAGTCACTTTAGGTCGGTGGTCCGTTTAACCTTTCGCCTTTGGGCCTGAGTTTATCTCTTTTGGAACTATTCCATTTTCCGTCGATCTTCATTGCTATCCTCGAACATTGACATTTATCTGCGGAAACTTAACATTTATTCTACTGCAATAAGTTAGGATAAACCGTCATAGCTCTTACTGGGCTTGGGTCTCCAAAATCGTAAGTGAATCCGTGGACAAGTTTCAAGCCCTCGGACATTCATACGATTTCTCGGAAGATTATCTTTTCCGCAAAATAAATCGTATAGCCTAAAGAATCGATGTTCGAGTTGATCGTCCTTGTTTTACACGATACACTTCGCGGAAGAACTAACCTTCCTAGCTCTAGTTGTAACACTTCGAGGATAACTCCAATCGAGTTGAACCGAGGAACGTTAGGTCCGTAACTAAGCTGCTATGACTTCACGGACGCCACAGGGTGCGATCTAAATCGGACGGGCTGGGAACAGACTGGATGTACTGGCGCTTGGGGCCAGCACAGGCGAGCTCGCGCCCGGCGCCCGGGGCCAGCACGGCGAGCCTGCCGCCCGGCGTCCCGGGGCCAGCACGGGCGAGCTGGCGCCCGGCGCCCGGGGTCAGGCTACGGGCGAGCCACGGCCCCAGGGGATGGACGAGCTGGCGCACGGCCCGGCGTGAACTGTTCCAGCGGCGGGGCGTGCCCGGCGGCCCGCGCCCGGCGCCAGCAAGGGCGAGGCGGCGCCCGGTACCCCCGGTACCAGCACACGGGCGAGGCCGGTGCACGGGCGAGCTGGGACTCCCGGTGCCCGGGGCCCAGCACGAGCGTGCCGGCGCCCGGTGCCAGCAAGGGCGAGCCAGCGCCCGGTGCCAGCACGGGCGAGCCGGCGCCCGGCGCCCGGTGCCAGCACGGGTGAGCCGGCGCCGGCGCCCGATGCCAGCACGGCCGAGCCGGCTCCCGGCGCCCGGTGCCAGCACGGTCGAGCCGGCGCCCGGTGCCAGCAGGGGAGAGCCGGCGGCCGGCACCCGGTGCAAAGCACGGGCGAGCCGGCACCCGGCACCCGGTGCAAAGCACGGGCGAGTCGGCGCCCGGTGCCAGTACGGGCGAGCCGGCGCCCGAGACCTTGGTCATGCCTGTTCTTTTCCGATCCAACCTTTGTTGATCCTTTTTGCGGAAAGTTCATAGACAGGAAATGATCTTAGCCGTTGATTTCGAGATAACCGTTTTCGACCCCAACAGAGAGTGGATATTCTAATTTGATAAAATCTCGTATAACTTCTTTTCAAATTATACGAGACTTTTTGTTTCAAGAAATACTTTCCAGAGACTTTCAGTCATTGATTCCATCGTGACCGATTTTGACCCCAACAGTCCCACAAATGATTCAAGAGTGGTGATCAAAATGTTCAAGAGCAATATCTTCCCAAGGTTTGGAGTACCAAGAGTAGCATAAGTGATGGAGGTTCACATTTCATCAACAAGCTATTTGAGGGTCTTCTCAAGAAGAATGGAGTGAAACACAAGGTTGCAACACCCTATCACCCTTAAACAAGTGGCCAAGAGGAAGTCTCCAACAAGCAAATCCAGGGCATCTTGGAGAAGATTGTGGGAACTAGGAGGAAGGATTGGTCAGACAAGCTTGATGATGCTCTTTGGGCATATAGAACAGCCTTCAAGACTCCTCTAGGCACTACCCCTTTCAACCTCGTCTATGGGAAGTCTTGCCATCTACCAGTTGAGCTTGAATACAAGGCATTGTGGGCTGTGAAGCTTCTAAACTTTGACATCAAGAGTGCAAAGGAGAAGAGACTTCTTCAACTCAATGAACTGGATGAGATAAGGATTGATGCCTTTGAGAACTCAAGGATTTACAAGGAAAAGACTAAGGCCTTTCATGACAGGAACATCCTCAAGAGAGAGTTCAAGGCAGGAGATCAAGTTCTTCTCTACAACTCTAGACTGAAGTTATTTCCAGGGAAGCTTGAGTCAAGGTGGTCTGGTCCATTTGTGATCAAAGAAGTGAGCCCTTATGGAGCCATTGTGTTATGGGATAAGCAAGGCAATGACTTCACAGTGAATGGCTAGAGACTCAAGGAATACATGGCCACCATACAAAAGGAGGATGGGACATCAACCCCACTCTCTGATGCTCCCCTTGCCTAACCTCAAAGGAGGCAAAGTCAAGCTAATGACTTTAAACAAGCTCACTTGGGAGGAAGTCCCATGGTTATCCTTGTACATAACTTTGCAATTTCAATTTTCCTTTAGTTTTTTTTTTAATAAAAGTGGTCAAGTCTTTCAGGTTGAGCCAAACACTAGAGGAGAGAAGAATGGTGGTGAACCACTTGAGCCCCATGATTGCCATGAAGCAGCCTCCTCTAGTTGCTATGAACCAAGCCAGCTCCTAGCCCGGGCACCAAACACCACACCCAAACCTCCTTCTTAGGTATCACTCCAACCCTTCTTGTATATACATTTGGTTTTGTCTTGTTGGGGTATCTCCTTCTCTCTTACTCACACAGAGACTGTGTGATCTAAGTGTGGGGGAGGTACCAAGTATTTGATCATGTTTGCTTTGTGATTTTGAGTCTCATGCATTGCATTGTACATTCATATTTGCATAGAAAAATCCAAAAAATTTAAAATTTTGAATCATGTAGATTGCATCACTTGCATCCTTAAGATTGAGTCTAGAGCATATAGGTTGCATTCATTGCATATGGAAAATGGCCTTGTAAAGAACACTTGTTTGCACTGAATTTGGCACCCTAGTTAAACATATCAAGTAGCTTAAGCATATCTTGAAAAGCTTGCATGCTTTGAGCCTTGAAAACTCTTCTTGAAACTTGCTTGCTTGCTTGATATTGGCATTGTTCTTAAGACCAGCTCCATCCTGAACTTGGACATGAATTAACTTAATTTCTCTTGCATATGGGCATTTGCATACTTGATCATGGATCTCATACACATTTGGGTTATCTTTCCCCATTATACCACTCTTTGTTAACCCAAATGGCACATCCATACCCTTGAACCCTAGCCATTCTTTGAAGCCTACATTGATTTGCATGAGTGAGGCCTTTTCTGAAAGCTTGTCATGTGCAAAATCTTGAGAGTATTGGGAGCGACATGTATTTGTTCTCATCTCTTGCTAGCATAGGGTCCTCATTTGAGCTAGCTTCTAGGATGGTGAGTGGGATTTTTGTTCCTTGATGGTTTATATCTTGGGTCTAGAATGTAACAATGTTGAGATTTATGAACAAAAGAGTATCATTTAGAGAGAGAAAAACCCTAGGGACCTAGAACAGAAAAAAAAAAAGAAAGCTCTTGTGTAATGTTTGAGACCTTCCCCCTATATAAAAAAAAAACAAAAGAAAATAAAAAGAAAAAGAAAAAGAAAAAGAAAAAAAAAGAAAAGGAAAGATTCAATAAGATAGTGGGGAAGAGAAAACAAAAAGTGTTAGAACTTAGAAATGTGAATTGTGAATAAAAGGGTCCTTAGTGGTTGAATTTTAAAGGAAAGAAAGTTGTTCATGCGGTAAGTGATGTGAGAATGTTTCCAATTTTGGGTTATGGGATGAATAAAAGGGGTGTAGATCTTGTAATCATTTAGGAATTGGGTAGAATGATGAGGATGGATCCATGTATGCATGAATTGCTCCTAGTCTTAGATAAATTTTGCATAATGATCAAGCTCCTTGAATTTTGAGTGATTGCCACCTTGAAATGATGCATTGAAACCTCATTATCATCCATATTAGACAATTTGATCACCTAGCCAAATGATTGAGATCATGTGCCCATTTGTGAGACTTCACCTTGTGTGTGTGTGTGTGAATCAATGTGAGGGCTGGTTAAGAGAACTTGTTGGTTGATAAGCATTGCATCTTGTGTAGAGGCATAAGAGTAATTGATAGGCCTTGTGAATCTAGAGCATAATAAGAAGTTTTACTCATGCTATTTGCTATGTTTCTTTAGGATGTCAAGTTGAGTGCTATGAGTGTTTCTTTTGGCTTTGCTTCCATCTCTATGTCTCTCCTCCTTGTGTTTTGAAAAGATTACTTGAGGACAAGTAAAGGTCTAGTGTGGGGGAGTTGATGTCTTGCATATTTACATGTTTTTAGCATCCATATCTCATGCATTTTGATCATATTAGTTAGGCATTAGGCATGTTTAGGTCCATTTTGCATTCATTTGTCCTTATCAGGTGTTGGAGTATGCTTTGGTGTGATTTGAGGTGTTTGGAAGCCTTATGGCCCCAAAAGAGATGAAGAATCAAGTTTGGCCATGAAAAGAGAAGTCAAATCCATGATCTGGTCAAGACAAAGATGAGCATGGACAGAGGTCTTATAGATTTCTCCTGCTGCTAAGATTTTGTGGAAGCCAGCAAATTGAGTTAGCTTTCCAATGGAAGTGGTTTCAAGTCATTTGGACCTGTATTGTAGGAGTTATGATCAGTTCACTTGAAGCATTTCAGGCTGGCCGGGAAGATCAGTCCGGGTTAAAGCAGCCGGCCGGGAAAAGAGCAGCTGGATGGAAGTGGTCCGGGATGACTGAGCCTGGGAGAGGTACCCGGTCGTTTGAGTGGTGCTGGAGGAGACCAGACAGGGTAGATCAGTCCGGGAAGGGACACCCGGCTGGGAAGAAGCCAGCAGGACGGACGGCCGGGGATCATGGTCCGGCTTCATCAACCCGGACGATGAAGAGCATGCAGTGGACCGGAGTGCCCAGACCGGTTTGATGACCCCGGTCGGGAGAAACAGCACATGAGCAGGAAGAGAGTGGACCGGGTGGGACGTCCGGGTTCAAGCAGCCGGCCGGCTTGGACGCAGCCAAAACTGGACGGCCGGGTTGGCCAGACCGGGTTGGACCATGCTGGTTCACCCCTGACCGAATTTCTTCTCCTCTTCCCATTGGTTGAAGCCCATTTGGCTCAAAGACTTTTTAGTAATTTTGTTTTATGTTTCTAGGGCTTTCAAGCCAATTATAAATACTCTAGTTATCCCTATTCTGGGAGTCATGTTATTTTCTCTCTAAGAACATAAACCTTTGAGAAAGTTTTATCTTTGTATCTTAATCTCATCTTGTGTTCTTGATTGTTTAATTTCATCTCTTTTCTTTCTCTACATGTTTAAGCTTAAATCTCTCATGGGTTTAAGAGTAAGCATGTGGATTAGTGAGTAGATCCATTTAAGATCCATGGGTTATGGTGATTTAGAGTGATTAAGTGTAGATCCAAGGTGCTTAGTGTTAGATCTATCCTTTCCTTGCATTGATTTGGTGTTCTTAATGCTATATTTGGGTTGGCCTCTCAAACATAGAGCCATAGGCATTTCATGCCCGAAAGATGTTCTATGAAATGCCTGAACCAACTCATCTATGCTTTTAGCTTGCTTTGCCTAAAAGATTAGTTGTTAAAGAAGCTAGGATTGCTATTAGACTCATTCTTATTGTTTGCTTTGATCATTACAGCCAAAGAGATTTGGTGTACTTGGGTGATCATTGCAAAAGAGCATTCATCTAGATATAGAGCTTGCTTAGTTTTGTTGTCTAGGCATAAGGTATTAGATTGATTGAAAAGTTGTCATCTTGGGTTGAACCTTAATCATTTGAGATCAAGTCCATATACCCATGGGTCTCATCTCCTCATAAAGAAAGAAAGCTTTATATTTTCTTGCATTTTAGATATTGCCTTAGTTTAATAATCATCTCCTTAAATGATTGCATTTAGATTAAGCATAGACTTGTATTTCCTTTGCTTTGTGGTCACTTAGAACTAGTTCGACAATCTTTTATACTACATCATTTGATTAGGACCCTAGAAAAGTCCTTTCATCACCTCATCTACAGGTTGAGCAGCTTCTGTTGCTTCAATATCAGGCTCAGGGATTACAGTCCCCTGAGCATCTATCCTTTGACCTGCTGCATTACACAGATGACCTTCTAGATTATGCAGGTTTCCATTCTCATTCTGTCTGAGAATCAGTGTCGCAACCATGTCTCGCGGCTGAGTATCGATCGATGTATGGAGTGAAGTATCGATCGATGCCGGGTGGAAGAAATCGGTCGACGGAAGAGTAACCTCGGTCGACGGTGATGGGCGAGTATTGATCGACGCCGTAGGAGTGTCAGTCGATGGTGGTATGCGAATATTTGTCCATGAACTAGTGATGCTGTCGATCGATGTGGAGCGTCTTTCTTTGCGGATCGAATGTTCCAAGCTTGCAGGATCTTCTGAAAATAGCAGTTGATTTTCCTTGTTGCTTCTGGTACTGCTGGGCATGCACCTGAAAAGGCAAGAAAAATTTGTATCAGAATTAATCAGATTAAATTAAATGGCGATCAAAGCTCCCCGGCAACAGCGCCAAATTTGATAACGTTCTCAAAGTACCCTAGTAGCAACTTTACTCTCTTAAATAAGAGGTTCAATTGTAGTACTTAGGGATCGAATACACAAGGAGCTTGTTGGGGAAAAATACTCAGATATTAGATTTCTCCAGACTCCGGGCAGGACACCGGCCTCCAGGTTTTTGCTAAGAGACAGCACCCTGGTCCGACCTGGAGTGATCCTGACCAGCCTCAACGTGAAGGGTTTGAAGACAATGCATGAACCACTTATGAAATGGATCATAGCATGGTCTAAAGGGTTTACTGGCGAACTTATTGGTTTGATCCATGAGCTGTTGGATCGAGAGAAGGCTATGGGTCTTGAAATGTTCTTTATCAAGCATTGATCGACATTGGGGTTATATGGAAGACTAAGGTACAACCTGGATGAGCTTGATGAGATAATTAAGAGTGTTCTTAATAAGCTAGACGAACCAAAGAAGTTGGTTAAACCGGAAGAGATGGTTCAATCGGGTCAACCGAAGCTGAAGCCAGAATTGGGCCAAAGAGGAGATGGGCTGATCAGAACTCAAGGAGGTCACTTATGTCGACTAAATGGGATTAAGGAAGCTTATAATCATGTCCAGGATGGTTTGTATCAGGTCCGAGAAGAAGTTGGGCGAGACATTCCTTTTCGACCAAAAATGGAAATATCGACCAAGAAAAAGGAAAGTTCGACCAGAAAGAGAAACCACTTGATTCCTTTATTGAGCCACGACCAGATTACTTAAATAAGTCCTAGAGAAGCCTTAGACATCAATCTATGCAAGAGAAAGTGCATATTTCCTTTTTAAAGCCATTTAGGCAGTTTTCCATTATACTTAGGTTTTTCCATTTATCTATGTTTTCCTTTTTAGCCAATGGTGTTTTTTCCTTTTCTAAGGGTTGGCTGGGTTTTCATTTTTACTATTCTATGCTCTACTATATAAACCTATGTAATGCTTACAAGTTATGGAGACTTTGATTTTAATAATACAGCCGTATAATATAGAATTCTGTAAGTTCTATGTCTCTTTGAGACTTTATCTTTTGTTCTTTTTGAACAAAGCCGCGATCATAAGGTATGGGAAAGAGGATCTTGACCGATGGGCGTAGAGAATATCCAGGTTGTTGGGGAAAAATACTAAGGTGCTAGATGTCTCTAGACCCCGGGCAGAACACCGGCCCCCAGGTTCCTGCAAAGAGATGGCACCTGGGTCCGACCCCTGCATCGGTCCCTTCCCCCGGGGAAAATGGAAAACTTCCGATTGGGAGAACAATCCATATTTCTGGATATGGAAGATTTCCATGGGCTCCAAACCGACTACCAGCAGTCTACGAAGACTATATAAAGGGAACCTAAACCCTAAAGCAAACAATCGACTCTCCAAGACTTAGAGACTAGGGTTAGGCAGCTAGAACTAGGGTTCTTACTCGACCTGTTGTAGTTCCTGCCCTATTATTCAATAAATCGTCTCTTCAAGTCTCTTTTCATCAAAATCTCTTAAGTTCTAAACTAATCTCTCAAACAAAGTCACGAACCCCCGAGTTTTCTAGCCTCATCCATCGTTCCATGGTACTAACAAAGAACCTACACAAAAATCCCCTAATAGTTTGGCGCTAGAAGGAGGGAAGTAATCTAAACTACGTGACGATGTCGATGGATGAGCATGACGGATTACCAGAATCAACCCCGAGAGAAGTCGAGATTCAAAGGCAGCAAGACAGCCTGCAAAACCAAGTAACCGAGCTACACAGATCTCGGGAAGATGCCGCGGAAAACCCAAAGATCCTCTTGGAAGTTCAGGGTTTAAAGAGCCAGCTGGAAGAGCATTACAAGCGGCTGAAACAAAGCGCGGAGAAGCTCAACCAACTCGACACCGAGAATATGTCTCTCCAGGATAAGAATCAGCTCCTCAATACAGTTAGCAACAAGAAGCGCCTCTTCCAGACTCGAATTCGGTCTATGCCCACCTTGGAGACGCCTAATTCCGGAGGAGACGCGACTCACCCAAAAATGACGCTCAATGAGAACAAGGCGAATCGAGACGAGGTCAGGAGCCCCTAGATCCATGTCCTGCAGAGCGAATCCGAGGTGGAGCCTGACAAGAATACTCCCGAAGGAACCGCAGCAGCAAGGTATTCCATGACCTCCTACCTGGAGCAGATGTTCTCTAAGAAGTTCGATGCCATCCAGTTTATGGTAGAGAGACTTCCAGGAGTGGCTCCTCCGATCAGAAGAGCGGTCCAGACTCCTAAGCGGATACCCCCTTCGCAGACGAGATCGCGCTAATCGAGATGCCTAGGAAATTCTCCTTCCCCGACATCAAGATGTATGATGGCACGGGAGACCTAGATGACCACATCGCGCAGTACAAGCAGAGGATGCTCGCCGTATCACTTCCTAGGGAGTCGCGGGAAGCCACGATGTGCAAAGGATTCAGGTCGACCATCGTCGGACCCGCCTTGCAGTGGTACATCAGTCTACCCACTGGGTCCATATCCTCTTTCGCAACCCTCAGCGACCAGTTCGTGGAGCACTTCGCGAGTAGTCTGAATCTGGAGAAAACCTCGGACTGCCTCTACGAGATTCGCCAGCACCGAGTTGAAATGCTGCGAAGCTACATCGCATGTTTCAACCAAGAGAAGGTGGTGATGCCCGGATGCAACATTCCCACGGCGATATCCGCCTTCAAGAGAGGCCTGCTCTCAAACGGGGATCTCTACAAAGAGCTGACTAAATATCAGTGCAAGACGATGGAAGACCTATCCCGAGCCTGGGCTCAGGTAAAATGGGAAGAAGTCATCGCTGGCCGCGCCGAGGTACTGCTGAAGCAGGGGCAGAAGGTGACCAGGCAAGACAGGCACGATCCAGACGAAAGACCCTCTCAGAGACCGACCAAGGATCACGGGACCCGGAATCAAGGCAAGTACCAGTTCCGCCCAACAGAGAAGGCAGAAGGAGTGGCAGTCTCCATGTGGCCTTATATCCCCCACCTCTCTATATCGAGGCCGGAACTGATCAACGCTCTGAGGCAGATGGGCCAACAGGTCAAATGCCCTCAGAAGATGAAGGCGCTCGAATCCTTCCGGAATCCAGACCTTTGGTGCGACTTCCACAGTTACTGTGAGGGATTAAACTCACACCAAGATTTTAGATCAAGTCAAGATTAAGGGAAAGATAACGTGGCTGAATCCTGTTAGAACTTATAGAATGAATGTTATTATATTAATGATTCAGACGAAAAGATGATTACAAGAGATGATATTCTTGTGATTACAAAAGATAAAAAGTATGTTCTCGCCAGGCGTCTTAGGGTTCTTCTTCTTTAAATAGCCTCAGGCTTCGTTTGATCGTCGCTAACTGGTTCCGAGATATCTTCCGTAAACTAAGGGATTCGCAGCAGCTTTCCTTTGACCGGGTCCTTCGCTTCTTCCTTTGTGTCGCGAGCTACCTCTTTCTCGTGGCCTCTTTTGTGAATATTCCCTGTGCTCAGCCTCCGGCCTTGTTTTAACTTCCTCTATGGTTTTACTCCATGGTGGGCCTATCGCGACCCATCGTTAGCTCCCGTCTATTAGTATCTAGCTAGCGGGCCATATTCGGACCCAACAGTTGCCCCCAGCTTTCGAGGGAAGATTCTTCGTCTCGGAAGCTAAACCTAGCCGCCTGAACTCAATCTTTTCGTTGAGATAATGATTACCAGTTATCTCTTTTTGAAGATATTATTCGCCTAATCGGACGGCTATAATTGAATTTAACGGGATCAACGGTTCAGATAGTGAGAATTCGAAAAGTTCTCTCCGAATCTCGAGGTTTGATGGGATATAAAGCTGCGAGCATTAACTACTACGCTCTCCACCTTCCCCACGTCTCGATTCCGTTTTCTAGGTAACTTCCCTTCTCCCCCTTTATTTTACTGCGTCTCTTTTTTTTTAACTTGTTTTCGATTGCTTCTCTATAATTCTCTCAAAATCCTTGCTTTCAAAGATTTCGTTCTGCTAGTTAGATTTCTTCTTTTTATCTTCTATCCTCCGATTTTCTTTACTTCTCCTCGTTATGAGTCACCTAAAGGAAGGTTCTGGAGAAATCGAAATCACTCCTTCCGGAGCTAGATTGCTGAAGGTTAAGCAAGAAATTGGGGAAAAGATGAAGCGAGAGAAGAAAAAAGCCAAGGAGACGATCGCTACGAGAGTCTCCAAGCGGGCGAAGAAGATAGGTGGCTCCAGTGGGGGCGTCCCTTCTGGATCTCATTCGCCTTCTTTGCTACTGAATCCGGAGGTTGTTAATCTGATGGTCCAGGCTCACGGCCGGAAAGAGTTTTCCAGGGCCTGTAAACCCGACGAAACCCCGGAAACCGCTCCGAAGGGTTGGTTCTGTGTCCACGAGAAGTACATCTCCAAGTGTCATCTGAGATTTCCACTTCCGACCCTCCTGTTGAATCTCCTCGATCACTACCAACTAGCCCTCTCCAAGCTTTGCCCTTCGGTTATCCGGGTGATAAATGGTTTTATCACCAGGTCCAAGGAGGAGGGTATTACCGTTGGACTCACCGATCTGATGAGCCTCTTTTCGATAAAAGAGAGCTCTTCGAAGGAAGGTGGTAGCGGAACCTATTATCTTCCTGGTCGCCCCAGGTTGTGTATTTTTAAATTCTCTGGTAGCGACGATGATTGGAGGAAGAAGTATTTCTATGTCAAAATTGATCCTTTGACGGTTCCCGTGGGTCGGGACCTCAAAGCTACTTGGTCCGATGCCTCTGGTTAGGATTTTTAGGGATGTGCTCATCGTTATTATTTTTTGTTGCGATCTATTAATTCTTTAGCTCTGCTTGCAGTTATTGAGGATCCTCCGAAACTCTCCGGCAAACTCACCAGAGCCCTGTTCCGGAGACTGCAGCAAAGTCCTTGTACCTGGGGAGCCTATACTACCTCGCGGATAGGTTCAGCTAGATTCCCGGATTGCTACAACGCTTCCTTTTTAGATCCTGTGTCAGTCGCAGATCTAGAATGTAATCTCTTTCCTCTGTCTTGAGTTTGGTTTTTAAGATCTGTGAGTCTTGATGATTTTCTGTTTATTTAGTTTCTGAAGGTAACTCGGTGGTATCGATCTCGACTGGAGCTAGCACTTCTGAAACCGAAAGGACTCAAACGAACAAGATGCCTCTTCAACCGTCATTCCACACTAAGGGTAGACCGGCCAAAGCAGTTAGCACCTCACGTGGGAGTGAGAAGAATCAGGGAGGATCCTTCCTCAGTTCTGTGAAGGAGGTCCTTGACGACGGAACTTCCGTACCTGCTAGGGATGTCAGCCTCGCCGACCCAAAAGCTCAGGATGCTATTCCTCATTCTGAGGTTCCAGTACCGGAAGCTGCTTTCCAAGTGTCCAAAGGTACTCCTGAGGTTGAGCCCTCGAGAAATAAGAGACCCAGGACCGATCAGGGCGATAGGCCTTCCTGGTCCTCCTCCTCGTCTTCCAGAGGAGGAACTGTCGGCTGGAATTTCACCCACTCGAAACCTGGATCGGTCTTGGATGATACTTGGGGCCTGGCGACGATGATGAGTCACATGAAGAGAACAGGATGCTCCCTCCCTTCGATCAACGACCTGACCAACAAAGATGAGTATCTCGAGATAGCTCATTACCTGGGTCAGGTATTAAATTTTCAATTTTTTCTTGGTTTGCTTTTCTTAGAAAGACATTCAACATTTTGTTTTATTTTTGCAGTTTGTCGGAGCTGTTAACAGGGCTCAGCTTAAGTTTGAGAATGCCTTGCACAATGCCCCCGGTGCTGGGGAATTAGCTCAGGTCACTGAGCTAGTCAAGGCTACCAAAGCAGAGCTCGATCAGGCTCGAGTCCAAGTCTCCGAACTCCAAGCCGAAGTCAGAAGACTTGGTTCTAAAGACGATACCCAGCAAGGAAAAATCGAGGGTCAAACGATCGATATCCAGGTGAAGAGCAGGTGGATTAACGAGTTGGAGGCTGCCCGGAAGATAGCCGAGCAGCAGGTTCGGGACCTGATCGCTTCGTCTCAAGATAGCCAGAAGAATAAGGAGGCTGAGGTTAAGCTAGCTGTTAGGAGAGGAAAGAAAGAGGTTGCTGATGCTTATAACAAGATCCTAGCCTCCGTTAAGGAGAAGTTCTCTAGGAAAAAGGACGAAGTCGACTCTTTAGTTTACGCTCAGGAGCTTCAGGCTAATACCGAACTTCTGAAGGATATGCTGAACAATGAGATCGCGAGTGCGAAGGAAGAGTACAATCGCCTGATGGCTCTGATGCCAGAGGCGACCATTGCGTATGAGAAGGCTCAGATTTCTGACTTCTCAGTTAGCAAGCTTCCCCTTCCACAGCTTTCGGAGAGCTCAGGTACTTTTGAGATTAATATGTTTAATCCGTCCTTTTCCGGAGAGTATGGTTCTAACTTAGGCTTGGTGGATCCTGTCTTAGCTCCTGTCGAGATGACTCTGGGAGGTGACGAACAGGGGACGGACGAAGGAGTCCCAGTCAAAGAGAACGAGCCGGTCGAGGGAGATAAGGATGCCGAGAGGGGCTCTGGCGACAACGAAGATTAAGAGCTGAGGCTCTTTTGAATTATGTTCTTGTGTTTTTAAGACTTCTGCCCAAGTGGCTTTATTGCGTTTGTTTTCATGACTTATCGCCTGAGGAGGCTTTTAAACCTTCGTTTATGTTAAGATCTTTTGAACCTTAAGTGGCCTGGGGAGGCTTTTAAACCTTTGCTTGTGTTTCAGTCTTGATTTGGTCCTTCTAAGTCACTTGACTTATTTTAATCCATTTTTGGATAAGGTTGTGACTTCTGTTAGAACATGTATCGTGATCATTAGATGTGAGGTCTAGTGACTTGTCGGGATCAGGTCTCGGGTCTCGTAAATAACAGGTCTCGAGAACTCCGAGTGTTTTTGGTGATGAGGACCTTAGAAAGGAATTCCTGATACATCGGGATTAGATCAAGGTACTTAAGGACCTGAGTTTGATTCGAAGGGTTCTAAGACCTTTTGAATTTTGTTAAGGATTTGAAGACCTTTGTAATTGCTAAGGTTTTTAGGACTTTAGGTTTAGGTTCGTAGGAATCTAAATTCGTTTGAAGGCTTTTAAGACCTTCGAGATTACTAAGGGTTTTAGGACCTTAGGTTCAGATTTGTGATAAGATAAATTTTTTTGAAGGATTTCCAGACCTTCGATGTTATTAAGGATTTTAAGACCTTCGAGGTTATTAAGGATTTTAAGACCTTGGGTTTAGGTTCGTGGAGACCTAAATTTGTGCGAAGGATTTTAAGACCTTAGGTTCAGGTTCGTGGATACCTGAACCAATTCGAAGGATGTTAAGACCTTAGGTTCAGGTTCGCGGAGACCTGAATTTATTCGAAGGATTTTAAGACCTTTGATGTTGAAACTTGAGATGTCGAGGGTAGTTGTTTTATTGATAATGTTTATAGAATACATGGTATTTTAATAGTAACATGATTGCTGTTTGGGCTAAGTGTTCTTGATCAAACATATGCCCTCTTTGGCTATGGTGAAAAGAGTGCTGAAATGAGGTTGGGGCTGCACTCATAACGGAGTTGCCTACGTACCCAGTCAAGGGATCAAGCCTAACGTAGTTCAAGAAATTTAGGTACCTAATGATAGTATCTCTTGAGATTCGTGGCGTTCCACGATCGGATTTCAGGTACCCCGGTTCGTACCTTTAGGAGCTTGTAGACGCCAGGTCGTACCACGTGGATGATCCGATAGGGACCTTCCCAATTGGTTCCCAATTTCCCGGCGTCTGGCTCCTTGGTCCCTTCGAAAACTTTCCTAAGTACTAGGTCGCCTACGGCGAACTGTCGAGGTCTGACTTTGGAGTTGTAATGTCGGGCCATTGCCTGTTGATAGTTCTGAATGCGACGCAAAGCTTGGTCTCGTTGTTCCTTGATTAAATCGAGGGTGTCTGATAAGAGCTGGTTATTAGCTTCAGGATCAGACGTACAGAGCTCTCGGCGGAGACTCCCGGTGATGGTCTCGGCTGGGACGACAGCCTCCATCCCGTAGGCTAAAGAGAAAGGGGTTTCTTCTGTAGCCTTTCGTGGGGTGGTGCGGCATGCCCAGAGGACTTCGTGTAGTTTGTCAGACCAGGATTGTTTATTGGTTCCGAGGCATTTCTTGAGGTTTGCTAATATGATTTGTTAGCAGCCTCCGCCTGACCGTTTCCCTGAGGATGTCGGGGTGTTGAAAAGGTGAGATGGATGTTCCATTTGTCACAAAATGCTTTGAAGTCACGTGATATGAATTGTCCTCCATTGTCTGTTACGATTTCGTATGGGACGCCGTGTCGGCAAACAATGTCTCTTCATACGAATCGTTCGACTTCGAATCTAGTTACCTGTTGGAAAGCTTCAGCCTCTATCCATTTCGTGAAGTAGCCTGTTAGGACTAAAAGGAAACGTAACTTCTTTCTTCCACTTCCCGACGCTACTAGTGGTCCTACGATGTCCATGGACCACCTCATGAACGGGTACGGGGCGGAAATCGAGGTTAATTTTTCCGCGGGCTGGTGTATAATCGGTGCATGCCTCTGACATTTTTCACACGAGGAGGAGTAGGCTTCACAGTCAGCGATAATGGTAGGCCAGAAATAGCCTTGTCTTTTAATTCGGATAGCTAGAGCTCTGCCACCGGCGTGGTTTCCGCAGGAGCCGTCATGCATTTCTTTCATGAGTCTGATGACATCGAGGCCATGGACGCATTTTAGGTAAGGTCCGGAAATGCTTCGTTTATGGAGGACAGAATTAATTATGCAGTATCTTGCGCTTAATGCTTTGAGCTTTCGAGCCTCCCATTTATGGGGTGGGGTCTCACCCTCCAAAATGTACTGCATAATTGGTATTCTATAGTCCTCTCTCTCAACGATTTTTTCATGAAGAGACGAGGGGGGTTCCTGTTCCTGTTCAGGGCAATGTTCCTGGGTTTTATCGTGACTGGATGTCGTAGTGCCCCCGGAGATATTCATTGGATTAGGCTCTAGAGGGTCCGAGTTCCGGGGAATATCTTCAGTTTTGTCTTCGTTCGGAGTCTGGGTCGTGCCCCCGGATGTATTTTCAAGGGCGGAACGACTTCTGGTTCTGGCTGCGTAGACATATGAGTCCGGAGTCAGGATCGTGCCCCCGGAGTTATGTTTTTTGAAGCTGCCCGTTTTGGTTTTCGGGAACCAGAATGTTGTGAGAACTTTGGTTGCTACTGTCTGATGGTGGTCAACCTCTGTTTGCTCTTCTGGTTTGCTGTCGATCTCAGCTTTAGTGGCTATGTCGATACTTGGCTTTTCGATCCCCTCTAAGGGTATGATCCGTTTTACGAGGGGGTCTGATGTGGAGGCTAAAGCAGCCAGCGCGTCTGCTGAGGAGTTCTCTCCTCGTGGGATCCTTGTTAGCTCGAACTTGTTGAATTGCTTAGTGAGGTTCTGGACAACTTCGAGGTATGCCCCCATTCTTTCGTCCCTTGTCTCGTATTCTCCGTGGAATTGGCTAGATACTAGCTGTGAATCGCTATAGGCATTTAATACTCGAATTCCGAGGCTTAGGGCGAGTTTTAACCCTGCGATTAATGCTTCATACTCGGCCTCGTTATTAGAAGCGCTGAATCCAAGCCTGTAGGATTGTTCGATGGTCTCTCCAGCTGAGGAGGTCAGCCTTAGGCCGATACCGGAACCTTGTTTCGATGAGGCTCCGTCGACGTATAGGCTCCACTTTGGAGCTTCAGTGTCTAAATGTAGGTGCTCGGATGCCAGCTCGATGACGAAATCGGCGAGGACCTCAGCCTTTGCTGCAGCTCGAGGTCTATACTCGATGTCGTATTCACTGAGTTCTATGGCCCATTTGGCTAATCGTCCTGATTGGCTAGGACTATGCAAGATCGTTCGTAATGGATATGAGGTCATTACGATGATCGAGTGCGATTGGAAATAGGGTCGTAGTTTCTTTGCAGCTGTTACGACTGCTAGGGCTAATTTTTCCATAATAGGGTACCTCGTTTCGGCGTCTATCAGAGTTTTGCTGACGTAATAGACAGGTCTCTGTTCGTTTTGTTCTTCTCGTACCAGCACACCGCTAACCGCTGCGGTTGATACAGCGAGGTACAGGTATAGTGGTTCTCCTACTACTGGTTTGGACAGGATTGGGGGTTCGGAGAGGTAGGCTTTCAGTTGCTTGAAGGCTTCCTCGCACTTCTCGTCCCATAGGAACTTCTTGTTGTTTTTTAGAAGTTTATAGAACGGGAGGCACTTATCGGTGGACCTGCATATGAATCGGTTCAATGCTGCGATTCGTCCATTCAATCTTTGTACTTCTCTGGTTGTTTTAGGTGACGGCATTTCCAGGAAGGTTGCTATCTGTTTTGGGTTGGCTTCGATGCCTCTTTCGGTTATGAGGTAACCGAGGAACTCGCCCGAAGGTACCCCGAAGGTACATTTAGCGGGGTTGAGCTTCATATCGTATTTGTTAAGGATGTCGAAGCATTCCTTTAAGTGAGAAACATGATTTTCTCCGGCTGAGGATTTGACTAACATATCGTCGATATAGACCTCCATAGTTTTTCCGAGTTGTCCAGCGAACATCTTATTCACTAACCTCTGATAAGTAGCTCCTGCGTTCTTCAAACCGAATGGCATAACCTTGTAGCAATAGGTTCCACGCTCGGTTATAAATGCGGTTTTTTCTTGATCCTCAGGATCCATCATGATTTGATTATATCCTGAAAAGGCGTCCATGAAGGACAAGAGTTGATGGCCAGCTGTAGCTTCGACCAGACGATCGATGTGAGGTAACGGGAAACTATCTTTGGGGCAAGCCTTGTTTAGATCGGTGAAATCTACGCAGATCCTCCATTTCCCGTTTTTCTTTTTACGACTACCGGATTAGCCAACCAGTCAGGGTAGAGTACTTCTAGAATGGACCCGGCTTTCGTTAGTCGGTCAACCTCGTCGTTAACAGCTTGAGCCTTTTCTAGGCCCAGCTTGCGATGCTTTTGTTTGATCGGTTTGAAAGTGGGGTCTACGTTAAGCTTATGGGTGGTGACATTCGCATCGATGCCTTTCACGTCACTGGTGGTCCATGCGAATGTTCCAACGTTGCTTTTTAGGAAATCGATGAGTTCCTTTTTGGTTTCGAGAGGTAGCTCGGATCCGATGCATACCTGTTTTTCAGGATTCGAGTCGTCGATGCTAACTTGTTTGGTGAGGTTCCTAGGGGGACCTCGAACGTTTTGCTGCATCTCACGACTTTCCTGGATCTGTAATTGCTATTAGGGCGATTCTTTGAGAATTTTGAATCCTCCTAGGTAACAGACCCTGGAGATCTTTTGGCTACCATGCAAGGTAGCTATCCCTTCGGGTGTCGGGAATTTCACGCATTGGTGATAAGTCGAAGCTACTGCTTTCATCTTATGGATCCAGGGCCTTCCCAGGATCGCATTGAACGGGGAAGGTCTGTCGGTGATTACGAAATTGGTCATCTTCATGATTCCTCCAGCTATGATTGGGAGTTTGATAGTTCCCAAGGAGGTAGCTGTTTCTCCGGAAAAGCCTATGAGATTGGCTTTCTGGTCGATAATTTCGTAGTCATCTATCTCCATCCCTTTCAGGGCATTGTAGAAAATTAACTCGACAGAACTTCCGGTGTCTATCATAAGTTTAGGCACTTCGTACCCTGCAATGTTCAGAGTGACAACTAGGGCATCGTCGTGGGGCCTGTCGAGGTCTGACGTCTCGCTTTCCCAAAAGGAGATCTTAGTGTTGGACTCGGGGTTAGGAGGCTTAGGTTGAGCGTTGGACGCGGCCTTCCGTACGTGATTTTTAATAGAATTAACGGAGACCTGACACATATCGGACCCTCCGAGGATATAATCCACCCTTGAGCTGGGGCTCGATGTAGGTAGTGGTTTGCTCAGAAGGGTCTCGATCTGTAGGCTTTTTCCTTAGGGAATTTTCCAAGAACCATCTCGACTCTTTTCTTGGGAGCTGGGAGTGGCGAATCCGTCTCCTTCTCGGGTGATCTTTCGCGTTTCGGAGAGGTGTCTCTGGGACCTCTTTTCTGATATGGCTGTGGCTTCTTGAGGTCCACACCTTTTATTTCTCCAGCTGCAAATTTGGCTGCCAGTTGTCGTTGGAGGTCCCAGCATTCCTCAGTTGAATGCCTTTTCCGATCGTGATAAGAGCAGTGTTTGCTCTCGTCGTAGCTTTTTGACCAGGGGGCTTTATTTGTCGTGGCGACAGGTTTCTCCTCCTTATCTTCCTCGACTACGTAAGAATGTTCTCCCTGGGTCTGATTGTTTCGGAAGTTCCCCTTTTTGTGAGGTCCTTTCGCTTCCGCGGCTTCACCTTTCGGGTGATTTTGGGGTTTCTTGTGGAGTTTATCCAACGCTGCTGTTTCCTCTTCCAGGGTAACATATCTAGAGGCTTTATGAAGGGCGTCATCGATTTTTGGAGGAGGGTTGAGCGTTAACTCCGACCAGAACTCGGATTTATACCAGAGGCCTCTTCTAAGGGCTTCGATGGCAACTTCAGAGTTGGGGTTTGAGAGCTTGGTTCTTACTGCTCTGAATTTTTCGATATAGGCTCGTAGCGAGTCTCCCATTCCTTGTTTAACTTTCCAGAGGTCAGCCTCGGATGCTTGTTTCAGGATATGGGTCGAGTACTGCTTCATGAAGGCATTGGTTAACTGATCAAAATTATCTATCGAATTTGGCTCAAGGCCAGAGAACCATTCGAGGGCTGTTCCGACCAGGTTTTCGGCGAATGTCCTGCAGTATCCTGCCTCGCACTCTTCTTTCGTGAAATGAGCTTTTACGATAGCCAATCGGAAAGTTCTCAAATAGGCCTTCGGGTCTGAGGTCCCATCGTATTCGGGGATCCTAATTTTTCGAGTGTCTCTTTTGTAAGAGCTGGCGATTCTGTCAGTGAATGGAGTCCCACGGGTTTCCTCGATCAAACTCTCGATTTCGGGAGCTGAACTAGTTGCCTTATGTACTTGAGCATTCAACTTTTGGAGAGCTGTGTTAGTCTGCGCGATGTATCTGCGAATGGCCTCAGGTCCCTCTAGAGGAAGGACAGTCGGGTCACTATCGGATACCTGATGGGCAGGTTCCTGGCGAAACCGGGTTCAGTCATTTTCCCAGGCAGTAGGTGGGCTACGTCGTTCGCTGGCTCTCGGGTTATTTTGGTGAGCAGGATCAGTGGGGTGAACCGTGGGATCGGCATCCGTCCTTTGGTGTTCGTCCGGGTTCAGGGTGAAATTTCTGGTTTGATAACCCGAGGCTGATGTTCTGCCCCCGGATGGGATGGATGTTCCTTCTCCGGACCTGGAAATAGGCGGTGGAGGTGGCAAGCGAGTGCTCCGGTCAGTTGTCTGATCGGGCATGGAGCTAGTTGATGCTACATTATTTCCCATAGCACCAGTGATAGGTGGATTAAACGCGGGAGCTGTTCTAGCACAAGGTGTTTGGAATAAAGGTCCCTGTTCTCCGGGAATGGTGCTATCAGGGGAGAAATCTAGACGTCCTCGAGGGAACGAGGGGTCAGCCAAACGATCCCGGAAGGTGCCTCCCGGATCCTGACGTGGCGGTGGTCGGGTTGTTGCGGTCAGAGATCTAGTAACCTTTTCGAATCGTTGCTGCCGATCGGCTAGCTGTTCACTGTCCGCTCATTCGTTTGAGCTTTGTCTACTAACTGCATCATCATCCGGCGCAACTCAGAAAGTTGAGCCTCCATTCGATTTGGAGCGGGTTGATGCTGAGGATTATCGGGGGTTGGAAACCCAGAGTGGGTCTCCCTGGAGGATATTGGGCTACTTACCCCAGTGGTAGTTTGGTTCGGTGAGCTATCGCTCTGGATCGGGAGATCGGAGTTAGATGGAGTCGTCGTCCGATCAGTTGGATTCATCCTCAAGTTCTTAGAGTAAGGGATTCGATTATCTGGTCCCCACAGACGGCGCCAATTGTGAGGGATTAAACTCACTCCAATATTTTAGATCAAGTCAAGATTAAGGGAAAGATAACGTGGGCTGAATTTCGTTAGAACTTATAGAATGAATGTAATTATATTAATGATTCAGACGAAAAGATGATTACAAGAGATGATATTCTTGTGATTACAAAAGATAAAAAGTATGTTCTCGCCAGGCGTCTTAGGGTTCTTCTTCATTAAATAGCCTCAGGCTTCGTTTGATCGTCTCTAACTGGTTCCGAGATATCTTCCGTAAACTAAGGGATTCGCACCAGCTTTCCTTTGACCGGGTCCTTCGCTTCTTCCTTTGTGTCCCTAGCTACCTCTTTCTCGTGGCCTCTTTTGTGAACATTCCCTGTGCTCAGCCTCCGGCCTTGTTTTAACTTCCTCTATGGTTTTACTCTATGGTGGGCCTATCGCGACCAATCGTTAGCTCCCGTCTATTAGTATCTAGCTAGCGGGCCATATTCGGGCCCAACAGTGACCACGGTGACAAGACGGAGGATTGCATTGCGCTGAAGATTGAGGTCAATGAGCTACTCAAGAAGGGACACCTCCGGGAGTTCCTTTCGGACAAGGCCAAGAGCCATCTATGTAAGGGAACCTCTGGGAAGCCCACTGAAGCTGTCCCTACCTCGCCCCCTTGTCAGGACCGAACGATCCATGTCATATACGGAGGCTCGGAGATAAGCAGCGTAAGATACGGCCTCGAAACTGATGAATGAACTTTTCAAGGGTCCAATCAAATGTTGTAGTATACAAGATGTCAATCCAATTCTAAGAGATTTCAATGCAAAAGGGAATGCAAAACTATGCTTAATCTAAGTGCAACCATAAAGTGGGATGAGATGATTATAAACTAAGGCAATACTAGAAATGCAATAAAAGAGTGAACGTTCTTTTCAATATGAGGCAAGGGAATTCTTGGGACAAGGGAATTGACTTTGGGTGATCAAGTTTCAATATAAAATGGCAAGCTTTCAATCAATCTAACACCTTAAGCCTAGACACAATCCTAAGCAAGCGCTATCCCTAGATGAATGCTCATTCGCTAACATATCTCAAGCATCTAATCCCTTAGTTTGAATAATATAAAAGCAATCAATAAGAACAAGTCTATTAGCTATCTCAACACCTTAAACAACTAATCCCTTATGTAAAGGATGTTAAAAGCATTGAAGAGTTGGTTCAGGCATTTCATAGAACACCTTCCGGGCATGAAATGCCTATGTCTCTATTTTTAAGAGGCCAACTCCAAAATAGCAATAAGAACACTCTACAAGCAAGGATCAAGAAGGATCTACCATAGAACATCTTAAATCTACACCTAATCACCCTTAGTCTCCCAAGCCCATGAATCCTAGATAGATCTACTCACTAATAGACATGGATAACCTTAAAACCATGAATGATTCAAGGCTAAACATGATTAGAGATACAAATAATCTAGTAAACACAAAAGAAAATAGATGAAGAAGGATTCAAGATCCAAACTTTATTTAAGATATAAAAGTGTTCGTGAGAGAAAAGAAGTTAAGTCCCAACTTTGGGATACAATGGTATTTATAAAAGGCTTAGAAAACCTAAAAACATCATTAAAAATTACTAAAAAGTCACCGGAATCATAAAGGCTTCAACCAATAGGAAGAGAGGGTGCAAAAACGCTCAGGGTAAGTGAGGTTGGCCCGGCCCGCGCATCCTGTCCCGCGCGTCCGTGTTGCGCGTTCCCGGCCTGTCCCGCGCGGGTGTACTGACCCGATCACTCTAGCCCACGCACCGTCCTGTCCGTCCACGTCCTGTCCCGCGCGGGTAAGTGAGGCCGAGCACTCCAGGCCGCACACCGTCCAGCTCTCTTCGTCCGCGCGGGTACCAGTCCTCGCGCACTCCAGGCCGTGCATCAGTCCGTGCCCAAGCTGTCGGTCAGAGCCATCCAGGCGCTTGTCCCGCGTGGGTGCTCAGTCCCGGGCATATCCAGCCGCGCGTTCGGCCATCCATCCTTCGTCCGTCCAAGCACACGGGTAAGTGTTCCTGATTTATCTCGCATCCCGGCCGTCCTGGTCTCGTCCAAGGTATGGTCTTGATCATGGTTTGGCTTGTCCTGACCTTGGCCAAAATCCATTCTTCATTTTTGAATCACAAAGCTCCCAAACATCTCCAATCACTCCTTAGCTCGTTCCAACACCTAATAAGGACATATGAATTCAATATGAACCTAAAGATGTCTAATGCCTAATCTAAATGATCAAAATGCACAAGATATGATAGCTAAAAATATGAAAATATGCAAGATATCAACTACCCCACACTAGTCCTTTACTTGTCCTCAAGTAATCTTTTCAAAACACAAGGAGTAGAGAAATAGAGATGGAAGCAAAGCCAAAAGAAACACCCATAGCACTCAACTTGACATCCTAAAGAAACATAGCAAATAGCATGAGAAACTCTTTTCTTATGCTCTAACTTCACAAGGCCTATCAATTACTCTTATGCCTCTACACAAGATGCAATGTTCTAACATTTTTTTGTTTTTCCTTCCCCACTACCTTATTGAGTCTTTCTTTTTCTTTTTCTCTTTTTTTTTGTTTTTTTTTTTATGAAGGGGGAAGGTCAAAAACATCAATCAAGAGCTTCTTATCTTTCTATTCTAGGCACCTAGGTTTTTTCTTTCTCAATACATTCTTTTGTTCATCAATCTCAACATTGCCACAACCCAAACCCAAGATATAAACCTTTAAGGAACAAAATCCCCACTCACCATCCTATAAGCTAGCTCAAATGAGGACCCTATGCTAGGAAGAGATGAGAACAAATCCATGTCGCTCCAAATACTCTCAAGATTTTGCACATGAAAAGCTATCAGAAAAGGCCTCACTCATGCAAATCAATGTAGGCTTCAAAGAATGGCTAGGGCTCAAGGGTATGGAAGTGCCATTTGGGTTAACAAAGAGTGGTATAATGGGCACAGATAACCCAAATGTGTATGAGATCCATGATCAAGTATGAAAATGCCCATATGCAAGAGAAATTAAGTTCATTCAAGTCCAAGTTCAGGATGGAGCTGGTTTCAAGAACAATGCCAATATCAAGCAAGCAAGCAAGTTTCAAGAAGAGTTTTCAAGGCTCAATGTGCAAGTGAATGCAACCTATATGCTCTAGACTTAATCTTAAAGATGCAAGTGATGCAACTACATGATTCAAAAATTTGACACCCTAGTTAAACATATCAAGTAGCTTAAGCATTGTGGTTTTCTACTCCTATGCATGCTACACGTCTACGGACAGGCTTATATAATAAAATAGTTCCGACTAAAGAGTAGTAGAAAAACCACCATACTTAAAGGGGCATACGAGCTCGTTCAGGTCCAAGGGACGTCCGATCCTGGCCAACCCTTGCCAAACGTGGTACGTCCACAAAATATAAACCAGATGAGACTTAAGGCAGGAATGGGTCTGCGCAAACCTGAGTATGCTGTCAAAACTACCTATAACCCCGGTATAGGCCTGGAGCCGTAGAAATATCGGGGACCCCAAAAGTACAAAATGCGAACAGTGCCTGTATTAAAACGCTACGTACTAAACAATACAGGGGACAAAACTTACGAAAATTGCAAAAGTACTGTGACATACAGCAAGCAATATGTGCAAAAGTCCGGGAGCACAATAAAATCTCTGCTTATCCAGATGTGGAAAGCCGCAAAGCCCGGTGAATGGATCGCTATTCCAAGTAGATCCACACCAGCACCCCTAAGTCTGATAGTGGCTTCCTGCAGAAGCAGCATGCAGCCCCAGGAGCTCGATAGTGGCCAGCTTCCGAGCGGCAGAATTCAAGTTCCGAACAGGTACCGGGAGCAGTCTTGCCTAGGGAGACAGAGTACGGTCCCTACAAAAACTAAATTCTGGGTTTACGAACTCCGGGCACTAAAATTATTCCAGAATTATCAACAATAGAGACCTACAGGTCTTAAACGGTCTCAGGACCTGGAGCCTACGGGTTCTCCCTCGACCTACGGGTCCTAAAAAGGTCTCAGGACCTGGAACCTACGGTTCCATAAGACCCACGGGTCCCACATAACCCCAGGTATTGGGAAAAAATACTCAGGTATTAGATTTCTCCAGACCCCGGACAGGACGCCGTCCCCCAGGTTCCTACTAAGAGATGGCACCCGGGTCTGACCCCTGCATCGGTCCCTTCCCCCGAGAAAAATGGAAAACTTCTGATTGGGAGAAACTTCCATATTTCCGTATATGGAAGATTTCCATTGGCTCCAAACTGACTCCCTGTAGTCCACGAATGCTATATAAAGGGAACTTAAACCCTAAAGCAAAGGATCGACACTTTTTAGACTTAGAGACTAGGGTTAGGCGGCTAGAACTAGGGTTTATACACCAATCTGCTGTAGTCCCTACTCAATCAATCAATAAAACCTTCAAGTCTATTTCTCTCAAACTCTCAAACGGACTCTCCAATTCTCTAGCTCGTCCATCGTTATGTGGTACTCACAAAGAACCTACTCAAAAATCCCCTAACAGTTTGGCGCTAGAAGGAGGGGGGTAATCTAAGCTACGTGACGATGGCGGTGGATGAGCATAACGAGTTACAAGAATCCACCCCGAGAGAAACCGAGCTTGAAAGACAGCTAGACAGCCGGAAAAACCAAGTAACCGAGCTACACCGAGCTCGGGAAGGCGCCACGGAAAACCTCGAGATCCTCTCGGAGGTTCAGGGTCTAAAGAGTCAGCTGGACGAGCACTCCAAGCAACTAGAACAAAGCGCGGAGAAGCTCAGCCAGCTCGAGGCCAAAAACGTCTCTCTCCGAGACGAGAATCAGCTCCTCAATACGGTCAGCAACAAGAAGCATCGCTTCCGAACTCGAGTCCGGTCTATGCCCACTCTGGAGACGCCTAATTCAGGAGGAGACGCAACCCACCCGCAAACGGAACTCAACGAGAACAAAGCAGACAGGGGCGAGGTCAGGAACACCCGGATCCATGACTTAAAGAGCTATTCCGAGCCAGAACCTGACCAGGATACTCCCGAAGGGACCGCTGCAGCCAGGTCTTCCATGACCTCCTACCTGGAGCAGATGTTCGCCAAGAAGTTCGATGCCATCCAGTCGATGGTAGCTAGACTTCCAGGAGTGGCTCCTCCGATCCGGAAGAGTGATCCAGACTCCTACACGGACACCCCCTTCGCGGAAGAAATCGCGTTAATAGAGATGCCGAGGAAGTTTTCCTTCCCCAGCATAAAGATGTACGATGGTACGAGAGACCCAGACGACCACATCGTGCAGTACAAGCAGAGGATGCTCACCGTGTCACTCCCTAGGGAATCTCGTGAAGCCGCGATGTGCAAAGAATTCGGGTCGACCCTCGTCGGACCCGCCTTGAAGTGGTACATCAGCCTACCCACAAGGTCCATACCCTCTTTCGCAACCCTCAGCGACCAGTTCGTAGAGCATTTCGCGAGTAGCGGGAACCTGGAGAAAACCTCAGACTGCCTCTATGAGATTCGCCAGCGCCAAACTGAAACGCTGAGGAGTTACATCGCACACTTCAACCCGGAGATGGTGGCGATCCCCAGGTGCAACATCCCTACGGCGATATCCACCTTCAAAAGAGGCCTGCTCTCAGACGGGGACCTCTACAAAGAGCTGACTAAATACCAGTTCAAGACGATGAAAGACGTGCTATCCCGAGCCTGGGCTCGGTCAAATGGGAAGAAGACGTCTCTGGATGCACCGAGACATTGCTGAAGCAGGGCCAGAAGGTGACCAGGCAAGCCAGGCACGATCGAGACGAGAACCCTCTCCGAGACCGACCAAGGATTCCTGGACCAGGAACCGGGCCCAAGTATCAGTTCCGCCCAACTGAGAAGGAAGAAGGAGTGGCAGTGTCCACATGGCATGATATCTCCCACCTCTCCATCAATGCTGGAACTGATCAACGCTCTGAGGCAGATGGGCCAACAGGTCAAGTGGCCTCAGAAGATGAAGGCGCTTGATTCCTTCAAGAACCCAGACCTTTGGTGCAACTTCCACAGTGACCATGGTCACAAGACGGAGGATTGCGTCGCACTCAAGATCGAGGTCAATGAGCTACTCAAGAAGGGACACCTCCGGGAGTACCTCTCAAACAAGGCCAAGGGCCATATGAGTAATGGAACCTCTGGGAAGCCCACTGAAGCTGTCCTTGCATTGCCACCTCGCCAGGACCGAATGATCCACGTCATATCTGGAGGGTCGGAGATAATCAGTGTAAGCCATGCAGCCGTCAAGAAGAGCACATGGAACGCCAAGTACGGCCTGGAAACCATGGAACCTAAGCACCTGCTCCTGGGAACCGATGAGATCAGTTTCACCACCAAGGAACAGGAGAGGATCCTGGCCTCGCATCATGACGCCCTAGTCATATCGCTCACTGTAGGGAATTTCCTGGTGAAAAGGATACTGGTGGACAACGGAAGCTCCAGAAACATAATATTTCAGGTCGCCTACCAGGATCTGGGATTGGAAGAAAGCGCCTTGACGCGTAAAGCCACTCCACTCGGGGGTTCAGCGGAGAAGTCAAACAGACCGCCGGAGAAATTACCCTTCCAGTATACACCGAACGAATCAATATGTCAACCAAGTTCCTGGTAGTCGACTGCCTGTCCTCCTACAACATGATCCTCGGACGGCCCTGGATCCACGATATGGGAGCTGTCCCTTTAACCCTCCACCAGATGGTAAAGTTTCCCACCCCGTGGGGCATAAGACCAATCAACGGTGACCAGGAGAACTCCCGCTCTTGCTATCAGACTGATAGCTTGCATATTTACATGTTTTTAGCCTTACTATCTTGTGCATTTTGATCATATAGATTAGGAATTATGCATCTTTTAGGTCCATATTGCATTCATTGTCCTTATTAGATGCTGGAGTGTGCCAAGGAGTGATTAGAGGTGTTTGCGAGCATTGTGATCCAAAAAGAAGTGAAGAATGGAGTTTGGCCAAGCTTGGATAAGCCGGACCATGGACCAGGACGTGCCTTAGCTTGATGGCCTCCGGATCACCTTCCCACCCTCAAGACATGAAGACCTTACCTTTGGACGAATCATGATCCGGACGAGAGACTTGGACGAGACGGCCCCGGGTCAGGATGCTCGGGACAGGCCAGGACTGGACGCGCGGGCTGGACGTGCGCAGCCTGGACGGACTGGAAAAAAGGAAACACGCGGGTCAAGGGCCACGAGTCAGCCTACCCACGCGGCCGGCGAAGAGGATGGATGGATCTGCGCGGGTCAGGATGCTCGGGTTGGAGCCGGCCAACTACCCTGAGCGTTTTTGTGAGGTCTCGTCGAGATTAAATGATTCCAGGGGCATTTTTGTCAATTGTCTTTACGTTTTTAAGGGCTTTTAAGCCTCCTATAATTACTCTTGTAATCTCCCTTGTGAAACTAACTTTTTTTCTCTTAAGAACACATTTAGAACTTGAAGAAAGTTTGAATCTTGAATTCTTTTTTATCTTATTCTCTAGTGTTTATTGGATTAGCTTGCCCACTATCATATTTAGCCTTGAATTATCCATGGTGTAAAGGTTATCCATGTCTAGTAGTGAGTAGATCTATCTAGGATTCATGGGCTTGGGAGATGTTTTAGTGTAGATCCTTCTTGATCCTTGCTTGTACAGTGTTCATATTGCTATTTTGGGGTTGGCCTCTTCAAAATAGAGCTATAGGCATTATATGCCCGGAAGGTGTTTGATGAAATGCCTGAACCAACTCTCCAATGCTTTTAACATCCTTTACCTAAGGGATTAGTTGTTAAATGTGTTAAGATAGCTAATAGACTTGTTCTTATTGATTGCTTTCATATTATTCAACCTAACGGATTAGATGCTTGAGATATGTTAGTAAATGACCATTCATCTATGGATAGAGCTTGCTTAGGATTGTGTCTAGGCTTAAGGTGTTAGATTGATTGAAAGTTTGCCATCTTATATTGAAACTATATCACCCAAGGTCAATTCCCTTGTCCCATCAGTTCCCTTGCCTCATATTGAAAACAAAGTTCATGTTTTATTGCATTTCTAGTATTGCCTTAGTTTATAATCATCTCATCTTCGCTCAATGGTTTCATTTAGATTAAGCATAGACTTACATTCCCTTTGCATTTGAATCACTTAGGATTGGTTTGACAATCCCTTATACTACAACATTTGATAAGGAGCCTTGAATAATCCCTAACATAAAATTATCGCCGTTTCCAACTTCAAAGTTGTTTTTGACATTGGGATTTAGTCACTAGCTTGAGACTAAGTCATTTTTCTTTTATTGTGTTATTGCTTCTCCTTATTCTTGTCCCTTTACATTTCAGGTGTATGATAACAAGAAGCAGAGGTGCATTAAAGTTGATTCCCACTGTTGAAGAAATTGCTGCACTTGAGTAGGAGATAGCAAGAAAGAGAAGAGAAGAAGAGCAACAGGCTCACTTGCAAAGGTTAGGGTTTGATATGGAGAATCAGCCTCAAGATGGTGATGCCCTAGGGGGCAATGGTCCAAGAGCTGACAACATAAGACCACAGCGCTGTTGGGGTCAAAACCGGTCACGACGGAATCAACACCCAAAAATTCTTGGAGAACCAACTCTCGGTTAACCTTAGAGAACCAAACGTTCCCGGGAAATGGTTAATCAAGTAAAAGATAGTTTTTCACGGGCATGACCCGAAGAGCGTCGAGAATTGGTTCAGTCCGGACGAGGTCTTGCTCGTAAGCAAGTATGGATCGGGCCGACCGAACACGGCCCACCTCGCCCATGGGCGAGGACGACCTACACCGAGGTCACCTTGCCCATGGGCGAGGATGACCCGTACCTCGGTCACCTCGCCCATGGGCGAGGACGAATGACACCGAGGTCGCCTCTCCAATGTGCGAGGACGACCAACGCCGTGGTCACCTCGCCCATGGGCGAGGATGACCCACACCACGGTCACCTCGCCCATGGGCGAGGACGACCCGTACCTCGGTCACATCGCCCCTGGCGAGGACGACCGACACAAAGGTCGCCTCGCCCATGGGCGAGGACGGCCAACGCCGTGTTCACCTCGCCCATGGGCGAGGACGACCCATACCCCGGTCACCTCGCCCATGGACGAGGACAACCAACGCCAGGGTCACCTTGCCCATGGGCGAGGACGACCCGTACCTCAGTCACCTCGCCCATGTGCGAGGACAATTAACGCCGTGGTCACCTCGCCCATGGGCGAGGATGATCCACACCGCGGTCACCTCGCCCACGGGCGAGGACCACTCCAGGTCTAAGTTCCCGTAATTTAATTCTCAGGTCCATGGACACAATACCCATGTCTCATCTTGCTCAAGATTATCAAAGAAAGACTTCGGGAAAAATTGTAAAAGACTTGGTTGTTGAATGGATTCCCGTCTATCGTATAAAACGCCTATGGTTAGCTTGAACACCATTTGTATTAACTATACGATCAATTAGGATCCTTTCGGAAAAACCAACGTCAAGTCGATGGCTAATTCTTAGGAAAAATTGTAAAAATGTCTACGTCCCAAAACGGCTCGAAAGGGCCTGGATCACGGCCGAACGGCCCACTTACGATTTTAAAATAGGATTGAGCCCAATGCTGGTATGACGGTCTATTTTTATTTGCAGGAAAGGATAAATGTCAAGTTTCCAAAGATAAAATGTTAAGTTTCCGAAGAAAAATGCGAAGTTTCCGAAGATAATCACGAAAGATGACGAAAAATGGCAAAGCCCGTCTCGCGACGAATCTGGCCCAAGAGAGGGGGCAGACCGAGCTAGAGAGAGTAGATAAGGAGGGCTTAAGGCGTGGAACAAGGGAGAAGATTTCTCAGAGCAAACTTAGCATTTAGAGCAATTTAGGCATTTTTCCGTTTTTACTATCGAGCTGCGACTCAACTAGGTTAGTACTTAGGTGGCTAGACTAGCAAACGTACCGACAGCTGTCGAGGCCTAGGATCCTACCTGTTTTTCACGCTCAAAACGCGAATTCTGAAATAAGATCTTTTTGTTCTCTTTTGATGTTTTCCGATTTATTATTTTCTACTCTTTCATATTGACTGTGTTGTGCGTGGCCCAGCAGATAGCCGGGACCTCCAGTGAAGGCTAGGTTAGCTTGGCTTTCCTCCGATTAACAAATCTCGACAGTGTGAATTCCAGTTCCCACAATTTGGCGCTAGAAGGAAGGGGGGGGGTTACGGATCTATCTCTCTCGCAACCACGCGTGCTTAGTCAGGTATGACAATCGACACAGACAAAGACCAGCAAACGCACAACGGGACTCCCGTCGATGCCAACGCTGAGAAAACTCCACCTGGAAACGTATCCGCGGTCACTGCAGACGCCACGATACTAGGCCAGATGAAGGAAATGTTCGCCTCCGCTCTGAAAAAGTCGGACAAACAAGGAAAGCTCGTGGCTTCTCTTGCAAAACAGGTTGAAACCTTAACGGCAAAGGCCAAGAGCAAAGTCCCGCGCGGAGCCACAAAAGCCCGCAGCGGCAGAAGGCTCGATTTCGAGACTCCAAGCGCTCAGGCAGCACGGGCGGACAAGGATTCTTCAGGCCATAACCCTGACGGAACAGTCTCGCCGGGTGCACAGCCGACCACGGAGAACCTTCCACCTCCCGTCGGGAGCAATAGAGGAGATGATATCGAGCGGATCGATCTGGATATTAGCGACCAGTCCGATCACTAAGACGAAGGTGCTGACGATCATCCGACAAGAACGTGAAGCCAGTCTGCTCGGCAAGATGCGTCGTTCGAAAAACCCATGACAGAGAAAGAAGAAAACCTCTATTGGGTAGAGCAGGAAGAACTGGCCGAGAATCAGGCCTGAATCCACTGCAGCCAGCACCGACAAGCTCGGAAGGCTGCTTGAAACCCTGACGAGATCCACGATCTCCGCGAGTACATCGTAAAAACTGCAGCAGAAGTCAAAGCGTTGAAGTCGCAGATCCATCACGCGACAAGCGCTGCACCCGAGATCGACAGACTTCTCGAGGAAGCGCGGAAAACTCCGTTCACTGCCCGGATTACGGACACTAACATCTCAGATCCTGGGAAGATTAAAATTCCCGTCTACAATGGCACCACCGACCCGAAGGCGCATCTGCAATCTTTCCAGATAGCGATGGGAAGGTCCAAACTCAAGGAACGTGAACGAGACGCTGGCTACTGTCTTCTCTTCGTCGAAAACCTCAAAGGAGCCGCGCTCTAATGGTTTTCTCGCCTAAAACGGAACTCTATCGGATGTTTCCGCCAGCTCGCTCGGAGTTTCTCAAGCAGTATTCCATGTTCATGGACAGAGAAACCTCGGACGTTGACATCTGGAGTCTGTCTCAAAGAGAAGATGAACCACTTCGGGAGACTCTTTATCAGTTTTGGTAGGTCAATCGGAGTCCAGGAGGTCTTTTATACCCGTGACCTTTGAGAGTTCTCCGGCGAGGAGCTTCGCAGCAAGCCTTGCACCGAGAACCTTATAGTTTGCAGTGGAGTGACCTCTGGTCTGGTGGAATTCGCAGTAGGAGTTATCCTTGAACTGGTTCCTAGTCCAGGTGTTTCCGGAGGTCTTCCCTTGTTCGGAGTTGATGGCGTATTTGTGCTCGCTCTGGACATCTTCCTCCTCGTGGTGGACATCCTTGTCGTTAGGAGAGTTTTTCGTTCTTGTGGACGTCTTTTGTGAGTTGTACTTCTCGGAGAGGACTTTCATCTCTATTTCCATCATGATGAAGTCCGTTGCGTTGTGAAGAGCGTTCTGGATTGTTCTTGGTTTTTCAAGAGATTTCCATTGTCGGAGTTTCGACATGTACCAAAGAGTTTTCCGCAGAGCGTCGATCGCCAGTTTGTCGCTGATTCCTATGACTTTCGTCATTACTAGCTTGAATCTGTTCATGAATTCACGGAATGAGGCAAGATGGCCAAGGAAACGACAGCAACCGTCGAAAGGTGAGCATGATCATCGGAGGATCGCAATTCTATCGCAATTCGGTCTCGTGAATCAAGGCTTATAGACGGAAGGCTGAGATGAGTTCTAGCATGCTAGCTCAGTCCCCGACCGACGATGCCCCTAACGATACAATCGTTTTCGAAGAGTGGGAAACCATTGGAATTTGCCCACCTCACTGCGACCCATTGGTTATCGATTTGGTAATCCGAGACCTCGAAGTAGGAAGGATCCTTATCGACACGGGAAGCACAGTCAACGCCATCTTCCGCGACACTCTCTGAAGGATGAACATCGAACTCGGAGAAGTCATCTCAGAACCAAAACCTCTGACTGGTTTCTCAGGTGCAACGTCCATGACCCTCGGATATATTAAACTCCCGGTCATGGCTAAAGAAGTCACAAAAATCGTTGACTTCGCTGTAGTCGATAACCCGGCAATCTACAACACCATCATGGGAACTCCTTGGATCACTGCCATGAAAGCGGTACAATCGACTTACAACCTTGGCATCAAGTTCCCAACTCCAAACGGGACAGCAATAATCTGAGGATGCCAGAAACAGTCCAGGCTCTGCTTCTTGGCCGAGCATACACTATGACAAACTCGGAACACCCCCTTGGTCAACCCAAAACGAGTTAAGAAAACTCAGAACGCTCCCGAGAGCTTCATAAAAAATGATCCAGAATCACCCGACCAGGCAACGACTCCACACAGTGACATAGTCCCCGAGTCCATCGCCTTACCAGCGGTGAGCCCGACTCCTGAAACGGCCATCGACCTAACTGAAGCCTCAACGGCCGAAGTGACTGGAACGGCCCCATCCAGCGAGTAGGAACGCCCGCAGCATCACACAGAACTACGACATGGCTTGATCCTCGAAAGAGGTACGTAGGCAGCTTTTCTTATCGACAAGTTCAGCTATCCCCCTCATTAAATAGAGGGGGAGTGGGTACGTATACTCCTATACTCCCACAAAGTCTGAAATATTTGTGCATGTACTCGATATTTTCGAAACTTTTTCTATAAAATTTTTCTTCTGGTCTCACGATTCACGTGCAATAAGCCATAGTAATCTGAGATTAGCCTAAGAAACGCCCGAAATAAGGACCTCTGAAAATGTATACCGTCCAAGCAGTCTTTGGGCGAAAACTAATTCCTACGTACAATAGTTCAAACTTACGGTCAAGCAAGACCGGAAAAATACATCTTCTCTAAAAACAAAGGTCGTAACCATCCCAAAAGGAAAAGACATATCTTCGGGAAAGCGAGACGTCGCAAATATTTCTCGAAAGATATCATCCAAACAGGCAGTCCATCCGTGACTCTAAAAATACGAAATGCCCGTCGATTGGCCCAAACGGACAAACCCAAAAAACGTTCTCTAAAAAAGAACTCGTAGTCAAACCTTTCATAAAAACTAAAGGTTCTCTTACATCCGACAAGGATACCATAAACGCGCTATACAAGAAAACCCGAAATTTTGGTTAGCACTCAAAACGGTCTTTGGAGAAAGCTCGATTCTTATCACACAAGTCGTATAAGCCGGCGCCCAAGTCGCGGACTTTAATCGATAAGAGTTAGGTAGAAATCGCCAACAGGCAAAACGAAAGCCGATTAGTCGTCGCAGAGCCTTAGAGCTGAAAGTAAACCTAGGTCTTGCCCTAAAACCAGTCCTACTGGTCCCTAACATCTCAAGGCATGATATCAAAATTGATACGAAATCCTAAAGCATGCCTCTCATCGTTCACATCTAAAACGCTCACGAAACTTCGCAAAACTCATAAATGTTTCCCAAAATACGAAGTGACTACTCGTATCTTTTTCCTCTACACTTGACGAAAGTATAAATCAAACTCACAGAATAACTAAAAACATTCATATATAAAGCCGCGCAAGCGACAGGGATTCGAAGCCACCAACGGCCAGTCCCAAATAAAAATTTCGAACGGCCTCACATTGCCTAAACACACGAATACATAAAAATGGCCAGACTCGGCCTAATGCGATATGAAACCATAAAATAAAGTAAAACAATCCCATCGACCTTCAGGGGTCAAGATCTAGATACTCGGACATCGAAACTCAAAACGAGTCCACAGGCTGATCCACTTCTCCTTCCTCGTCTGTGGCACCGGCTTCCACTTCCGTCGTGTCCTCCGAGACCTCGATGGGATCCCAAAGCTCGCGGATCCTTCTCTCGATAAGAGGAACCATCGACTCAGCTTGGGCACACCCGTCCATCAGCATCTCACCGATCTCGAAGAGAAAGGAAAAGTTAGCATCCTGCGACTTCCAAAGGGTGCCAACCGAACCACGATATTCGCGGAAATCACCCACGTAATCTTGGGCATCCTTGAAACTCTTGAACTCGGCATCAAACAATGAGGCTCTCCTCGCCAACTCAGCAGCGATCGCCCTCTTCCCTTTCCTCTCCGCACGAGGAAGAGCTCGGGAATGGGACTCGGCCTGCTTGCGATCTCGTTACGCGACCTCGTTCTTAAAGAGGATAACTTCCTCTCGATCTCTTCGGCCTTGAAGTGCGAAAGACGTGCCTCACTGAAACCTCTGTCAAGCGCTGAGTTGAAGATCCGCATTCCCTGCACGAATCAAGGATCAGATACGGAAAAAACAAACAAAGACTTGTCAAAAAACAAATTCGGAGACCAAACCTCGTTGATCAACCGAGAACCTTCCGCAGTCACTCATCTCCTCGATGCTTCGTCCAGTGACGCTGGAGTAGTGAAACCGGGAGGGAGGTTGGCAAAAAAGAAGTCCGGAAGGGGAGCCTCGCTGGTTTCACTCGCATCACCCGGGACGAAACCCTAGTTCCATTCGGGTAACGGAAGGTCTTCCGAGACAAAGTCTCCATCTTCAAGAGTGATATCCTTGTCCTTCCGGGGCCTAACTCTCTCCCTCCGAACAGGATCAGCATCGTGATTTGTCTCATCCATTTCTGATGCATGTAAAGGACGAGGGACGCCTTGCGATAGATAGAGTGCCACTGCGTCCCGGATCCTATCTAAGTTAAAGGAATTCCAAAAGAACGGACCGTTGCGGAGAAGGTCTCGCTTAGCGTATAGGTCCTTAGGAGGCATGAGAAGGATATTGTCGCTGCAAAATAATATAAAATGCAATGAGACACCTCCGAGTATCAAGATGAACCGAATATCCGACCATGGTACCATGATGGAAATTCCACTTGCTACGGAACAAGGGGAGACAGTTCTCCTCGACGGATGCGCTATCTGTTCGAAGGTAGGAAAAGCGCTTGAACCATTCCTTAGCGTTTGAAGTATGCCCCCGAATTATCGACATGTAATTCTTAAGAGCCATTCGGTATGAGTATTCAATCGAGGTCTTTTGCGTCGACCATAGCCCTTCAAAGTCGTCAGGGCTGAGGTCCATTCCGTGCTCGTAACTCAGGATCAACACGCCAAGAATGTTCTGCAGCGCCGCAGGGTTTAGCTGACTGATCGACAGCTCAAAACGGTCGAGTGCGCAGACGATGGCCGCGGGAATCGGGAACCACATGCGACAGCGTACCAGAAAAGCTTCGTAGCATGTGAAGAAACCCTCCAGGGGATCCTCCGCACTCTCCCATGCACCGCGATTCGAAACATGACTCTGCTCGGGACTCTGTAATACTCCCGATGGGTCTTGAGGTAGGAGGGAGAGGTCCTTCTCAGAAGGGTAGGATTGCGCCTCGCCGCGGGTCTCAGGAGATAAAAGACTTCGGGCGGAGGACGTATCGAACTACACAACGCATCCAAATACGCTTCTTTCTCCGCTTGCTCGACCTCGAACTCTTCCTTTGGAACAACCTCCTCATTGGTGCCGGGATTGTCGGACGAAGATTGAGGAGAAGCTTGTTTCTTGGAGGATCTCTTTCTTGAAGTCATCTTGGAAAAACCAAAACATTGACACAAAAGTAAAAGAGAGAAAGGAAGAGAGAAATTTCTACCTTACAGAAATCTTCTCGTAAGAGAATTGAGCAAAGACATTGAAAAACTTACTACTCCTATATATAGGAAAACGAGTTACTATTTACTCTCGAACTTTCGGCAAATGATTACGTCAAATTCCATCTAAACAAGTCATACCGCAAGCTAGGACCTCACACCCAAGTCCACAAATCCTAGCTAGCTGGGGCTAACTGTTGGGGTCAAAACCGGTCACGATGGAAACACTACCCAAAATTTCTCGGAGAACCAACTCTCGGTTAACCTTAGAGAACCAAACATTCCCGGGAAATGGTTAATCAAGTAAAAGATAGTTTTTCGCGGGCATGACCCGAAAGCATCGAGAATTGGTTCAGTCCGGACGAGGTCTTGCTCGTAAGCAAGTACGGATCAGACCGACCGGACAAGGACCACCTCGCCCACGGGCGAGGACAACCCACACCGAGGTCACCTCGCCCATGGGCGAGGACGACCGACACCGAGGTCGCCTCGTCCATGGGCGAGGACGACCAGCACCATGGTCACCTCGCCCATGGGCGAGGACGACCCACACCGCAGTCACCTCGCCCATGGGCAAGGACGACCGACACCAAGGTCGCCTCGTCCATGGGCGAGGACGACCAACGCCGTGGTCACCTCGCCCATGGGCGAGGACGACCCGTACCTCGGTCACCTCGCCCATGGGCGAGGACAACCGACACCGAGGTCGCCTCGCCCATGGGCGAGGACGACCAACGCGTGGTCCCCTCGACCATGGGCGAGGACGACCAACGTCGTGGTCACCTGGTCCATGGGCGAGGACGACCCACACCGCGGTCACCTCGCCAGGGGAGAGGACGATCCACACCGCAGTCACCTCGCCCACAGGCGAGGACCATCACGAAACCGTGCATCCTCGTCTAAGTTCCCAAAACTCGATTCTCAGGTCCGTGGACACAATACCCATGTCTCATCTCGCTCAGGATTATCAAAGAAAGACTTCGGGAAAAATTGTAAAAGACTTGGTTGTTGGAATGGATTCCCGTCTATCGTATAAACCGGCTATGGTTAGCTTGAACACCAGTTGTCTTAACTATACGTTGAATTAGGATCCTTCCGTAAAAACCAACGTCACGTCGAAGGCTAATTCTTAGGAAAAATCGCAAAAACGTCTAAGTCCCAAAACGGGCCGAAAGGGGCCTGGATCACGGTCAAACGGCCCACTTACGATTTTAAAATAGGATTGAGCCCAATGCTGATATGACGGTCTATTTTTATTTGCAGGAAAAGATAAATGTCAAGTTTCCGAAGATAAATGCGAAGTTTCCGAAGATAATCACGAAAGATGTCGAAAAATGGAAAAGCCTGTCTTGCGACGAATCCGGCCCAAGAGAGGGGGAAAACCGACCTAGAGAGAGTATATAAGGAGGGCTTAAGGTGAGGAGCAAGGGAGAAGCTTTCTCAGAGAAAACTTAGCATTTAGAGCAATTTAGGCATTTTTCTTTTTTTGCTATCGAGCTGCGACTCAACTATGTTAGAACTTAGTGATATCTTGCATATTTACAGGTTTTTAGCTATCATATCTTGTGCATTTTGATCATTTAGATTAGGCATTAGGCATCTTTAGGACCATATTGCATTCATATGTCCATATCAGGTGTTAAAGTGTGCTATGGAGTTATTTGGGGTGTTTGGAAGCATTGTGGTCCAAAACGATGAAGAATTGAGTTTGGCCGAGATCAGGACAGCCGGGACACGAGACCAGGACATCCGGGACATGAGATGGACCAGAGACACTTCCCCTGGACGAAGAATGGATCAGACGTGGGTGGATGGCCGCGGGATCAAGCACCCGCACCGCCGAGGTGGAATAGACGAGGCTGGTGGACGCGGGCTGGACGTGCGCGGGATGCATGACCCGCGCGGGACGATGAGAGCTCGGACATGGTCTGGTGCGCGGCCGGATGCGTGCGAGGGGCCATACCCACGCGGCTTGGATGATAGCTGGACGCGGCTGATGCGCGGCCTGGAGTGCGCGAGGACTGGTACCCACGCGGCCGAGGAGAGGATGGACTGGACGGATGTGCGCGGGTCGGGACACTCGGGACAGCATACCGCTGATGTCTTGCATATTTACATGTTTTTAGCATCTATATCTTGTGCATTTTGATCATATAAGTTAGGCATTAGGCATCATTAGGATCCATTTTGCATTCATTTGTCCTTATCAGGTTTTGGAGCATGCTTTGGTGTGATTTGAGGTGTTTGGGAGTCTTTTGGCCCAAAAAGAGGTAAAGAATCAAGTTTGGCTATGAAAAGAGAAGTCAATCCATGCTCTTGTCGAGACAAAGATAAGCATGGACGGAGGCCTTAGATATGTCTTCTGTTTCTAATATTTTGTGGAAACACAGTAAATTGAGTTAGCTTTCCAATGGAAGTGGTTTCAAGTCATTTGGAGCTGTATTGGAGGAGTTATGATCAGTTTACTAGAAGCACATCAAGCTGGCCGGGAAGACTGGTCCGGGTACAGCCACCCGGTCGGAAGAGACACTGCTGGACGAGGCCAGGCCGGGGAAGCTCGACCGGGATGAGCTACCTGGTCAGAAGAAGGGCATTTGGACCGGGGTGAGTGGACCGGGGTGAGGTACCCGGTCGGGAGCTGGACAAAGCTGGGCGAGAGAGCAGACCGGGTAGAATGGACCAGGTTGGATTTGTGGCTCGACCCCATACCGAATTTCAGCCTCTTTTCCTATTGGTTGAAACCTAATTGACCCCAGGGACCATTTAGTATTTTTCTATGATGTTTGTAGGGCTTCTAAGCCTTGTATAAATACCCTTATATCCCCCAATTTGGGACTTTTCTCTTTTTCTCTAAAAAAAATACATTTGGATCTTGAATAAAGTTTGGATCTTGGATCCTTTTTCTTCTTTTATTCTTGTGTTCTTGAGCATCTGTTGCTCTCTAATCATGGTTAACCTTGAATTCAGCATGGGTTTAAGGGAAAACATGTCTATTAGAGAGTAGATCATCTTAGGGTTCATGGGCTTGGGAGATTTGGGGTGATTAGGTCCAAATCTAAGGTGTTTTGGTGTAGATTTATCTTTTCCTTGCTTGATTGAGTGTTCTTATTGCTATTTTGGAGTTGACCTCTTCAAAATAGAGCTATAGGCATTTCATGCCCGAAAAGTGTTCTATGAAATGCCTGAACCAACTCTTCAATGCTTTTAACATTCTTTACCAGAGAGATTTGTTGTTAAAGGTGTTAAGATAGCTAATGGACGTGTTCTTAATGATTTCTTTCATATTATTCAACCTAAGAGATTAGATGCTTGAGATATGTTAGTGAATGAACATTCATCTAGAGATAGAGCTTGCTTAGGATTGTGTCTAGGCTTAAGGTTGAAAGATTGAATGTTGCTGGCATCTTTAGACTGAAACTTGATTACCCAAGGTCAATTCCCTTGCCCCATGAATCCTATTGCTTCATATTGCATTTTAGTTTAGCTTTAGTTCATTTCACTCCGCTCTATTGATTGCACTTAGATTAAGCATAGACTTGCAGTCCCTTTGCATTGAAATCACCTAGGCTTGGTTCGACAATGTTTTATACTACATCATTTGATAGGACCCTTGAAAAGTCCATCATCAAATTGGCGCCGTTTCCAAGTTCTAGTTTGATTTTGACATTCAGATTTAGTCACTTGCTTGAGACTAGTTGCTAATTCCCTTTCAAGTGGTTGTTCTTTTGCAAGGTTGATGTCTTGCATATTTCCATGTTTTTAGCATCCATATCTTTTGCATTTTGATCATATAAGTTAGGAATTAGGCATCATTAGGATCTATTTTGCATTCATTTATCCTTATCAGGTGTTGGAGCATGCTTTGGTGTGATTTGAGGTGTTTGGGAGTCTTATGGCCCAAAAAGAGGTGAAGAATCAAGTTTGGCCATGAAAAGAGAAGTCAATATATGATCTGGTCGAGACAAAGATGAGCATGGACGGAGGCATTAGAGATGTCTGCTGTTGCTAATATTTTGTGGAGACACAGAAAATTGAGTTAGATTTCCAATGGAAGTGGTTTCAAGTCACTTGGAGCTTTATTGGAGGAGTTATGATCAGTTTACTAGAACCACATCAAGCTGGCTGGGAAGACTAGTCCGGGTACAGCCACCCGGTCGGGAGAGACACTGCTGGACGACCAGGCTGGGGAGATTGGACCGGGATGAGCTACCCGGTCGGGAGAAGCTCGAGATGGACAAGGCAGGACCGGGAAGAGTAGACCGATTGCACGCACCCGGCCGGGAAGAAGCCGAGCAGGACGCGTCCGGCCGACCGGGTAGGACAGTCCCGGATGCTGAACCCGGTCGGGACGGCTGGACGACCAGAACAGGGCTGGACCGGGATGGTTGGACCGGGTTGGGCCATCTCCTCAACCCCTGACCAAAATTCAAGCTGGTTTCCCATTGGCTGAAGCCTAATTGACTCCAAGGACATTTTAGTAATTTTTAATGATGTTCCTAGGTTTTCTAAGCCTATGTATAAATACTTATGTAATCTCCTTGAGGAAAACAACTTCTTTTCTCTCAAAAACACATTTAGATCTTGAAGAAAATTTGGATCGTTGATCCTTTTCATCTCATTTCTTTTGTGTTTATTAGATTATCTTCTTCTCTAATCATGTTTAGCCTTGAATCATCATTGATTTTGAGATTTTCCATGGCTATTAGTGAGTAGATCTGTCTAGGGTTCTTGGGCTTGGGAGACTAAGGGTGATCAGATGTAGATCTAAGATGTTCTAGGGTAGATCCTTCTTGATCCTTGCTTGTAGAGTGTTTTTCTTGCTATTTTGGAGTTGGCCTCTTCAAAATAGAGCTATAGGCATTTCATGCCCGAAATGTGTTCTATGAAATGCCTGAACCAACTCTTCAATGCTTTTAACATTCTTTACCAAAGAGATTTGTTGTAAAAGGTGTTAAGATAGCTAATGGACTAGTTCTTAATGATTGCTTTCATATTATTCAACCTAAGAGATTAGATGTTTGAGATATTTTTGTGAATGAGAATTCATCTAGAGATAGAGCTTGCTTAGGATTGTGTCTAGGATTAAGGTGTTAGATTGATTGAATGTTTGCCATCTTAGATTAAAGCTTGATCACCCAAAGTCAATTCTCTTGTCCCAAGAATCCCCTTGCCTCATTGAGAAAGAAAGTTCACTCTTTTATTGCATTTTTAGTATTACCTTAGTTTATAATCATCTCATCTCTCTTAATGGCTGCACTTAGATTAAGCATAGACTTGCATTTCCTTTGCACTAGAATCACTTAGTATTGGATTGACATCTTGTATACTACAACATTTGATTGGACCCTTGAAAAGTCCTTCATCAAATTGGCGCCGTTGCCAAGTTCTAAGTTGATTTTGACATTGGGATTTAGTCATTTGCTTGAGACTAAGTTACTTTTTTCTTTTATTGTGTTATTGCTTCTCTTGCTCTTTTCCCTTTGCATTTCAGGTGTATGATAACTAGAAGTAGAGGTGCATCAAACTTGACACCTACTGTTGAAGAAATTGCTACACTTGAGAGGGAGATTGCAAGGAAGAGAAGAGAAGAAGAGCAACAGGCTCACTTGCAGAGATTGGGGTTTGATATGGAGAATCAGCCTCAAGATGGTGATGCCCTAGGGGGCAATGGTCCAAGAGCTGACAACATAAGACCACAGCGCCGGCCACAACAGCCACAGTGCCAAGCTAAAGCAATTGGAGCCTATGATCAACCTCACATTCATGGTCATAGGTTTGGGATAAGAGCACCAGATGTGGAGAACAACAACTTTGAGATCAAATCAGGGCTGCTGAATTTGATTAAGAACAACAAGTTTCATGGCCTTGCTGTGGAGGATCTCCTTGATCACTTGGACACATTTGATAGCTACTGAAGCTTGTCCAAGACTAATGGAGTCTCTGAAGATGCTTTCAAGCTGAGGTTGTTTCCCTTCTCTTTGGGAGACAAGGCACATCTATGGGAGAAGGCTCGTCCAAGTGACCCTATCACAACTTGGAATGAGTGCAAGAGGGCATTCCTAGAGAAATTCTTCTCTACTTCAAGAACAGCCAAGATCAGAAATGAGATCTCTAGCTTTCAGCAGAAGACCCTTGAGAGCTTTAGTGAAGCATGTGAGAGGTTCAAAGGCTATTGGTCTCAATGTCCACATCATGGCTTCACCAAGGAGAGTTTGCTTAGTACCTTCTACAGAGGTACTCTTCCAGAGTTCAGGAGCAGATTAGACACAGCCAGCAATGGGTTCTTCTTGGGCAGAACTGAGCAGGATGCTGAGGAGCTGGTGGAGAACATGGCCAAGAGTGACTCAGTCTACACTGAGGAGCATGATAGAGTCAACAGAGGCACTGATGAAGATGATCAGCACACAAGGAAGGCGTTGAAATTTCTCCAAGAGAAGTTGGACAAGATTATTGCAGAGAAGGCTAAGCAGGAGCATATTAACCCCATTGGGAACCAGCAACAAAAGCAGCCTGCTGGGACTAATCAGGTTAATGGTGTAGAAGGTCAAGAGGAGCTATGCTTCATAAATGCTAATGACACATGGTACAGGAAAGAGCCCAACTTCCAATACCAAAACAACTACCAGCAAAGACCTTACTACAACAATCAACAAGGAGGTTACCAATCCAACCAGTCTACTCAGCCCAAAGGAAGCTCTTCTCAAGCTCAGGCTCCAAGTTCAAATATGGAGTCCATGTTCAAGAAACTCTTAGAATCTCAATAAAGAAATGCTAAGAACATTGGTGATGAGTTCAAGAACATCCATGCCAAGATTGATAGAACCTATTCTGACCTCAACAACAAGTACATGCAACTTGCCTCTCATCTCAAAGCTTTGGAGATCCAGGTTGCTTCTATATCTTAATCCTCCAAGAGCCCAATGGGATTTCTACCAGGAAAACCAGAGAAAAATCCCAAGGAATCTTGCAATGTCATCCTCTCTACTACTTCTTCAAAGACTGAGAGGTGTACTCATGAGAAAGAGAAGGATGAGATTGAAATGTTTGGAACTGAGTTTGGGGATGTTGAGAGATTTGTTGTGGCCACAGCTGAAGCACATATTCTGAGGAATGCTGCCAAGAAGGCTGAGGTAAAGAGTCTGCAGCAAGCTGAGCCTAGAGCTGAGACACCAACTGTGAAGAGAGCAGACAACAAGCTGAAAGAAGTGAAGCAGGAAGACACTGAGTTTGAGCTATCACCATATGATAAGCTCCCCTTTCCCCAAAGAGTTCTCACCAAAGCTCAAAAAGAAGGTGATCTCCAAGTTCAGGAAATATCTTAGTGATGTTGGAGTCAAGCTTCCAGAGATATCAGGTATGCGTGAAGCTCATGTCCAGATGATGCTCATCAAGGACATTCTAGACCACCAGGCTGAAGCGGCTGAGCTTTTGGACATCTCCATTCTGAAGATTGATCCACCAACCCCTCCGAAGTCCCTCCCTAAGCTTGAGTCTCAAGGGAAGTTCACCTTGTTTTGCTCCCTTGGTAAACTAACTATGGATGATGCTCTTGTTGATAGTGGTGCTAGTGTGAATGTCATTTCCTTGGATATGGTGAAGAGTCTTGGGATTGAAAGCATGGAACCAGATACTCCTTCTCTCACCTTTGGGGATTCTTCTTCTACAACCCCACTTGGCATAATCAAGGACTTCCCCTTGAAGATTGGATCCTGCACCATACCCATTGACCTCACTGTTTTGAAGATGGTATCTGAAGAGAGAGTCCCTTTGATCCTTGGCACTCCTTTCCTCACAACAGTTGGAGCTTGCATTGACTTTCCCAACAAGAAGGTCACCCTCATGCATGTCAGCAAAGCCGTCTCTTATCCTCTCCAACCTCCAATGGAATCAGACTACTGTGGGACAATCACTTGTGATGCACAAGCTGTTGAGAAGCCCCAAGATGAAGTGGTTGTTGGTAAGAAAGAAGGTCTTGATGGAGAGTCTTCAAAAGAGTTGTGTGCTGAGCCCTTGGAAAGTGCTGAAACAGAGGGGATGAGCGGAGCATCAAAGGCCACTCATGGCAAGAAGAAGATGGGGAAAGAGCCTCATCCTCCATCTCCTGATTTGCTCCCATGTGGGAACTGAAATTCACACCGTCAATTTCCGATAACGATTTGTGGAGGAAAACCGAGTTAACCCGATCTTCCTTGAAGGTCCCGGATATCTGCTGGGCCACACACGATACAATCAATGGAGATTAAGTTGAAAAGTAAAAATCGTAAAGTAGAGCGAAAAGAGATCTTATTTCTGGATTCGCGTTTGAGCGTGAACAACAGGTAAGAAATAAGCTACAAGAGTTGTCGAAAGGTCCGCTAGTCCGGCCGCCTAGATCTAACCTAGTTGAGTCGCAGCTCGCTAATGAAAACAGAAAAGAAAGCTAAAACGCTCTAAGTGTTAAGTGCTCTGGAAGTTTGTTAATGATTTGCTCCTCGCCCAAAGCTCTCCTTATATACTCTTCTTAAGACGGTCTATCTTCTCGCGGGCTGAATCGGGCTTTTTCCATTTTCGTCCATCTTCGTGTTTATCGGGAAACTTGACATTTATCTTCGGAAAAACTTGACATTTATCTTCTGGAAACTTGACATTTATCTCTTATGTGAGGATAAGGATAAACCGTCATAGTTATCCTTCCTTTTCGGAAAATCGTAAGTGGGCCGTTTTGGCCACGTCGGGCCGTTTAGACGTTTTTACGGTTTTTCGAAAGAATAGTCATTGAAGGATTCGGTAATTCCGAAGGAAACCCAATTCCTCATTTAGTCGAGATGTTTGGTGTTTAGAATAACCGTGATCGTACCAAACTCACGAAAATTGATCCAAACAAGCTAAGATGGGATCAGACTGAGCATGATGGAACGAGACCAGGACGAGGGCCGTCGACCGGCGCCAGGCCGGGGTGCCGCCGGCGCCAGGCCGGGGTGCCGCCGGCGCCAGGCCGGGGTGCCGCCGGCGCCAGGCCAGCCTACGTGACGCGTGCCGCCGGCGCCAGGCCGGGGTGCCGCCGGCGCCAGGCCGGCCCACGTGACGCGTGCCGCCGGCGCCAGGCCGGCCCGCGTGACGCGTTCAGCCGGCGCCAGGCCGGGGTGCCGCCGGCGCCAGACTGTCTTGCTGTCCGTGGGTTTTTCCGTTGTTCGATCTTTCCTCCGTTTAGTCGTTCGTGTGGGAAATCTTTGAGTTTGGAAGGATCTTTAGCCGTAGATTTTGAGATAGCCGTTTTCAAGGGTTTGAGTAATGTGGCTTTGAACATTAGACGTTTAAAATATAAACTTTTAAACAATCGAGAAGGCATTGCGGAAGAAACATTGTAGTTTGCGGACAATCCGGACATGGGTTTAAGGGACCAAGATGCTGCCGTTGCCCGAGATCACGAGGCGATTGCATAGATGGGAACCAGGACCCTTGCCGCCGGTGCCAGACGGGACAGGGCAAGCCTGCCGCCCGTGCCGTGTCCTGCGTCCACCGGTGCCTGCTCGCCTTCGTTCATCCCCGGGGCTCACGGTCCGTTCATGCCTTCTTGTGAGTTCACCGAGTGATGATCCGTTTCTTGGTTTTGATCGTCACTTGGTTTTTCTTTCGAGGACTTTCGGGTGACGATTTCGTCGTTGACCGATTTTGACCCCAACAGTTAGCCCCCCAGCTAGCTAGGAACCGTAGTGCCTTTCGGGTCCTGGCTTGCGGTATAGCCGTATGGGAAGGTGTAAAGACGTAATCGTTTGCCGAAAGTCGGGGTAAATAGTGATTTTACCTTCTTTATAAGGAGGGAGTAAGAAATCTCATTCATTCGTACTTCACCATAAAAAATTATTCTCTCTCAAGAATCCTTTCTCTCTCTCTAAGAATAATGTCTTCAAGATCCTCAAAGAGAAATTCTTCTTCCCATTCATCCTCGGGTGATTCTCCTGCCCACGTGACGGTGAAGCAAGAGGAGTTTGTCGAGGAGGAAGCGAAGAATGCGTATTACCGAGCCCTTGTGGGTTCGCCCCCATCCCTGCCAGATATCCCTGTTCCGAGGAGACCTCTGAGGCAGCCTGGTGCTCCTTTTACGCCGAGCTTGGTTTCTCATAAATATCTCAAGGTTCTTCGAGATTTTTACCAGGTTCCTGAAGGAGTCAAATTCCGGATCCCTGTCGGTAACGAGATTGCGAGGAATCCTCCGGAAGGTTTCTTTAGATGTTACGAGGCCTTCTATATTTATTGCCGCATGTGGTTCCCGATCCCCGTCACCATTGTTCGTGCGCTTCATCACTTCGAACTCTCGATCAGCCAGCTCAGCGTCCCTGCCTTGGAGAGTTGGCTTGGCGTACTGATCTCAAGTTATGAGCTCGGGATCGATCTCAGTCCTGGTGATTTCGAAGGCCTTTGGAGCACTCGGCCGACGGGGAGCGACGGTTACTACTCCATGCTGCCCAAGAAGGATATGGCCATAATTCAGGGGACTACTTCGAACCCTAAGTCGTGGCAGGAACGTTTCTTCTTTGTCCGAATAGATGGTGATTCTGTCGAGGAGAGCTGCCTCCATCTATTTCCGCATGCATGGAACTTCAACCGAGGTAATGTGATGAAAACTCGTTGTCTATTTTGTTATTCCGGAAGTGCGAGTTTTTAATGAAAAAGTTTCGCTTTGTAGAGAACGGGTCTGTTGCGCATTTGCATGGCGATATTTTCGTCAAGAGGGATCTCCTTCGTCAAAGGCCGTTCTTCTGGAAGTCCTTCACTCTCGAACGAATTCGAGACGCAGTAAGGCTTTACCGGTCCCGAGACCCTGTCCCGACATATGATGCCGAACCCGTTATCGAAGCCCCGAGTCGGAGGTGTAAACAGAGATCCCGTAAAGGGAAAGAAATCGATGGTGGGGAAGGTTCGGAAGATCCTTCACCGTTGGGGGAAAACCCTAGTTTTGTTCCAACGGAAAAAGGCGGAGCCAGTGATTCTCCACTTCCCAACAATTTCTTTGACGGCCTTCCTCCGGAATTTGTTACTGACGAGTCGCTAGAGGAAGAGAAGAGGCAATGGGTTTTTGCCGAGGGTTCCTAGTGGATCAATGAGGTTTTGTTCTTTGAACTTCTTAACCGTATTCTTGATTCCGCATATATGTATGTTTATTGATCTTGAATTTGTGCAGGGACTAAGAGTGTTTGGCAATGCGCTCGACTCAAGTTTCCGCAAGGCTAGGATTGCTAACTTCAAGACTAAGGAAGCTGAGCGAGAGCTCTTCCGATTCCGTCAAGAGGTTAAGGCGCAGAACGAAAAGCAAGCTGAGCTTCATGCTCGAGCTCTTGTTCGGGCGGAAAGGAGAGGAAGAAAGATGGTCGCAGCGGAGGTGGCGAGACGGGCGGAATCGTTCGCTGCTGAGTTTCAATGTTTTAAAGAAGCTCAGGAGTTTGTTGGCAATTTCCGAGAGTGCCGGGGCTCGGTCGTAAACCTTTACAAGTCTCAGAACCCGGATTTCCCTTTTGATTCCGAGATCACTGAGATGAAGGACTTTATGGCCGAGTGTGCTCATGCTGAGTCCTTGGTTCCTCCAGTTGAGGAAAGAGTCCGGAGACTATGGGAACCTATCGAGGTTTCCGAGGATACGGTGGAGGCCGGAGCCGATGAGAACGCCGAGGGTGGTGGGAACGCTCAAGGCGTGAACGAGGAAGTTGACCAGCCTGCAGGTTCATTCGGGATTTCCGCATCTGGATTTCTCGATGTGGACTTCCTTTTGTGAATCGTATGTTTTGGCCGTGTGTGGCCGTTTTTTAGGAGTTTTATCCTGCAACCGTTGGAGGTTGCATTCTTATGTTTTGGGACTGGCCGTTGGTGGCTTAGAATCCCGCCGTCTTTGCGGACTTTATGAATATGAAAATTTTGCGAGATTTCGTCTTTTTTTTTTTATTTATACTTTCGTCAAGTGTAGAGGAAAGAATGCGAGTAGTCACTTCGTATCCTAACTCTTTTTTGTCGCTTGGTCCGTATGCTACTTTCTAGCTAGCGTTTTAGGTGTAAGCGATAAGAGACATGTTTTGGGATCTCGTATACGATACTATGTCTGTGAGATGTCAAGATCCAGAAAGACTGGGTTTAGGGCAAGACCTAGGTTTACTCTCAGCTTTAAGGCTGTGCGATGACTGATCGACTTTCGTTTTGCCTGTTAGTGATTTCTTCCTGATTCTTTTCGTTTAAAGTCCGCAACTAGTGCCGGCTTAAATGACTTGTGTTAAAAGAATCGAGCTATCTTCGGAGTTTATCCGAGACGCTAAACCAAAATTTTGGGTGTCTTGTTTAGCGCGCTATGATATCCTTGTCGGATGTAAGAGGACCTTGTAGGTCTGACTACGAGTTTGTATTTGAGTGAAACGTTTCTGAGTGCGTCCGTCGGGGCTAATCGACGGGCATAAGTTGTTTTTTAAGTCGCAGGTGGACTGTTTTAGCGGATGATACGAGTTTTGTTATCTTTGTTAGAAGTTGCGACGTCTCGCGTTTCTTTCGAAGATATGATTTTCGTTTTTCCGTAGTGTGTACACATTTTCTAAATTAAGTGAGCGTAAGAAATAGATAGAAAGAATTTTATTTGAAAATTTTCGAAAAAATTTTGAGTACATGTGCGGATATTTCGCGTTTTTTTGTGGGAGTATAGGAGTATACGTACCCAGTTCCCCCCCCCCCCTTTTGGTGAGGGGGATAGCCGAACTCGCCGGGTTTCGACGAGCTGCCTACGTACCTCTTTCGAGGATCAAGCCATCTCGTAGTTCTGATAGTTTCCGCAGACGTTTTTACTCCCTCTGTGTTGCCGTTTCGATCGTGCTGGTCGGATCGACGGTTTGTGCAGGGGTCGAGTTGTCTGCTTTTATGGCGGTGGACTCAGAGGCTTTGTCGCTGTCTTGAATCGTTGCCTGTTTGGATGATTCTGGATCATCTTTTTCGAGTCTTCAGGAATGTTGTGTGATTCCTTTGCTCGTTTCGGGTTGGCCGCTGGGGCGTTCCGATCTTTTCGCAGTTTGAACTCGGCTAGGTAACAGAGCCTCGATTGTTTCTGATTACCCCAGATGGCTGCGATTCCGGTTGGAGTCGGAAATTTGATGCCGAGGTGATATGTGGATGGTACTGCCTTCATTGAGTTGATCCAAGGGATTCCCATGATGGCGTTGTAGATGGCCGGGTTGTCGACTACTGCGAACTCGACGATTTTTGTGACTTCTTTCGCCATGACCGGGAGCTTAATTCTCCCGAGGGTCATGGAAGTGACGCCCGAAAACCCAGTCAAAGGTTTTGGCTCAGGGACGACTTCCCCAAGTGGGATCTTCATCCTGTAGAGGGTGTAGCGGAAGATAACGTTGACCGTACTTCCTGTATCGACAAGGATAAGGCCGACCTCGAGATCCTGGATTACCAGGTCGATCACCAAAGGATCGCAATGAGGCTTGTCGATTCCGACAATTTCCTGCTCCTCAAAAGAGTTTGCGTGGTTAGGAATATCGCTATCCGGAAACCAGTTGGAACTTGTCTCGGCTTTTCGCCCGTAGGCTTTTATCGACGAGACTGAGTCTTGGTAGAACTGTGATCCTCCTATGATCATGTTTACCCTCTGGCGACTGTTGTTGTTCCCTTGGTCGTCCTGTCTCCTTCCGCGATTTTCACCCGATTGATTTTCGGTCGCGCGGTCCTCGGAGACAGTTTTGTTGGTCTTTGGTCGGTCGGAGTCCAGGAGCAAGTCCTTTTATACTCTTGACCTTTGATAGTTCGCCGGTGAGGAGCGTTACGGCGAGCCGGGCGCCGAGAACCTTGCAGTTCGCAGTAGAGTGACCTCTGGTTTCGTGGAACTCGCAGTAGGAATTATCCTTGTACTGGTTCCTGGTCCAGGTGTTTCCAGAGGTTTTGCCTTGCTCCGAGTTGATGGCGTAGTTATGCTCGCCTTGGGCATCTTCCCCTTCGTGATGGACGTTTTTGTCGTTACGAGAGGGTTTCTTTTTTGAGGACGTTTTCTGTGGTCCGTGGTTCTGCGATAGAAGCTTCATCTCTTCCTCCATGATGATGAAGTCCGTTGCTTTGTGGAGGGTATCCTGGATTGTCCGCTGCTTTTCCAGTAGTATCCACTTTCGGAACTTCGACTTATACCAGAGAGTCTTCCTCAGGGCGTCGATTGCGACATTGTCGCAGATGCCCGTTACTCTGGCCATCACCAGTTTGAACCTTCGCATGAAGTCGCGGAGCGACTCGTCCTCCTTCTGAGATAGACTCAATAGGTCAACGTCGAACGTTTCTCTGTCCATGAACATGGATTATTGTTTGAGAAACGCAGAGGCCAGTTGGCGGAAGCTTCCGATGGAGTTCCTTTTAAGCCGGGAGAACCATTCGAGCGCAGCGCCTTTGAGGTGCTCCACGAAGAGAAAACAATGACCCACGTCTCGTTCGCGCTCCGGGAGTTTGCACCTACCCATTGCGATCTGGAAAGACTGCAGGTGCGACTTAGGATCCGTCGTACCGTCATAGACTGGGATTTTGATTTTCCCTGGGTCTGAGATGCGTGTTTCCGTGATCCGAGCTGTGAACGGTGTTTTCCGTGCTTCCTCGAGAAGTCTATCGATCTCGGGGGCGGAACTGGTCGCCTGATGGATTTGCAATTTCACCGCTTTCACTTCGGCCACGGTCTTCTTGAGAGATTCGCGGAGATCATGGATCTCGCCGGCGTTCCTCCGATTTTGTCGGCGCTGGTTGTGATGGATCCGAGTTTGATCCTCCGCGAGTTCTTCCTGCTCAATCCAGTAGAGTTCTTCTTCCTCTTTTGTCATGGGCCTTTCGAAGGATACCGTCTGCCGAGCAGACTGGCTTCGGGTCCTCCTGGGGTGGATGTCAGCGTCTTCATCGGAAGGATCCGATTGGTCGCTGATATCTAGATCGATGCGCTCGACGTCGCTTTCCTTGTTTCCCGTAGCCGGGGGTGGAAGGTTCTGCGAGGTCGTTTGCTGTCCTTTCGGAGCCGTTTCCTCGGGAGTGGGCTCTTTCGGGGAATCTTTTTCTCGTGCTTCGGGAGATCCGAAGTCGAGTTTTCTGCCGCGGCGTGCCTTGGTGGATCCGCGCGGCAACTTGCTCCTTGCAGTTAAGGTGTCGACCTGTTTTGCGAGCGAGGTTATCAGCTTGTCCTGTTGTTCCGCTCGTGCCTGGGCGGAGGTAAACAGTTCCTTCATTTGCCTGAGCGCCTCAGTGTCTGCATTAGCAGTGATTGTGGACGCATCTCCAGCTGGAGTCTTCTCAACGTTGGCGTCGACGGGTGTTCCGTCTAGCGTTGGCTGGTCTTTGGTGACGTCAGTAGACATGATCGAGCGTGTGCAGTTGCGAGATAGATAGATCCGTAACCCACCCTCCTTCTAGCACCAAACTGTGGGAACCGAAATTCACACCGTCAATTTCCGATAACGATTTGTGGAGGAAAACCGAGTTAACCCGATCTTCCTTGAAGGTCCCGGATATCTGCTGGGCCACACACGATACAATCAATGGAGATTAAGTCGAAAAGTAAAAATCGTAAAGTAGAGCGAAAAGAGATCTTATTTCTGGATTCGCGTTTGAGCGTGAACAACGGGTAAGAAATAAGCTACAAGAGCTGTCGAAAGGTCCGCTAGTCCGGCCGCCTAGATCTAACCTAGTTGAGTCGCAGCTCGCTAATGAAAACAGAAAAGAAAGCTAAAACGCTCTAAGTGTTAAGTGCTCTGGAAGTTTGGTGATGATTTGCTCCTCGCCCAAAGCTCTCCTTATATACTCTTCTTAAGACGGTCTGTCTTCTCGCGGGCTGAATCGGGCTTTTTCCATTTTCGTCCATCTTCGTGTTTATCGGGAAACTTGACATTTATCTTCTGGAAAACTTGACATTTATCTTCTGGAAACTTGACATTTATCTCTTATGTGAGGATAAGGATAAACCGTCATAGTTATCCTTCCTTTTCGGAAAATCGTAAGTGGGCCGTTTTGGCCACGTCGGGCCGTTTAGACGTTTTTACGGTTTTTCGAAAGAATAGTCATTGAAGGTTTCGGTAATTCCGAAGGAAACCCAATTCCTCGTTTAGTCGAGATGTTTGGTGATTAGAATAACCGTGATCGTACCAAACTCACGAAAATTGATCCAAACAAGCTAAGATGGGATCACACCGAGCATGATGGGACCGAGACCAGGACGAGGGCCGTCGACCGGCGCCAGGCCGGCTTGCGGAACTTCTCGATTGTTTAAAAGTTTATATTTTAAACGTCTAAAGTTCGAAGCCACATTACTCAAACCCTTGAAAACGGTTGCTATGAACCAAGCCAGCTCCTCACCCAGACACCAAGCACCTCGCCCAAACCTCCTTCTTTTAGGTATCACTCCAACCCTTCTTGTATATATGTTGGGGTCAAAATCTGTCAAGGACGGAATCGATGCCCGAAAGTCCACGGAAAAATCAAGTGATGGTTAAAACCTCGAAAAACGAGAAAACAAGTTACCGAAACAGGTTACTCGACCAACGAGGGAAGGCACGATCGCACCAAAGCCCCGGGCGCCGGCGGGAGCGCCCACGACACGGCCCCGGGCCCCGGCGGGAGCGCCCACGACACAGCCCTGGGCACCGGCGGGAGCTTCCACGACACGGCCCCGGGCACCGGCGGGAGCGCCCACGCCGTGGTCCCGGGCGCCGGCGGGAGCGCCCACGTCACGGCCCCGGGCGCCGGTAGGAGCGCTCATGTCACGGCCCCAGGCGCCGGCGGGAGCGCCCGCGTCGCGGTCCTGGGCGCCGGTGCGCGGGTTTCTCGAAGAGTACGGCCATTTCCTCGTAGAACCATCCCGACTACTAGTCCAATTCCGTATTTTGCATCCTTTCTCGAAGCCTCACTGCTCAAATCCTCGAAATCGTGAAGTCTAAAAACCCCGTTTCGTTTCGAACAGAATGATCGGGAAAGTTTTGGAAAACCACGGGAGGTTCGACGGATAGATTTCGATTCATCGTATAAAATGATTACGGTTATTCTAAAACACCAGTCATCTCAACTATACGAGGAATTGGGGTTCCTTCGGAAAGACTGTTACCATGACGGAATATTTTCTCGTAAAATCGTAAAAATGTCGAAGGTCTAAAGAACGGCCCAAAAAGGCCCGAACGCGACAGAGTGGCCCGCTTACGAGATAAATATGACGGTTTATGTTTATCTTTACATAAAAAGATAAATGTCAAGTTTCCCGAAGATAAACGTCAAGTTTCCCGATAAACATGAAGAACGACGAAAATGGAAAAAGCCCGATTCGCGACAGATTCGGCCCAAAGGAAGGACGAACCGACCTAGAAAGAGTATTTAAGGAGAGCTTGGGCCGAGGAGCAAGGGGAGAAAATTTTCCGTAGCAACTTAGCACTTAGAGCAACTTAGGCATTTTTTCCGTTTTTACTAAGCGGGCTACGACTCAATTAGATTAGAATTAGGCGGCCAGACTAGCGAACTTATCGACAGCACTTGTAGCCGATCTCTTACCTGTTGCTCTACTTTTGTTCTTACGATTTTAATATTCCAATTTACTATTTCTCCGTCATAATGATCGTGTTGTGCGTGGCCAAGCAGATATCCGGGACCTTCAGGGAAAGTTAGGTTTACTTCACTTTCCTCCGATTTAACAAAACTCGACGGTGTGAATTTCGGTTCCCACAGTTTGGCGCTAGAAGGAGGGGGGCTTACGGATCTATCTATCTCGCAACTACACACGCTCAATCAACCATGTCCACTGAGACCGCCAGAGATCAGCAAACGCGCAACGGAACATCCGCTGACGCCAACGTTGAGAAGACACCATTTGGAGACGCGTCCACGGTAACTGCCGATGCAAACACCGCGATGCTAGACCAGATGAAGGAACTATTCGACTCCGCCCAGAAACGGTCGGACGAACAAGAAAAGCTGATGAGCTCACTCGCAAAACAGGTCGAAACCTTAACAGCGAAGAGCAAACTCCCGTGCGGAGCAACTAAGGTTAGACGCGGCAGAAGACTCGATTTCGGAACTCCCGGTAATCGAGACAATGACGCCCCCGAGAGAGTCAACGGAACATAATCCCGATGAAACGGCTCCGGTAGGACGGCAAACGACCTCGGAAAACCCTCCACCCTCCGCGGCGGGAAACAAGGGAGACGACGTCAAACGAATAAACTTGGACATTAGAGACCGATCGGATCATTCGGACGACGATGCTGATGTTCATCCTAGAAGAACCCGAAGTCAGTCTGCTCGACAGACAGTGTCCTTCGAAAAACCCATGACAGAAGAGGAAGATGACCTCTATTGGGCAGAACTGGAAGAACTGGCTGAGGACCAAACTTGGATCTATCGTAACCAGCGCCAACAAGCTCAGAAAAATGCAGGTAGATTGATGAGGATGGATCACTTAGGATTGGGTAGAATGATGAGGATGGATCCATGTATCCATGAATTGCTCCTAGTCTTAGATAAATTTTGCATGATGATCAAGCTCCTTGATTCTTGAGTGATAGCCACCTTAAAAAGATGCATTGAACCTTCATTTTAATCCATATTAGACCATTTGATCACCTAGCCAAATGATTGAGATCATGTGCCCATTTGTGAGACTTTACCTTGTGTGTGTGTGTGTGAATCAATGTGAAGGCTGGTTAAGAGAACATGTTGGTTTATAGGCATTGCATCTTGTGTAGAGGCATAAGAGTATTGATAGGCCTTGTGAAGCTAGAGCATAATAAGAGAGTGTTGCTGATGCTATTTGCTATGTTTCTTTAGGATGTCAAGTTGACTGCTATGAGTGTTTCTTTTGGCTTTGTTCCATCTTTGCATCCATCCCCCTTATGTTTTGAAAAGTTTACTTGAGGACAAATAAGGGTCTAGTGTGGGGGAGTTGATGTCTTGCATATTTACTTGTTTTTAGCATCCATATCTTGTGCATTTTGATCATATAAGTTAGGCATTAGGCATCATTAGGATCTATTTTGTATTCATTTTGTCCTTATCAGGTGTTGGAGCATGCTTTGGTGTGATTTGAGGTGTTTGGGAGTCTTATGACCCAAAAAGAAGTGAAGAATCAAGTTTGGCCATGAAAAGAGAAGTCAATCCATGCTCTTGTTGAGACAAAGATAAGCATGGACGGAGGCCTTAGAGATGTCTTCTTTTACTAAGATTTTGTGGAGACACAGAAATTGAGTTAGCTTTCCAATGGAAGTGGTTTCAAGTCATTTGGAGTTGTATTGGAGGAGTTATGATCAGTTTACTAGAAGCACATCAAGCTGGCCGGGAACACTGGTCCGGGTACAGCCACCCGGTCGGAAGAGACACTGCTGGACGAGGCCAGGCCGGGGAAGCTCGACCGGGATGAGCTACCCGGTCTGAAGAAGGGCATTTGGACCAGGGTGAGGTACCCGGTCGGGAGCTGGACAAAGCTGGGCGAAAGAGCAGACCGGGTAGAATGGACCGGGTTGGATTTGTGGCTTGACCCAGACCGATTTTCAGCCTTTTTTCCTATTGGTTGAAGCCTAATTGACCCCAGGGACCTTTTAGTATTTTTCTATGATGTTTTAGGGCTTTAAAGCCTTGTATAAATACTCTTATATCCCCCAATTTGGGACTTGTCTCTTTTTCTCTCCAAAAAACACATTTGGATCTTGAATAAAGTTTGGATCTTGGATCCTTTTTCTTCTTTTATTCTTGTGTTCTTGAGCATCTGTTTCTCTCTAATCATGGTTAACCTTGAATTCATCATGGGTTTAAGGGAAATCATGTCTATTAGAGAGTAAATCATCTTAGGGTTCATGGGCTTGGAAGATTTAGGGTGATTAGGTGTAAATCTAAGGTGTTTTGGTGTAGATCTATCTTTTCCTTACTTGATTGAGTGTTCTTATTGCTATTTTGGAGTTGGCCTCTTCAAGATAGAGCTATATGCATTTCATGCCCGAAAGGTGTTCTATGAAATGCCTGAACCAACTCTTCAATGCTTTTAACATTCTTTACCAAAGAGATTTGTTGTTAAAGGTGTTAAGATAGCTAATGGACTTGTTCTTAATGATTGCTTTCATATTATTCAACCTAAGAGATTAGATGCTTGAGATATGTTAGTGAATGAGCATTCATCTAGAGATAGAGCTTGCTTAGGATTGTGTCTAGGCTAAAGGTTGATAGATTGAATGCTGCTGCCATCTTTAGATTGAAACTTAATCACCCAAGGTCAATTCAAGGTGTTAAGATAGCTAATGGACTTGTTCTTAATGATTGCTTTCATATTATTCAACCTAAGAGATTAGATGCTTGAGATATGTTAATGAATGAGCATTCATCTAGAGATAGAGCTTGCTTAGGATTGTGTCTAGGCTAAAGGTTGATAGATTGAATGCTGCTGCCATCTTTAGATTGAAACTTAATCACCCAAGGTCAATTCCCTTGCCCCATGAGTCCTATTGCTTCATATTGAAAGAGAGATCATTACTTTATTGCATTTTAGTTTAGCTTTAGTTCATTTTACTCCGCTCTATTGATTGCACTTAGATTAAGCATAGACTTGCATTCCCTTTGCATTGAAATCACCTAGGATTGGTTCGACAATCTTTTATACTATATCATATGATAGGACCCTTGAAAAGTCCTTCATCACCCGCGTGGCCGGACGGCATAGACGGATGGTTCTGCGCGAGTCAGTGTTCGCGGGCTGGACCAAAGGACCTACCCTGAGCGTTTTTGTCATGGCTGGTCAAGATTTAATGACTCTAGGGCCATTTTGGTCATTTCTCTTTATGTTTTTAAGGGCTTTCAAGCCTCATATAAATACTTATGTAATCTGTTTTGTGAGACCTAACTTCTTTTCTCTAAAGAACACTTTTAGATCTTGAATAAATTTTGGATCTTGAATCCTTCTTCATCTATTTCTTTTGTGTTTGCTGGATTATTTCTATCACTAATCATGTTTAACCGTGAATCATCCATGGTTTTAAGGGTTTCCATGTCTATTAGTGAGTAGATCTATCTAGGGTTCATGGGCTTGGGAGACTATTGGTGATTAGGTGTAGATCTAAGATGTTCTAGTGTAGATCCTTCTTGATCCTTGATTGTAGAATGTTCTTATTGCTATTTTAGAGTTGGCCTCTTCAAAATAGAGCTATAGGCATTCCATGCCCGAAAGGTGTTCGATGAAATGCCTGGACCAACTCTTCAATGCTTTTAACATCCTTTACCTAACGGATTAGTTGTTAAAGGTGTTAAGATAGCTAATAGACTTGTTCTTATTGATTGCTTTCATATAATTCAACCCAAGGGATTAGATGCTTGAGATATGTTAGTGAATGAGCATTCATCTAGGGATAGAGCTTGCTTAGGATTGTGTCTAGGCTTAAGGTGTTAGATTGATTGACAGTTTGCCATCTTAGATTGAAGCTTGATCACCCAAAGTCAATCCCCTTGTCCCAAGAATCCCCTTGCCTCATATTGAAAAGAAAGTTCACCCTTTTATTGCATTTTTAATATTGTCTTAGTCATAATCATCTTCGCTCATTGGTTGCGCTTAGATTAAGCATGAACTTGCATTTCCTTTGCATCAGAATCTCTTAGAATTGGATTGAAATCTTGTATACTACAACATTTGATTCGGAGCCTTGAAAACTCCTAACATCACTTAGGTGGCTAGACTGGCGAACGTACCAACAGCTCTCGTGGCCTAGGATCCTATCTGTTGTTCACGCTCAAACGCAAATTCGGAAATAAGATCTATTTACTCTCTTTTGCTCTTTTCCGATTTATTATTTTCTACTCTTTCATATTGACTGTGTTGTGCGTGGCCCAGCAGATAGCCGGGACCTCCGGGGAAGGCTAGGTTAGCTTGGCTTTCCTCCGATTAACAAATCTCGACGGTGTGAATTCCGGTTCTCACAAGCGCCAACCACAACATCCACAACGCCAAGCTACAGCCATCGGAACCTTTGATGAACCTCATATTCATGGTCATAGGTTGGGAATCAGAGCACCAGCTGTGGAGAACAACAACTTTGAGATCAAATCAGGGCTGTTGCATTTGATTGAGAACAACAAGTTTCATGTACTTGCTGTGGAGGATCCACTTGATCAGTTAGAAACATTTGATAGCTACTGTAGCTTGTCCAAGACTAATGGAGTCTCTGAAGATGCTTTCAAGCTGAGGCTGTTTCCCTTCTCTTTGGGAGACAAAGCACATCAATGGGAGAAGGCTCTTCCAAGTGACTCTATCACCACTTGGAATGAGTGCAAGAGGGCATTCCTAGAAAAGTTCTTCTCTACCTCAAGGACAGCCAAGATCAGAAATAAAATCTCTGGATTTCAGCAGAAGAATCTTGAAGGTTTTGGGGAAGCAGGGGAGAGATTCATGGGCTATTGGTCTCAATGCCCACATCATGGCTTCACCAAGGAGAGTTTGCTTAGTACCTTCTATAGAGGTGCTCTTCCAGAGTTCAGGAGCAGATTAGACACAGCCAGCAATGGGTTCTTCTTGGGCAGAACTGAGCAGGATGCAGAAGATCTGGTGGAGAACATGGCTAAGAGTGACTCAGTCTACAGTGAGGAGCATGATAGGGTCAACAGAAGTGATGATCAGCAGACAAAGAAAGAGATCAAGTCCTTGCAAGAGAAGATGGACTTTGTGGGTGGTCCTAGTCAAGAGGTCCCTCCTAAGGTCAATGAGGTTGATGGTTTAGAAGGCCAAGAGGAGCTGTTCTTCATCAATGCTAATGGCACATGGTACAAGAAGGAGCCAAATTTTCAGTACCAAAACAACTATCAGAAAAGGCATTACTACAACAATCAGCAGGGAGGTTACCAAGCCAAGCAGAACTATCCTCAAGCCAATCAGTCTCCTCAGCCTCAAGGAAGCTCTTCTCAAGCTCAAGCTCCAAGTTCAAATATGGAGTCCATGTTCAAGAAAATCTTAGAAGCCCAAGAGAGAAATTCTAAGAATATTGGAGATGAGTTCAAGAACATCCATGCAAAGATTGATGGGACCTATTCTGACCTCAACAACAAGTACATGCAACTTGCCTCTCATCTCAAAGCTTTGGAGAGCCAGGTTGCCTTTATGTCTTCATCTTCCAAGAGCCAAATGGGATCTCTACCAGGAAAACCAGAGAAGAATCCCAAGGAGTCTTGCAATGTTGTCCTCTCTACTACTTCTTTAGAGATTGAGCTAAGTGATCATGAGAAAGAGGTGGATGAGTTTAAAAGGCTAGTTCTTGGGAACGAGATTGGAAATGTTCAGAGATTGGTTGTGGCCACAGCTGAGGCTAAGGTTGTGAAGCAAGCAGCCAAGAAGGTTGAAGTAAGGATTCTAAAAAGGGATGAGCCAAGGGCTGAGACACCAGCTGAGAAGAGTGCTTACCACAAGCTGAAGGAGGTGGAGAAAGAAGACACTGAGGTTGAGCTATCACCCTATGATAATCTCCCTTTTCCTCAAAGAATTCTCACCAAAGCTCAAAAGAAGGTGATCTCAAAGTTCAGGAAAGATCTCAGTGATGTTGGAGTCAAGCTTCCAGAGATCTCAGGTATGCGTGAAGCTCATGTCCAGATGATGCTCATCAAGGACATTCTAGGCCACCAAGCTGAAGTGGCTGAGCTTTTGGACATCTCCATTCTGAAGATTGATCCACCAATCCCTCCAAAGTCCCTCCCTAAGCTTGAGTCTCAACGGAAGTTCACCTTGTCTTGTTTCCCTTGGTAAGATAACTATGGATGACGCTCTTGTTGATAGTGGTGCAAGTGTCAATTTCATTTCCATAGATATGGTGAAGAGTCTTGGGATGAAAGCATGGAACCAGACACTTCTTCTCTCACCTTTGGTGACTCCTCTTCTACAACCCAAATTGGTATCATCAAGGACTTCCCTTTAAAGATTGGATCCTGCACCATACCTATTGAACTCACTGTTTTTAAGATGGCAACTGACAAGAGAGTTCCATTGATCCTTGGCACTCCTTTCCTCACAACAGTTGGAGCTTGCATTGACTTTCCCAGCAAGAAGGTCACCCTCATGCATGTGAACAAAGATTTTTCCTATCTCCTCCAATCTCCATTGGATGCTGGCTATTGTCGGACAATCAATTGTGGAGAAAAAGCTATTCAGAAGCCCCAAGATGAAGTGGTTGTTTGTGAGGAAGAAGGCCTTGCTGGAGACTCTTCTAAGGAGTTGTGTGTTGCGCACTTGGAAAGTGCTAAAAGAGAGGGGATGAGTGGAGCCTCAAAGGCCACCTATGGCAAGAAGAAGATGGTGAAAGAACCTCATCCTCCACCTCTTGATCTGATCCCACACACTCTCACTCTCCATCCAAAGAAGCTCAAGGATGGTGTCATTAAGTACAAGATCGAACATAAGGGCAAGTCCACACCATTCTCAAATGCTAGAGCCATCATCACTCCTCAGCTCCAAGACGACCCCATCAAGCTTCAAGAGCTTCTCTCCCAGGTCCTCACCATCACTCTTGAAGGTGGGAAGGATCCTCCTTCTCACTAGTCCAAGAGGAAAGGTAGTCAAGCTAGTGACTCAAAACAAGCTCACTTGGGAGGAAGTCCCATGGTTATCCTTGTACATAACTTTGCAATTTAATTTCTTTAAGTTTTTAATAAAAGTGGTTGAGGTTTTCAGGTTGAGCCTAGCACTAGAGGAGAGAAGAAAGGTGGTGAAGCACCTGAGCCTTATGATTGCCATGTAGCAGCCTCCTCTAGTTGATATGAACCAAGCCAGCTTGTAGCCCCAAACACCAAACACAACGCCTAAATCTCCTTATGAGGTATCACTCCAACTCTTCTTGTATATACATTTGCTTTTGCCTTGTTTGGGTATCTCCTTCTCTCTTACTCACATAGAGACTGTGTGATTTAATTATGGGGGAGGTACCAGGTATTTGATCATGTTTGCTTTGTGATTGTGAGTCTCATGCATTGCATTGTGCATTCATATTTGCATAGAAAATCCAAAAAAAATTGAAATTTTTGAATCTTGTAGTTGCATCACTTGCATCTTTAAGATTGAGTCTAGAGCATATAGGCTGCATTCACTTGCACATGGATCATTGCCTTGTAAAGAACACTTGTTTGCACTGAATTTGCCACCCTAGTTAAACGTATCAAGTAGCTTAAGCATCTTTTGAAAGGCTTGCATGCTTTGAGCCTTGAAAACTCTTCTTGAAACTCATTGATTGCTGAAACTTACTCTTTGATGCCAACTACAATCTTATTTGAACAGAATGAACTTAATGCTTCTTGCTTATGGTCCTTTGTGTGCTGAGTCATGGCTATACACACTTGAGTTGTCTCTCCTACTTTGCCAATCTTTTTTACAAACTCAAGTGGTACTACATTCCTTTAGACCCTTTCCTCCTTTCAAGCATTCATTGATTGTTGAGTGAGGCCTCTTTGGAAAGATTTACATGTGCATAATGTTGAGAGTATTGGGAACGACAATGCTTAGTCTCCATGTTTGCTATATTAGACACTCATATTGTCTAGCTTCTAGGATGGGGGGTGAGTGTTGTAAAGTTTGATCTTGGGATTGTGAAAAGGTTATGAAAGAAAAGGTAGACTCATAGAGCTCAAAAGTGATTAAGTCTTTAGGGATAAGCAAATGAAAAGTCTAGCTCAAGTTTGTAATGAAAGTCTTGGCCCCCATATATAAAAAAACAAAAAAAAAGAGATGAATAAAGAAAGGGGGCTAGCCAAAGTTAGAATGAGCTAATAAGTGTTTAAAAAGTGTAAAAATCCCTTGTAGACTTCAAAAAGTGAAGAGTTCTAAGTAAGAAAGTGCCTTGAGTGTGTGGGAAATCTTTGGGTGAGTGAAGAGAGTGGGGCTTTGCATTGAGAATAATTGTGTATCTTGTATATTTGGGAAAAGGGTAGGACAATGGAGATTGAGCATTGTATGTATGAGTTGATCACTTTCTTAAATATATTATGTGCAATGTCAAAGCTACTTGTTTTGAGTGTAACCCACCTTGAAAGATCATCTTTAACCTCTTGATCCACTTTGCACGAAAGCCTTTTCTTACCAAACCAAATGATTTGGTCCATTTGACCATCTGCAAGAATTCACCTATGATTTTCTTAATGAATGTGAGAGTTGGCTGATTTGTAGTTTGTGGGTTCATGATCTTGAGTGTAGAGGCATAAGAGTATTGATAGGCCTAGAGAAGCTAGAGTATAATAAGAGATTTTTGCTCATGCTATTTGCTATGTTCTTTAGGATGTCATGTTGAGTGCTTTTAGTGTTTCTTTTGGCTTTGCTCCCATCTTTATATCTCTCCTCCTTGTGTTTTGAAAAGTTTACTTGAGGACAAGTAAAGGACTAGTGTGGGGGAGTTGATATCTTGCATATTTACATGTTTTTAGCCTTCATATCTTGTGCATTTTGATCATATAAATTAGGAATTATGCATCTTTTAAGCCCATATTGCATTCATTGTCCTTATTAGGTGCTGGAGTGTGCCAAGGAGTGATTAGAGGTGTTTGGGAGCATTGTAATCCAAAAAGAAGTGAAGAATGGATTTTGGTCGAGCTTGGACAAGCCGGACCATGGTCCAGGACGTGCCTTAGCTTGATGGCCCCCGGATCACCTTCCCACACTCAAGACATGTAGACCTTACCTTTGGACGAATCATGATCCGGACGAGAGACTTGGACAAGATGGCCGCGGTTCAGGACGCTCGGGACGGAGCACCCGCGCGCCCTGGACTGCTTGGACGAAGGAACCATGCGGGTCAAGGGCCGCGGGTCAGCTCACCTGCGCGGCTGGAGGGGAGCTCGGCATGGACCGATGCGCAGCCGGACATGCGCGGGACACGATACCCGTGCGGGATGAGGCCGGTAAAGGCCAGGACGGGACGCGCGGGCTGGACGTGCGCGGCTTGGACTGACTGGAAGCAAGGAAACACGCGGGTCAAGGGCCGCAGGTCAACATACCCGCACGGCCGACCGAGAGGATGGATGGATCTGAGCGGGTCAGGATGCTCGGGTTAGAGCCGGCTATCTACCCTGATCATTTTTGTGAGGTCTGGTCAAGATTAAATGATTACAGGGCCATTTTGGTCAATTGTCTTTATGTTTTTATGGGCTTTCAAGTCTCCTATAAATACTCTTGTAATCTCCCTTGTGAAACTAACTTCTTTTCTCTTAAGAACACATTTGGATCTTGAAGAAAGTTTAAATCTTGAATTCTTTTCCATCTTATTCTCTTGTGTTTATTGGATTATCTTGCTCACTATCATGTTTAACCTTGAATCATCCATGGTTTTAAGGTTATCCATGTCTATTAGTGAGTAGATCTATCTAGATTTCATGGGCTTGGGAGACTAAGGGTGATTAGGTGTAGATCTAAGATGTTTTAGTGTACATCCTTCTTGATCCTTACTTGTAGAGTGTTCTTATTGCTATTTTGGGGTTGGCCTCTTCAAAATAGAGCTATAGGCATTTCATGCCTGGAAGGTGTTTGATGAAATGCCTGAACCAACTCTCCAATGCTTTTAACATCCTTTACCTAAGGGATTAGTTGTTAAAGGTGCTAAGATAGCTAATAGACTTGTTCTTATTGATTGCTTTCATATTATTCAACCTAAGGGATTAGATGCTTGAGATATGTTAGTGAATGAGCATTCATCTAGGGATAGAGCTTGCTTAGGATTGTGTATAGGCTTAAGGTGTTAGATTGATTGAAAGTTTGCCATCTAAGATTGAAACTTGATCGCCCCAGGTCAATTCCCTTGTCCCATGAGTCCCCTTGCCTCATATTGAAAAGAAATTTAATCTTTTATTGTATTTTTAGTATTTCCCTAGTTTATAATCATCTCATCTTCGCTCAATGGTTGCACTTATATTAAGCATAGACTTGCAGTCCCTTTGCATTAGAATCACTTAGGATTAGTTCGACAATCTCTTATACTACAACATTTGATTAGGAGCCTTGAAAACTACCCTGAAAGGAAAGACCAATGTCTTATAGCAGTTACAGAACCAGCCTCCGGCCCAACATACCAAGGACCCCGAGGTAGAAGAAATGGATGAGGTGCTATTAGCTGAAGGGGACCAGACCCGACGGCTTAAGATAGGCTCCAAGCTACACGAAGGGCTCAGAAGGAGGTTGATAGACTTCCTCAGATCCAATTCCAATTGCTTTGCCTTGTTCCACTTCAATATTCCTGGAATCGATCTGGAGATAATCATGCACAAGCTGCAGGTGGACCCCCAATACTTGCCAATCAGGCAGAAGGAAGTTCGCTCCCGAGAGAGATGCAATCATCAACGAGGAAGTCAAGAATCTGCTCAACGCCGGATTCATCCGCGAGGTGCAGTACATGGAGTGGCTAGCTAATGTTGTGGTCGTCAGGAAAAAGAAAGGCAAATGGAGAGTCTGTATAGACTTCACGGACCTCAACAAGGCCTGTCCTTTTCCCCCTACCTCACATCGACAAACTCGTCGATGCCACAGCTGGGCACCAGCTATTGAGCTTCATGGACGCGTTCTCCGGCTACAACCAGATACTCATGCATCCTGACGATTAGGAGAAAACGTCCTTCATGACCTCCCGGGGCATCTATTGCTACAAGGTCATGCCCTTTGGTCTGAAGAACGCAGGATCCACCTACCAAAGGCTGCGAACATGATGTTCGCGGATCAGATCGTGCAGACCATGGAAGTATATATCGACGATTTGCTGGTGAAGTCCCTGGAAGCCGAAGACCATATCTCGCATCTGCAGCAAGCCTTCTCCACCCTGCAGAAATACAGCATGAAGCTCAACCCAGCCAAGTGCATGTTTGGCGTAAGCTCTGGAAATTTCATGGGGTACATCGTGACCCACAGGGCCATTGAAGCCAACCCCGAGCAGATACGCGCTATCCAATCCATTCCCTCCCCGAGGAACGTCAAAGAGGTCCAGAGGCTAACAGGAAGGATGGCAGCTCTGAGAAAATTCATCTCCAGGCTATCCGACAAATCCCACGCCTTCTTCGAAACGCTGAAGAACCCGAAAGATTTCCAAAGGACGGAGGAATGCGAGTCAACCTTACGCGAGCTCAAGGTATACCTCACCACTCCTCCTCTCCTTTCGAAGCCCTTGTCTGGAGAAGTATTACTACTATACCTCGCGGTCTCAGAACACGCTGTGAGCGCCGTCCTGGTGCGCGAGGAGGGAAACAGACAACTCCCGATCTACTACGTGAGTAAAGCCCTCTTGGATGCAGAGACTCGATACGGCCACCTCGAGAAGCTAGCTCTATCTCTGATGGTCGCGGCCCGCAAACTAAGACCGTACTTCCAAGCTCATCCAGTCGTGGTTGTTACCTCTTTCCCCATCAAGCTGGTTCTTCACAAACCCAAAGTCTCAGGACGTCTAGCCAAATGGGCAATGGAGCTGGGGGAATACGACGTAATATTTCGTCCGGCTACCGCCATAAAATCGGAGGTCCTGGCCGACTTCGTGGCCGAGTTCTCGCCTACCTTACTCCCGGCTCTTGAGCAGGAGGTACGCCTCCAAAGTAAGACAGCGGAAGAAGGAGACTGGACCCTGTACGTGACGGGTCCACCAACGTTCGAGGAGCCAGAATTGTGATAGTACTCACCTCACCTTCCCGGAACACGACTTCAAGAGCTATAAGGTGCAATTTTAAGGCAACCAACAACGAAAGCAAGTATGAAGCCCTAATCGCTGGACTGACACTCGCTCACCAGATGGACGCGGAGAACATCTAGGTCTTCAGCGATTCTCAGCTGATAATAAATCAGGTCCAAGGAGAGTACCAGGCCAAGGACGACAGCATGATCCAGTATCTAGCGATCGCTCAGTGCCTCCTCAAGAAGTTCAGAAGATATAAGCTTACACAAATCCCTCGGGAAAAGAATTTCCAGGCTGATGCCCTGGCAATCTAGGGTCTGCCCTCGAGACCAAGAGTCAGATGAGCATTCCCCTGCTGGTCCTCCAATGGCCGGCCACCCTGGAGGAATCGACACCCAAAGTCATCTCTGCCATCGGAGAAGAGGAAACATGGATGACCACCACAGTCCGGTACCTGGAGAACGACATCCTCCCACAGGACCACAACGAAAGCAGGAGGATCAAGAAAAAATCAGCAAGGTACTGCATCTCCCAAGGAATTCTGTACTGAAGATCCTTCTCAGGACCCTACCTGCGGTGCATAACACCCCGAGAGGCTTCCAGGATCCTCGTAGAAATGCACGAAGGAGACTGTGCATCCCACTCCAGTGGCAGGAGCCTGATGCTAAGAGCTATGAGAGTGGGCTACTACTGGCCCACGATGGCTGAAGACGCTGACAAGAAAGCTAAGCACTGTGACGAGTGCCAGAGACACGCTCTCCCGTGTCCAAGCTCCCCCCAGAAAACATCAAATCCATAAGTTCCCCCTGGCCATTCAGGAAATGGGGCATGGATATAGTGGAAAAATTCCTAACTGCACCGGGGCAAAAGGTTTTCCTCCTGGTGGTGACCGACTACTTCTCCAAGTGGGTCGAAGCGGAAGCGCTCAGCCGAATCACCGATCTCCAGATCAGGAAGTTCTTGTGGACGAACATGATCACACGCTTCGGAGTCCCTCAAGAGATTGTCCCCGATAACGGGCCACAATTCACCAGCCATAACTTCAAGGAGTTCTGGGAGTTCTGCAAGGACTCGGGCATAAAGCTCACCTTCGCCACACCCAGACATCCTCAATCCAACGAACAAGCTGAGTCCACAAACAGAACCGTGGTCAACATGCTAAAGAAGTGCTTGGAGGGGTCTCATGGGAAGTGAGCAAAGGAACTACATGTAGTTCTCTGGGCCTATATGACTACTCCCAAGACTGCGACGCAAGAAACTCCATATTCGTTGGTCTATGGGCCAGAAGCCATAGTACCCACCGAGATGCACGTAAAGACAACTGTCTCCGCCTCCATCTCCCAAGAGGAAAACGACGAACTAATGTCCCTGAGCCTCGATCTACGCGATGAGAAGAGAGAGGCAGCTCGACTCAAAAGCTGGTCCTACCAGCAGGACGTCGCTCGAAGCTACAACAAGAAAGTCAGGACCAGTAACTTCCAGCAAGGGGATTGGGTTCTACGACGAGTAGCCGACAACACCAGTGAGAAAGCGGCAGGGAAACTCGCCCCCGGGTGGGAAGGACCCTACAAGATAATCGAGGTACAGGGAGCAGGAGCCTACAGGCTGCAAGACAGCAAAGGTAAAATACAACCCAACTGCTGGAATGCCCTGCATCTCACAGCTTATCATTTTTAAATACGATCTCCGGATCCCTATATATATTGCTGACTATATACTATTTAAGCATTGTGGTTTTCTACTCCTATGTATGTTGCACGTCTACGGACCAGGCTTATATAATAAAATAGTCCCGACTATAAGAAAAGTAGAATTACCAGTATACTTAAAGGGGCATACGAGCTGGATCAGGTCCCAAGGGACCTCCGATCCTGGCCAAGCCTTGCCAAATGTGGTATGTCCACAAAACACAAACGGGTATGAGACTTAAGGCAGGAATGGGTCTGCTCAAACCTAAGTATGCTGTTAAAACTACCTATAACCCCGGTATAGGCCTGGAGCCATAGAAATACCGGGGCCCCCAAAAGTACAAAATATGAAAAGTACATGTATTAAAACGCTACGTGCTAAACAATACAGGGGACACAAAGAACAAAAATTGCAAAAGTACTGTGACATACAAGGAGAAATAAGTGCAAAAGTCCGGGAGCACAATAAAATCTCTGCTTATCCATACTTGGAAAGCAGCAAAGCCTGGTGACTGGATCGCTATTCCAAGTGGATTCACACCAGCACCCCTAAGTCTGATAGTGGCTTCCTGCAGAAGCAGCATGCAGCATTAGGAGCTCGATAGTGACCAGCTTCCGAGCGGTAGAATGCGATCCGAACAGGTACCGGGAGCAGTCTTGCCTAGGGAGACAGAGTACGGTCCCTGCAAAACTAAATTCCGGGTTTACGAACTTCGGGCACTAAAATAATTCTAGAATTATTAACAATAAAGACCTATGGGTCCCTCACGATCTAAGTATCTGGAACTTACAGGTTCTATGTCGACCTACGGGTCCCTCATGATCTCCGGATCTGGGAGCTATGGGTTCTATCTTGACCTACGGGTCCCTCACGATCTCCGGATCTTGAACCTACGGGTTCTATTTCGGCCTATGGGTCCCTCGCGATCTTCGTATCTGGAACCTACGGGTTCTACCTCAGCCTACGGGTCCCGAAACGGTCTCAGGACCTGGAATCTGCGGATCCCAACACAACGCAGGAGTCTGAAATTCACGAGTTCTCAAAAGACCTGCGGATCCACTCGCGGTTCAAGAACCCACCAGACCACTGGCCCCCAAGGTCTAATAGGACCAAGGGTTCTGGATCCCAAGGAAAATTTCCGGAGTCAAGAAGCCTAAGATACCCTAAAGAGATCTCTCCAACAAGATAAAGAAAAAACCGGACCCAAGGGACTTAATATGCAAGCTCAATCAGAAGAAAATGCGAACAGGTATAAATCCAAGAAGTACTCCCCTTATAAAATAAAGGGGCCACAACAAGGCCTTTGTTCAAACAAAAAGCTACAAGGAGCCATTATTCAAAAAAGAGAGAAAGCAAAAGTAGGTTTTAAGGCGGGAACCCTCCTGGCCAAGCGAACTACTCCATCTCGGAAGCTGGCGGGATAAGAGGCTCGTCTTCAAAATTGGGGGGATCAATGCCTTTGCTCTTGGACTCCGCCAGCATCACGGTCTTGTATTGCTCAAAATCCCTAGTCAGCTCCCATCGACAGGTGATGTTAGGAGTTTCAAGGATCCTAGTCAAATGATGTAGTATAAAAGATTGTCGAACCAATCCTAAGTGATTCTAATGCAAAGGGAATGCAAGTTCATGCTTAAGCTAAGTGATTCTAATGCAAAGGGAAGATCCTTCTCAGGACCCTACCTGCGGTGCATAACACCCCGAGAGGCTTCCAGGATCCTCGTAGAAATGCACGAAGGAGACTGTGCATCCCACTCCAGTGGCAGGAGCCTGATGCTAAGAGCTATGAGAGTGGGCTACTACTGGCCCACGATGGCTGAAGACGCTGACAAGAAAGCTAAGCACTGTGACGAGTGCCAGAGACACGCTCTCCCGTGTCCAAGCTCCCCCCAGAAAACATCAAATCCATAAGTTCCCCCTGGCCATTCAGGAAATGGGGCATGGATATAGTGGAAAAATTCCTAACTGCACCGGGGCAAAAGGTTTTCCTCCTGGTGGTGACCGACTACTTCTCCAAGTGGGTCGAAGCGGAAGCGCTCAGCCGAATCACCGATCTCCAGATCAGGAAGTTCTTGTGGACGAACATGATCACACGCTTCGGAGTCCCTCAAGAGATTGTCCCCGATAACGGGCCACAATTCACCAGCCATAACTTCAAGGAGTTCTGGGAGTTCTGCAAGGACTCGGGCATAAAGCTCACCTTCGCCACACCCAGACATCCTCAATCCAACGAACAAGCTGAGTCCACAAACAGAACCGTGGTCAACATGCTAAAGAAGTGCTTGGAGGGGTCTCATGGGAAGTGAGCAAAGGAACTACATGTAGTTCTCTGGGCCTATATGACTACTCCCAAGACTGCGACGCAAGAAACTCCATATTCGTTGGTCTATGGGCCAGAAGCCATAGTACCCACCGAGATGCACGTAAAGACAACTGTCTCCGCCTCCATCTCCCAAGAGGAAAACGACGAACTAATGTCCCTGAGCCTCGATCTACGCGATGAGAAGAGAGAGGCAGCTCGACTCAAAAGCTGGTCCTACCAGCAGGACGTCGCTCGAAGCTACAACAAGAAAGTCAGGACCAGTAACTTCCAGCAAGGGGATTGGGTTCTACGACGAGTAGCCGACAACACCAGTGAGAAAGCGGCAGGGAAACTCGCCCCCGGGTGGGAAGGACCCTACAAGATAATCGAGGTACAGGGAGCAGGAGCCTACAGGCTGCAAGACAGCAAAGGTAAAATACAACCCAACTGCTGGAATGCCCTGCATCTCACAGCTTATCATTTTTAAATACGATCTCCGGATCCCTATATATATTGCTGACTATATACTATTTAAGCATTGTGGTTTTCTACTCCTATGTATGTTGCACGTCTACGGACCAGGCTTATATAATAAAATAGTCCCGACTATAAGAAAAGTAGAATTACCAGTATACTTAAAGGGGCATACGAGCTGGATCAGGTCCCAAGGGACCTCCGATCCTGGCCAAGCCTTGCCAAATGTGGTATGTCCACAAAACACAAACGGGTATGAGACTTAAGGCAGGAATGGGTCTGCTCAAACCTAAGTATGCTGTTAAAACTACCTATAACCCCGGTATAGGCCTGGAGCCATAGAAATACCGGGGCCCCCAAAAGTACAAAATATGAAAAGTACATGTATTAAAACGCTACGTGCTAAACAATACAGGGGACACAAAGAACAAAAATTGCAAAAGTACTGTGACATACAAGGAGAAATAAGTGCAAAAGTCCGGGAGCACAATAAAATCTCTGCTTATCCATACTTGGAAAGCAGCAAAGCCTGGTGACTGGATCGCTATTCCAAGTGGATTCACACCAGCACCCCTAAGTCTGATAGTGGCTTCCTGCAGAAGCAGCATGCAGCATTAGGAGCTCGATAGTGACCAGCTTCCGAGCGGTAGAATGCGATCCGAACAGGTACCGGGAGCAGTCTTGCCTAGGGAGACAGAGTACGGTCCCTGCAAAACTAAATTCCGGGTTTACGAACTTCGGGCACTAAAATAATTCTAGAATTATTAACAATAAAGACCTATGGGTCCCTCACGATCTAAGTATCTGGAACTTACAGGTTCTATGTCGACCTACGGGTCCCTCATGATCTCCGGATCTGGGAGCTATGGGTTCTATCTTGACCTACGGGTCCCTCACGATCTCCGGATCTTGAACCTACGGGTTCTATTTCGGCCTATGGGTCCCTCGCGATCTTCGTATCTGGAACCTACGGGTTCTACCTCAGCCTACGGGTCCCGAAACGGTCTCAGGACCTGGAATCTGCGGATCCCAACACAACGCAGGAGTCTGAAATTCACGAGTTCTCAAAAGACCTGCGGATCCACTCGCGGTTCAAGAACCCACCAGACCACTGGCCCCCAAGGTCTAATAGGACCAAGGGTTCTGGATCCCAAGGAAAATTTCCGGAGTCAAGAAGCCTAAGATACCCTAAAGAGATCTCTCCAACAAGATAAAGAAAAAACCGGACCCAAGGGACTTAATATGCAAGCTCAATCAGAAGAAAATGCGAACAGGTATAAATCCAAGAAGTACTCCCCTTATAAAATAAAGGGGCCACAACAAGGCCTTTGTTCAAACAAAAAGCTACAAGGAGCCATTATTCAAAAAAGAGAGAAAGCAAAAGTAGGTTTTAAGGCGGGAACCCTCCTGGCCAAGCGAACTACTCCATCTCGGAAGCTGGCGGGATAAGAGGCTCGTCTTCAAAATTGGGGGGATCAATGCCTTTGCTCTTGGACTCCGCCAGCATCACGGTCTTGTATTGCTCAAAATCCCTAGTCAGCTCCCATCGACAGGTGATGTTAGGAGTTTCAAGGATCCTAGTCAAATGATGTAGTATAAAAGATTGTCGAACCAATCCTAAGTGATTCTAATGCAAAGGGAATGCAAGTTCATGCTTAAGCTAAGTGCAACCATAAAGTGAGATGAGATGATTATAAACTAAGGCAATAAAAAAATGCAATGAAAGAGTGAACTTTCTTTTCAATATGAGGCAAGGGGATTCTTGGGACAAGGGAATTGACCTTGGGTGATCAAGTTTCAATCTAAGATGGCAAGCTTTCAATCAATCTAGCAACCTTAGGCCTAGACACAATCCTAAGCAAGCTCTAGGTCTAGATGAATGCTCATTCACTAACATATCTCAAGCATCAAATGTCTTTGGTTGAATAATATGAAAGCAATCATTAAGAATAAGTCTACTAGCCATCTTAACACCTTTAACAACAAATTTCTTTGGTAAAGAATGTTAAAAGCTTAGGAGAGTTGGTTCAGACATTTCATCAAACACCTTGTGGGTGGGAAATGTCTAGAACTCAACCTTTGAGAGGCCAACTCAAAAGAAGCATTAAAAACACTCTACACTAAAACATCTTAGATCTACACCTAATCACCTTTAGTCTCCCAAGCCCATGAATCCAAGATAGATCAACTCACTAATGGACATGGATAACCTTAAAACCATGGATGATTCAAGGCTAAACATGATTAGAAATGAAGATAATCTAACAAACACAAAAGAAATAAATGAAGAAGGATTCAAGATCCAAACTTTATTCAAGATCTAAAAGTGTTCTTGAGAGAAAATAAGTTAGATCTCACAAAGGAGATTACAAGAGTATATATAGGTGGCTTGAAATCCCTTAAAATCATAAGAGAAAAGACCAAAAGGGCCTTGGCATCATTTAATCTCGACCAATAGGAAAATAGGTGAAAAACGCTCAGGGTGGTGCGTACTGGTCCAGCCCGTGCATGCCCGGCCGCGCGTTCAGCTCGTCCTGCACTTGTCCCGTGCGGGTAAGGCGACCCACGTATGTTCGGCCGCGCGTCCGGCCCTGTCCTCGTACTGGCCTCATCCCGTGCGGGTGTGGCGTCTCGCGTATGTCCGGCCGCGCGTCCAGCTGCTGTCCCGCGCGGGTAAGTCTCCTCGCGCACTTGTCTCCGCGCATCAGTCCGTGCCCAAGCTGTCTGTCCGAGCCGTCAAGCCGCTTGTCCCGTGCGAGTAAGATATGCCGCGCATACTAACCTGCGCACAAGTCCACGTCCGAGCTTCGTATCCGTCCGATCCCGCGCGGGTGCTCCGTCCCGAGCATATCCAGCCGCGCACCAGCCATCCATCCTTCGTACGTCCAACCACCCGGGTAAGTGTTTCTGGTCCATTTCCCCGCGTCCTTCCGTCCGTTCAAAGGTAAGGCATATTCATGGTCATTAGTTCGGTTTGTCCAAACATGGCCAAACTCCATTCTTCACTTCTTTTTGGATCACAAAGCTCCCAAACACCTCTAATCACTCCATAGAACACTCCAGCACCTGATATGGACATATGAATGCAATATAGACCTAAAGATGCCTAATGCCTAATCTAAATGATCAAAATGCAGAAGATATGATAGCTAAAAACATGTAAATATGCAAGATATCAACTCCTTCACACTAGGCCTTTACTTGTCCTCAAGTAATCTTTTCAAAACAAAAGGAGGAGATCCATAGAGATGGAAGCAAAGCCAAAAGAAACACCCATAGCACTCAACTTGACATCCTAAAGAAACATAGCAAATAGCATGAGCAAAACTCTCTCATTATGCTCTAGCTTCTCAAGGCCTATCAATACTCGTGTGCCTCTACACAAGATGCAATGCCTATCAACCAACATGTTCTCTTAACCAACCCTCACATTGATTCACACACACAAACACACACAAGGTGAATTCTCACAAATGGGCACAAGATCTCGATCATTTGACTAGGTGATCAAAAGGTCTAATATGGATGAAAAAGAGGGTTTCAATGCATCATTTCAAGGTGGCAATCACTCAAAAATCAAGGAACTTGATCATTATACAAAATTTATCTAAGACTATGAGAAATTCATGCATACATGGATCCATCCTCATCATTCTACCCATTCCTAAGTGATTACAAGATCTACACCGTTTTTATCAGTCCCATACCCCAAAATGAAAAACACTCACATCACTCACCCAATGAACAACTTTCTCTCTTCAATATTCAACCACTAAGGAACTTTTATTTACAATTCACACTTCTAAGCTCTAACACTTTTTGTTTTCCCTTCCCCACTATCTTATTGAATCTTTCTTTTACTTTTCTTTCTATGAAGGGGGAAGGTCTCAACATCAATCAAAAGCTTCTTATCTTTCTATTCTAGGTCCCTAGGGCTTTTATTTCACAATACACTCTTTTGCTCATCAATCTCAACTTTATCACTTCCCAAATCCAAGATATAAACCTTTAAGGAATAAAGACCCACTCACCATCCTAGGAGCTAGCTCAAATGATGACCCTATGCTAGCAAGAGATGAGGACAAATACATGTCGCTCCCAATACTCTCAAGATTTTGCACATGACAAGCTATCAAAAGAGGCCTCACTCATGCAAATCAATATAGTCTTCAAAGAATGGCAAGGGTTCAAGGGTAATGGAAGTGCCATTTGGGTTAACAAAGAGTAGTACAATGGGGAAAGATAACCCAAATGTGTATGAGATCCATGATCAAGTATGCAAATGCACATATGCAAGATAAATTATGTTCATTCAAGTCTAAGTTCAGGTTGGAGCTGGTTTCAAGAACAATGCCAATATCAAGCAAGCAAGCAAGTTTCAAGAAGAGTTTTCAAGGCTCAAAGCATGCAAGCCTTTCAAAAGATGCTTAAGCTACTTGATATGTTTTACTAGGGTGCCAAATTCAGTGCAAACAAGTGTTCTTTACAAGGCAATGCTCTATGTGCAAATGAATGCAACCTATATGCTCTAGACTCAATCTTAAAGATGCAAGTGATGCAACTACATGATTCAGAAATTTTAATGTTTTTTTTCTATGCATTAATGAATGTACAATGCAATGCATGAGACTCTCAATCACAAAGAAAACATGATCAAATACCTGGTACCTCCCCCACAATTAAATCACACAGTCTCTGTGTGAGTAAGAGAGAAGGAGATACCCCAACAAGACAAAAGCAAATGTATATTGATGAGGGCCTTTTCAAGGGTCCAATCAAATGTTGTAGTATACAAGATGTCAATCCAATTATAAGAGATTTCAATGCAAAGGGAATGCAAGATCATGCTTAAGCTAAGTGCAACCATAAAGTGAGATGAGATGATTATGAACTAAGGCAATACTAGAAATGCAATAAAAGAGTGAACTTTCTTTTCAATATGAGGCAAGGGGATTCTTGGGACAAGGGAATTGACTTTGGGTGATCAAGCTTCAATCTAAGATGGCAAACTTTCAATCAATCTAACACCTTAAGGCTAGACACAATCCTAAGCATGCTCTATCTCTAGATGAATGCTCATTCACTAACATATCTCAAGTATGTAATCTCTTAGGTTGAATAATATGAAAGTAATCATTAAGAACAAGTCCATTAGCTATCTTAACACCTTTAACAACAAATGTCTTTGGTAAAGAATGTTATAAGCATTGGAGAGTTGGTTCAGGCATTTCAGAGATCACCTTTCGGGCATGAAATGCCTATAGCTCTATTTTGAAGAGGCCAACTCCAAAATAGCAAGAAGAACACTCTACAGGCAAGGATCAAGAAGGATCTACCCTAGAACATCTTAGATCTACACCTAATCACCCTTAGTCTCCCAAGCCCATGAACCCTAGATAGATCTACTCAGTAATAAGCATGGAAAACCTTAAAACCATGGATGATTCAAGGCTAAACATGATAAGTGATAGAAATAATCTAGCAACACACAAAAGAAATAGATGAAGAAAGATTCAAGATCCAAACTTTATTCAAGATCTAAAATTGTTCTTGAGAGAAAAGAAGTCAGATCTCACAAAGGTGATTACAAGAGTAAATATAGGAGGCTTGAAAGCCCTTAAAAACATAAAAGAAAAGTCCAAAAGGTCCTTGGAGCCACTTAAGTTTCGACCAATCAGAAGCCATGAAAAAGGGAGAAGCTCTTGCCACCCGGGTCAGGTGATGCCGTCCAGGCCGCGTGCCGTCCGAGCTCAACCATCGTTCAGGCCGTTCGGGCTATCAAGGTCGGGTGTCTTCAGCCGTGCGGGCTGTCTAGGCCGGGTGCATCCAGCCGCATACCGTCCTTGGCTTCCAGCATCCATCAGGCCGTGCAGGTAGGAGCAGCCGGGTGTCTCAAGCCGCGTGTAGTTCCTGGCTCCCAGCAAGCAACAGAACGTGCGAGTCCTTCTCCCCGGGTAGTCTAGGCCGGGTGGCCTCCCTCATTCAAGCCGTCCTGACCTCTTCCAAGCATGTTCGGGTGATCGACCTCGGGTGTGCCTACCCGGGTGGGACTGATATGCCTCCACTGATTTGATCATAACTCCTCCAATATAGCTCCAAATGACTTGAAACCACTTCCATTGGAAAGCTAACTCATATACTGTGTCTCCACAAAATTTTAGCAACAGAAGATTTCTCTAAGGCTTCCGTACATGTTCCCCCTTTCACCCCCTTTTGGATCATAACGCTCCCAAACATCTCCAATCACTCCATGACACTCTCCAACACCTAATAAGGACATATGAATGCAATATGGACCTAAAGATGCCTAATATCTAATCTAAGTGATCAAAATGCACAAGATATGATAGGTAAAAACATGTAAATATGCAAGATATTAACTCCCCCACACTAGCCCTTTACTTGTCCTCAAGTAAACTTTTCAAAACACAAAGAGGAGAGAAATAAATATGGGAGCAAGCCAAAAGAATCACTCAAAGAACTCAACTTGACATCCTAAAGAAACATAGCAAATAGCATGAGCAAAACTCTCTTATTATGCTCTACCTTCACAAGGCCTATCAATACTCGTGTGCCTCTACACAAGATGCAATGCCTATCAACCAACATGTTCTCTTAACCAACCCTCACATTGATTCACACACACAAACACACACAAGGTGAATTCTCACAAATGGGCACAAGATCTCAATCATTTGACTAGGTGATCAAAAGGTCTAATATGGATGAAAAAGAGGGTTTCAATGCATCATTTCAAGGTGGCAATCACTCAAAAATCAAGGAACTTGATCATTATACAAAATTTATCTAAGACTATGAGAAATTCATGCATACATGGATCCATCCTCATCATTCTACCCATTCCTAAGTGATTACAAGATCTACACCGTTTTTATCAGTCCCATACCCCAAAATGAAAAACACTCACATCACTCACCCAATGAACAACTTTCTCTCTTCAATATTCAACCACTAAGGAACTTTTATTTACAATTCACACTTCTAAGCTCTAACACTTTTTGTTTTCCCTTCCCCACTATCTTATTGAATCTTTCTTTTACTTTTCTTTCTATGAAGGGGGAAGGTCTCAACATCAATCAAAAGCTTCTTATCTTTCTATTCTAGGTCCCTAGGGCTTTTATTTCACAATACACTCTTTTGCTCATCAATCTCAACTTTATCACTTCCCAAATCCAAGATATAAACCTTTAAGGAATAAAGACCCACTCACCATCCTAGGAGCTAGCTCAAATGATGACCCTATGCTAGCAAGAGATGAGGACAAATACATGTCGCTCCCAATACTCTCAAGATTTTGCACATGACAAGCTATCAAAAGAGGCCTCACTCATGCAAATCAATATAGTCTTCAAAGAATGGCAAGGGTTCAAGGGTAATGGAAGTGCCATTTGGGTTAACAAAGAGTAGTACAATGGGGAAAGATAACCCAAATGTGTATGAGATCCATGATCAAGTATGCAAATGCACATATGCAAGATAAATTATGTTCATTCAAGTCTAAGTTCAGGTTGGAGCTGGTTTCAAGAACAATGCCAATATCAAGCAAGCAAGCAAGTTTCAAGAAGAGTTTTCAAGGCTCAAAGCATGCAAGCCTTTCAAAAGATGCTTAAGCTACTTGATATGTTTTACTAGGGTGCCAAATTCAGTGCAAACAAGTGTTCTTTACAAGGCAATGCTCTATGTGCAAATGAATGCAACCTATATGCTCTAGACTCAATCTTAAAGATGCAAGTGATGCAACTACATGATTCAGTAATTTTAATGTTTTTTTTCTATGCATTAATGAATGTACAATGCAATGCACGAGACTCTCAATCACAAAGAAAACATGATCAAATACCTGGTACCTCCCCCACAATTAAATCACACAGTCTCTGTGTGAGTAAGAGAGAAGGAGATACCCCAACAAGACAAAAGCAAATGTATATTGATGAGGGCCTTTTCAAGGGTCCAATCAAATGTTGTAGTATACAAGATGTCAATCCAATTATAAGAGATTTCAATGCAAAGGGAATGCAAGATCATGCTTAAGCTAAGTGCAACCATAAAGTGAGATGAGATGATTATGAACTAAGGCAATACTAGAAATGCAATAAAAGAGTGAACTTTCTTTTCAATATGAGGCAAGGGGATTCTTGGGACAAGGGAATTGACTTTGGGTGATCAAGCTTCAATCTAAGATGGCAAACTTTCAATCAATCTAACACCTTAAGGCTAGACACAATCCTAAGCAAGCTCTATCTCTAGATGAATGCTCATTCACTAACATATCTCAAGTATGTAATCTCTTAGGTTGAATAATATGAAAGTAATCATTAAGAACAAGTCCATTAGCTATCTTAACACCTTTAACAACAAATGTCTTTGGTAAAGAATGTTATAAGCATTGGAGAGTTGGTTCAGGCATTTCAGAGAACACCTTTCGGGCATGAAATGCCTATAGCTCTATTTTGAAGAGGCCAACTCCAAAATAGCAAGAAGAACACTCTACAGGCAAGGATCAAGAAGGATCTACCCTAGAACATCTTAGATCTACACCTAATCACCCTTAGTCTCCCAAGCCCATGAACCCTAGATAGATCTACTCAGTAATAAGCATGGAAAACCTTAAAACCATGGATGATTCAAGGCTAAACATGATAAGTGATAGAAATAATCTAGCAACACACAAAAGAAATAGATGAAGAAAGATTCAAGATCCAAACTTTATTCAAGATCTAAAATTGTTCTTGAGAGAAAAGAAGTCAGATCTCACAAAGGTGATTACAAGAGTAAATATTGGAGGCTGGAAAGCCCTTAAAAACATAAAAGAAAAGTCCAAAAGGTCCTTGGAGCCACTTAAGTTTCGACCAATCAGAAGCCATGAAAAAGGGAGAAGCTCTTGCCACCCGGGTCAGGTGATGCCGTCCAGGCCGCGTGCCGTCCGAGCTCAACCATCGTTCAGGCCGTTCGGGCTATCAAGGTCGGGTGTCTTCAGCCGTGCGGGCTGTCTAGGCCGGGTGCATCCACCCGCATACCGTCCTTGGCTTCCAGCATCCATCAGGCCGTGCAGGTAGGAGCAGCCGGGTGCCTCAACCCGCGTGTAGTTCCTGGCTCCCAGCAAGCAACAGAACGTGCGAGTCCTTCTCCCCGGGTAGTCTAGGCCGGGTGGCCTCCCTCATTCAAGCCGTCCTGACTGTTGGGGTCAAAATCGGTCAATGACGAAATCGTCACCCGAAAATCCTCGAAAGAAAAGCCAAGCGACGATCAAATCCAAGAAACGGGTCGTCGCTCGATAAAACTCACGGAAGGCCTGTCCACTCCCATCTGGCGCCAACGGCGAGGGTCCTGGCGCCCATCCATGCGATCGTCTCATGATCTCGGGCAATGATAGCATCTTGGTCCCCTGAAACCCATGTCTGGATTGTCCGAGATCTACAATGAGTCTTCTGTAAAGCCTTCCCGATTGTTTAAAAGATTCATCTTTTAACACATCTAAAACTCGGAGCCACATTGCTCTCATCCTCGACGACGGAAAATCTGCAGATCTAAGTCCATCTCAAATCCCGATACTCGCGGAATCTCGTTGGATTAGAAACGATTATCTCGAAATCCACGGCTAGAGACCCTCCCAAACTCAAAAGATTTCCCGCAAACGACTGACGAGGGAAAGATCGAAAACGAAAAAACCCACAGACGGCAAGACGGCCTGGCACCGGCGGCACCCCGGCCTGGCGCCGGCGGCACGCGGGACGCGGGCTGGCCTGGCGCCGGCGGCACCCCTCGGGCCTGCGCCGGCGGCACGCGGGACGCGGACCGGCCTGGCGCCGGCGGCACCCAGCCTGGCGCCGGCGGCACCCCAGTCACGCGGGCCCGGCCTGTCGTCCGGCGTCTAACCGGCCTGGCGCCGGCGGCACTGCGGGACGCGGCTGTGTCTGGCGTCCGGCGGCACCCCGTCCGGGCCGCCGCCAGCGGGACGCGGCTGGTTGGCGCCGGCGGCA
>CM031940.1:44083661-44238959 GCA_018703725.1 Brassica juncea
AAAAAAAAAAGAAATCGATCAAAAGAATCTGAAAAGGCTGAGGGGAAATAAAGCCAGTCTGAAGAGAAATCCACTCTCTGGTGGTAAAGCTCCTTGCAACCAAAAATCTTGCAATCTGTCTATCTTCTTCTTATCTTTTGGGGTGGTGGATTGACTATTTAAAGGCTTGATCTTTGTTTTTTGTTGAGCTACTGGATTCACAGAAAAACAAATTCACAGAAAAATCAGAGAGAAACACTTGAGAGAAGTGAGGCTTCGACTATCTATTTGTGTATTCATTTTTCTTGTTGAGTTGTGACAGAAAACCATGGCTGGAGATGTCAGTATAATAAAGGAGACACCTACTGTGAGATTGAGTAAAATCCAGATGGATGCCTAGCTGGCTACCATGAGATTAGAGATGCAAAAACAATTTGAATTTGAAAGAACTTCTGCTGATAATCTTTTTAGTAATGTTTCTCAGGTTCACAAGGATGCTAAGACCAAAAGGAGGAGCAAGATACAATCTTTCTGTGGCAAAAACAACCATGATGGCTACTGGGAGTGGGAACATAAAATGGAACTTGGTTTTGATGGTCACAACTACTCACCAAGCAAGAAGGTTAGATTGGCTACATCAAAGTTCTGTGGAGATGCCATTCAATGGTGGGATCAGCTTGTTACTACCAGGAGAAGAACAGGAGTAGCACAAGTTGGGTGCTGGTTTGAGCTCAAAGATGTCATGAAGAAACACTTTGGTAGCTACTACAGAAAACAAACCGAGCCATGGTGCTATGATTGTGATCCGCCAAGAGAGTCTCAGTCACATAAGCAAAGAAGGCCAAACCCACGTCCTCCCTCAAAAGCCAACGAGCCACTGTGTTCTAAGAAGGAACCAGCTAATCAAGAGCTGAAAACAAAGCCATCTAAGGTAATAAAAGAAACTGAGACAGAAAATTAGTTTTCTCCTTTCTCTTCTCAATCTGAACTTGTTGTCAATAATACCTAGGATGAACTAACTTGTTTTGAACTTGTGCAACCGAGTAGTATTGTTTCAGTGTCTCAGGTCTCAGAAGAACACTCACCAGAAACAGAACAATCGATTGTCGTACAAAGTGAAGTGTTGGAGCAGTAGAAAAGCTTGGAATCAGAAACAAGTCTTGCACCTTTGTCTCCTAACTCAAAAGAGCACTGTAAGGATCTTGATATGTATAATTCTCTGCCTGAATTGTTTGTTAAGGTTAGTTCCAGTGATGTAAAACGTTTTGGTCTGGAAAAACTAAAAGAATTTTGTGTTTCAAGTTCTGTTTTTGATAACATGATTCATTCTTTTAAGAAACTTGAACCTGACAAATTCCCTAATCAAAAACGTTTTTCCTGTGGTGGTGAACTCAATCCTGGTCTTATTTAGAGTTTTGATCAGTTTATGGAACAAAAGAAAAGTCTTGATCACCCTGAAAACAGAATTGACCTTGTTCTGCAACAACCTGATTTCTGTTTCAGAAAAACTTGTGATTATTTTGCTTGTTTTGAGAACCGAAATTCGCACCGTCAATTTCCGATAAAGATTTGTGGAGGAAAACCAAGTTAACCCGATCTTCCTTGAAGGTCCCGGATATCTGCTGGGCCGCACACGAAACAATCAATAAAAATAGAAGTTGCGAAAATAGAAATCGTAAAAGTTGAGCGGAAAAAAGATCTTATTTCTGAATTCGCGTTTTGAGTGTGAACAACAGGTGAGAAGTAAGCTACAAGAGCTGTCGAAAGGTCCGCTAGTCCGGTCGCCTAAGTCTACCCTAGTTGAGTCGCAGCTCGCTAGTGAAAACAGAAAAGAATGCTAAATCGCTCTAAGTGCTAAGTGCTCGAAAATTTGTGATCTGGTTTGCTTCTTGCTCAAAGCTCTCCTTATATACTCCTTCTATGACGGTCTATCTTCTCGCGGGCTGAGTCGGGCTTTTTCCATTTTCGTCCATCTTCGTGTTTATCGGAAAACTTGACATTTATCATCGGAAATCTTGACATTTATCTTCTGGAAACTTGATATTTATCTTCTGGAAACTTGACATTTATCTCTTATGTGAGGATAAAGATAAACCGTCATAGTTATCCTTCCTTTTCGGAAAATCGTACGTGGGCCGTTTTGGCCACGTTGGGCCGTTTAGACGTTTTTACGGTTTTTCGAAAGGACAGTCTTTGAAGGTTTCGGTGTTTCCGAAGGAACCTCAATTCCTTGTTTAGTCGAGAAAGTGGCGTTCTAGAGTAACTGTGATCATACCAAACTTGCGTAGATTGATCCGAACAAGCTAAGATGGGATCGAACCGGGCACGATAGGACCAAGACCGGGACGAGGGCCACGGACCGATGACAGGCCGACCCGCGCGACGGGTGCCGCCGGCGCCAGGCCGGGTGCCGCCGGCGCCAGCTGGCCCGCGTCCCGCGTGCCGCCCGGCGCCAGGCCGGGTGCCGCCACCAGGCCAGCCCGCGTCCCGCGTGCCGCCGGCGCCAGGGGTGCCGCCGCCGCGAGCCAGCCTGCGTCCCGCGTGCCGCCGGCGCCAGGCCGGGTGCCGCCGGCGCCAGGGCCGGCCTGCGTCCCCGTGCCGCCGCGCCAGGCCGGGGTGCCACGGCGCCAGGCCAGCCCATGTCCCGCGTGCCGCCGGCGCCAGGCCGGGGTGCCGCCGGCCCAGGCCAGCCCGCGTCCCGCGTGCCGCCGGCGCCAGGCCGGGGTGCCGCCGGCGCCAGGCCGGCCGCCGGCGCCAGGCCGGCCCGCGTCCCGCGTGCGCCGGCGCCAGGCCGGGTGCCGCCGGCGCCAGGCCTAGCCCGCGTCCCGCGTGCCCTCCGGTGCCAGGCCGTCTTGCCCTGTGGGTTTGTTCGTTTTTTCGGTTTCCCTCGTCAGTCGTTTGCGGGAAATCTTTTGAGTTTGGGAGGGTCTCTAGCCGTAGATTTCGAGATAACAGTTTCTAATCCAACGAGATTCCGCGAGTATCGGGATTTGAGATGGACTTGGATCTGCAGATTTTCCGTCATCGAGGATGCGAGCAATGTGGCTCCGAGTTTTAGATGTGTTAAAAGATGAATCTTTTAAACAATCGGGAAGGCTTTACGGAAGACTCATTGTAGATCTCGGACAATCCATACATGGGTTTCAAGGGACCAAGATGCTTTCATTGCCCGAGATCATGAGACGATCGCATGGATGGGCGCCAGGACCCCCGCCGTTGGCGCCAGATGGGAGTGGACGAGCCTTCCGTGAGTTTTATCGAGCGACGACCCGTTTCTTGGATTTGATCGTCGCTTGGCTTTTCTTTCAAGGATTTTTGGGTGACGATTTTGTCATTGACCGATTTTGACCCCAACAGTTAGCCCCCCAGCTAGCTAGGAACCGTAGAGCCTGTCGGATCCTAGCTTGCGGTATAGCCGTGTGGGAAGGTGTTGAGACGTAATCGTTTGCCTAAAATCTGGGTAAATAGTGATTTTACCTCCTTTATATGGAGTAAGAAATCTCATTCTTACTTCATCACAAGGTTTTTACTCTCTCTCTCAAGGATCCTTTCTCTCTCTTTAAGAACAATGTCTTCAAGATCCTCAAAGAGAAACTCTTCTTCCCATTCATCCTCGGATGACTCTCCTGCCCATGTGACGGTGAAGCAGGAGGAGTTGGTCGAGGAGGAAAAGAAGAATGCGTATTACCGAGCCCTTGTAGGTTCGCCCCCAACACTGCCAGAGATCCCTGTTCCGAGGAGGCCTCTAAGGCAGCTCGGTGCTCCTTTTGCGCCGAGCTCGGTTTCTCGTAAATATCTCAAGGTTCTTCGAGATTTTTACCAGGTTCCTGAAGGAGTCAAATTCCGGATTCCCGTTGGTAACGAGAGCGCAAGGAATCCTCCGCAAGGTTTCTTTACATGTTACGAAGCTTTCTTTACGTACTGCCGTATGTGGTTCCCAATCCCTGGTGCCATTGTTCGTGCACTTCACCGCTTCGAACTTTCGATCAGCCAACTCAGCGTTCCTGCCCTGGAGAGTTGGCTTGGTGTACTGATCGCTAGCTACGAACTCGGGATTGATCTTGGTCCCGATGATTTCGAAGGTCTTTGGGGCACTCGGCCGACGGGGAGTGACGGTTACTACTCCATGCTGCCTAAGAAGGATATGGCCGTGATTCAGGGGACTACTTCGAATCCCAAATCGTGGCAGGAGCGTTTCTTCTTCGTCCAAATAGATGGCGAGTCTGTCGAGGAGAGCTGCCTCCATCTATTTCCGCGAGCATGGAACTTCAACCGAGGTAATACAACGAAAACCCTGTTGTCTATCTCACCTTTTCGGAAGTGCGAGTTTTAGTGAAAAATTTTCATTTTGTAGGGAACAACCCTACCGCGCATTTGCCTGGTGATGTCTTTGTCAAGAGAGATCTTCTTCGTCAAAGGCCGTTTTTCTGGAAGTCCTTCACCCTCGAACGGATTCGAGACGCGGTTAGACTTCATCGGTCCCGTGATCCTGTCCCGTCGTATGATGCCGAACCTGTCACCGCAGCTCCTATCCGGAGGCGCAGACAGAGGTCTCGTAAGGGGAAGGAAATCGATGATGGGGAAGGCTCGGAAAGTCCTTCGCCGTTGGGAGAAAAACCTAGCTTTGCTCCAACGGAAAAAGGCGGAGCCAGCGGTTTTCCACCTAACAACTTCTTTGATGGCCTTCCTCCGGAGTTTACTACTGACGAGTCGCTGGAGGATGAGGAGAAACAACGGGTTTTTGCCGAGGGCTCCCAACGTGTCAATGAGGTTTGGCCCTTCGAACTTCTTAACCTTGCGTTTGAATCTGTATATAAGCATGCTTGCTGATCTTGAGTTTTATGCAGGGACTAAGAGTGTTTAGCGAGGCGCTTGGCTCGAGTTTCCGCAAATCCAGGATTGCTAACTTCAAGACCACAGAAGCGGAGCGAGAGCTTTTCCGGTTCCGACAAGAGGTGAAGGCACAGAACGCGAAGCAAGCTGAGCTTCATGCTCGGGCTCTCGTTCGGGCGGAAAGGAGAGGAAGAAGGATGGTCGCAGCGGAGGTGGCAAGACGGGCGGAATCGTTTGCTGCTGAGTTTCATTGTTTAAAGAAGCTCAGGAGTTTGTCGGTGATTTCCGCGAGTGCCGGGGTTCGGTCGTAAACCTTTACAAGTCTCAGAACCCGGATTTCTCTTTCGATTCCGAGATTGCTGAAATGAAGGATTTCATGGCCGAGTGTGCTCATGCTGAGTCCTTGGTTCCTCCGGTAGAAGAAAGAGTCCGGAGACTATGGGAACCTATCGAGGTTTCCGAGGATACGGTGGAAGCCGGAGCCGATGAGAACGCCGATGATGGTGGGAATGCTCGAGGCGTGAATGAGGAAGTGGACCAGCCTGCTAGTTCTTTTGGGATTTCCGCATCCGGATTTCTCAACGTTGACTTCCTTTTGTGAACTGAATTTTTTGGCCGTGCGTGGCCGTTTCTAGTAATTTTATTCTGCGACCGTTGGAGGTTGCATTCTTATGTTTTGGGACTGGCCGTTGGTGGCTTTGAATCCTGCCGTCTTTTGCGGCTTTTATGAATATGAAAATTTGCGAGATTTCGTCTTTTGCTTTGATTTATACTTTCGTCAAGTGTAGAGGGAAGGATGCGAGTAGTCACTTCGTATCCTAACTCCTTTTTGTCGCTTGGTCCGTATGCTGCTTTTTAGCGAGCGTTTTAGGTGTAAGCGATAAGAGACATGTTTTGGGATCTCGTATACGATACTATGTCTGTGGGATGTCAAGATCCAGCAAGACTGGGTTTAGGGCAAGACCTAGGTTTACTCTCAGCTTTGAGGCTGTGCGATGACTGATCGGCTTTCGTTTTGCCTGTTAGTGATTTCTTCCTGATTCTTTTCGTTTAAAGTCCGCGACTAGTCGCCGGCTTATATGACGTGTGTTAAAAGAATCGAGCTATCTTCGGAGTTTATCCGAGATGCTAAACCAAAATTTTGGATTTCTTGTATAGCGCGCTATGATATCCTTGTCGGATGTAAGAGGACCTTGTAGGTCTGACTACGAGTTTGTATTGAGTGAAACGTTTCTTGTGTGCGTCCGTCGGGGACAATCGACGGGCGTGAGTTATTTTTAAGTCGCAGGTGGACTTTGTTATCTTTTTAAGAAGTTGCGACGTCTCGCGTTTCTTTAGAAGATATGATTTTCGTTTTTCCGAAGCGTTGATGCGTTCAAGTGAGCATGAAAGATAGAAAGAATTTTATTAAAAAATTTCGAGAAGTAAGAGTACATGTGCGGATTTTTCGCGTTTTTGTGGGAGTATAGGAGTATACGCACCCAGTCCCCCCCCCCTTTTTGGTGAGGGGGATAGCTGAACTCGCCGGGTTTCGACGCGCTGCCTACGTACCTCTTTCGAGGATCAAGCCATCTCGTAGTTCTGATAGTTGCCGCTGACGTTTTTACTCCCCGTGCGTCGCCGTTCCGATCGTGCTGGTCGGATCAGTGGTTTGTGCGGGGGTCGAGCTGTCCGCTCTTACGGATGATTCTGGATCATCTTTCTTCGAGTCTTCGGGAATGTTGTGTGATTCCTTTGCTCGTTTCGGGTTGGCCGCAGGGGCGTTCCGATCTTTTCGCAGCTTGAACTCGGCTAGGTAACAGAGTCTTGATTGTTTCTGACTACCCCAGATGGCTGCGGTTCCGGTCGGAGTCGGAAACTTGATACCGAGGTGATATGTGGATGGTACTGCCTTCATGGAGTTGATCCAAGGGGTTCCCATGATTGCGTTGTAGATGGCCGGGTTGTCGACTACTGCGAACTCGAAGATCTTTGTAACTTCCTTTGCCATGACTGGGAGTTTGATTCTCCCGAGGGTCATGGTAGTGACGCCCGAAAACCCCGTCAAAGGTTTTGGCTCGGGGACGACTTCCCCAAGTGGGATCTTCATTCTGTAAAGGGTGTCGCGGAAGATGACGTTGACAGTGCTTCCTGTATCAACGAGAATGCGGCCGACTTCGAGATCCTGGATGACCAGGTCGATTACCAAAGGATCGCAGTGAGGTTTGTCGATTCCGACCATCTCGTGTTCCTCGAAAGCGATTGTGTGGTTAGGAACATCGCTGTCCGGGAACCAGTTGGAACTGGTCTCGGCTTTTCGCCCGTAGGCTTTTATGGATGAGACAGAGTCTTGGTAGAACTGAGATCCTCCGATGATCATGTTTACCCTCTGGCGACTGCTGTTGTTCCCTTGGTCGTGCTGTCTTCTTCCGCGCTTTTCCCCTGATTGGTTTTCGGTCGCGCGGTCCTCGGAGACAGTTTTGTTAGTCTTTGGGCGGTCGGAGTCCAGGAGCAAGTCCTTTATACTCTTGACCTTTGATAGTTCGCCGGTGAGGAGTTTTGCGGCGAGCCGGGCGCCGAGAACCTTGCAGTTCGCAGTGGAGTGACCTCTGGTCTCGTGGAACTCGCAATAGGAGTTATCCTTATACTGGTTCCTGCTCCAGGTGTTTCCGGAGGTTTTGCCTTGGCTCCGAGTTGATGGCGTAGTTATGCTCGCCTTGGGCGTCTTCTCCCTTCGTGATGGACGTATTTGTCGTTACGAGAGGGTTTCTTCTTGGACGCGGTTTTCTGCGGTCCGTGCTTCTGTGATAGAAGCTTCATCTCTTCTTCCATGATGATGAAGTCCGTTGCCTTGTGGAGAGTATCCTGGATTGTCCGCGGCTTTCCAGTAGTATCCACTTTCAGAACTTCGACTTGTACCAGAGAGTTTTCCTCAGGGCGTCGATTGCGACATTGTCGCTGATGCCTGTTACTCTGGCCATCACCAGTTTGAACCTTCGCATGAAGTCGCGGAGTGACTCGTCTTCCTTCTGAGCTAGACTCCATAGATCCACGTCGGACGTTTCTCTGTCCATGAACATGGAGTACTGTTTGAGAAACGCCGAGGCCAGTTGGCGGAAGCTTCCGATGGAGTTCCTTTTGAGCCGGGAGAACCACTCGAGCGCAGCACCTTTGAGGTGCTCGACGAAGAGAAGACAATGACCTGCGTCCCGTTCGCGCTCCGGGAGTTTGCACCTACCCATTGCGATCTGGAAGGACTGCAGGTGCGACTTAGGATCCGTCGTACCGTCATAGACCGGGATTTTGATCTTCCCTGGGTCTGAGATGCGTGTTTCCGTGATCCGAGTGGATGAACGGTGTTTTCCGTACTTCCTCGAGAAGTCTATCGATCTCGGGTGCGGAACTGGTCGCCTGATGGATTTGCTGATTTTACCGCTTTCACTTCAGGCCACGGTCTTTTTGAGAGATTCGCGGAGATCATGGATCTCGCTATTGCTGCCGGCATTCCTCCGAACCTGTCGGCGCTGGTCGCGATAGATCCGAGTTTGATCTTCCGCGAGTTCTTTCTGCTCCATCCAGTAGAGTTCTTCTTCCTCTTCTGTCATGGGCCTACCGAAGGATACTGTCTGCCGAGCAGACTGGCTTCGGGTTCTCCTAGGGTGGATGTCAGCGTCTTCATCGGAAGGATCCGATCGGTCGCTGATATCTAGATCGATGCGCTCGACGTCGCTTTCCTTGTTTCCCGCAGCCGGGAGTGGAAGGTTCTGCGAGGTCGTTTGCTGTCCTTTCGGAGCCGTTTCCTCGGGAGTGGGCTCTTTCGGGGCATCTTTTTCTCGTGCTTCGGAGATCCGAAGTCGAGTCTTCTGCCGTGGCGTTCCTTGGTGGATCCGCGCGGCAACTTGCTCCTTGCAGTTAAGGTATCGACCTGTTTTGCGAGCGAGGTTATCAGCTTGTCCTGTTGTTCCGCCCGCGCCTGGGCGGAGGTAAACAGTTCCTTCATCTGCCTGAGCGCCTCAGTGTTTGCATCAGCAGTGACTACGGACGCATCTCCAGCTGGAGTCTTCTCAGCGTTGGCGTCGACGGGTGTTCCGTCTAGCGCTGGCTGATCCTTGGTGGCGTCGGCAGACATGATCGAGCGTGTGCAGTTGCGAGATAGATAGATCCGTAACCCACCCCTCCTTCTAGCGCCAAACTGTGAGAACCGAAATTCGCACCGTCAATTTCCGATAAAGATTTGTGGAGGAAAACCGAGTTAACCCGATCTTCCTTGAAGGTCCCGGATATCTGCTGGGCCGCACACAAAACAATCAATAAAAATAGAAGTTGCGAAAATAGAAATCGTAAAAGTTGAGCGGAAAAAAGAGTCTTATTTCTGAATTCGCGTTTTGAGCGTGAACAACAGGTGAGAAGTAAGCTACAAGAGCTGTCGAAGAGTCCGCTAGTCCGGTCGCCTGAGTCTATCCTAGTTGAGTCGCAGCTCGCTAGTGAAAACAGAAAAGAATGCTAAATCGCTCTAAGTGCTAAGTGCTCGAAAATTTGTGATCTGGTTTGCTTCTTGCTCAAAGCTCTCCTTATATACTCCTCCTATGACGGTCTATCTTCTCGCGGGCTGAGTCGGGCTTTTTCCATTTTCGTCCATCTTCGTGTTTATCGGGAAACTTGACATTTATCTTCGGAAATCTTGACATTTATCTTCTGGAAACTTGATATTTATCTTCTGGAAACTTGACATTTATCTCTTATGTGAGGATAAAGATAAACCGTCATAGTTATCCTTCCTTTTCGGAAAATTGTACGTGGGGCCGTTTTGGCCACGTTGGGCCGTTTAGACGTTTTTACGGTTTTTCGAAAGGACAGTCTTTGAAGGTTTCGGTGTTTCCGAAGGGAACCTCATTCCTTGTTTAGTCGAGAAAGTGGCGTTCTAGAGTAACCGTGATCATACCAAACTTGCGTAGATTGATCCGAACAAGCTAAGATGGGATCGAACCGGCACGATAGGACCGAGACCGGGACGAGGGCCGCGGACCGACGACAGGCCGACCCGTGCGACGGGTGCCGCCGGCGCCAGGCCGGCCCGCGTGACGGGTGCCGTCGGCGGCCATGGCCGGGTGCCCGGCGCCAGGCCGGCCCAGCCGCCCGGTCCGCCCGCCGGCGCCAGGCCGGGTGCCGCCGGCGCCAGGCCAGCCCGCGTCCCGCGTGCCGCCGGCGCCAGGCCGGGTGTGCCGCCGTCGCCAGGCCAGCCCGCGTCCCGCGTGCCGCCGGCCCGGCCGGGGTGCCCGCCGGCGCCAGCCACGCGTCCGCGAGCCGCCGGCGCCAGCGGGGTGCCGCCAGCGCCAGGCCAGCCCGCGTCCCACGTGCCGCCGGCGCCAGGCCGGGCCGCATCCCGCGTGCCGCCGACGCCAGGCCGGGGTGCCGCCGGCGCCAGGCCAGCCCGCATCCTGCGTTCCGCCGGCGCCAGGCCGGGGTGCCGCCGGCGCCAGGCCAGCCCGCGTCCCGCATGCCGCCGGCGCCAGGCCGGGTGCCGCCGGTGCCAGGCCGGCCCGCGTCCCGCGTGCCGCCGGGCCAGCCCGCGTCCCGCGTGCCGCTGGTGCCAGGCCGTCTTGCCGTCTGTGGGTTTTTCGTTGTTCGATCTTTCCCTTGTCAGTAGTTTGCGGGAAATCTTTTGAGTTTGGGGGGGTCTCTAGCCGTAGATTGAGAGATAATCGTTTCTAATCCAACGAGATTCCGCGAGTATCGGGATTTGAGATGGACTTGGATCTGCAGATTTTCCGTCGTCGAGGATGCGAGCAATGTGGCTCCGAGTTTTAGATGTGTTAAAAGATGAATCTTTTAAACAATCGGGAAGGCTTTACGGAAGACTCATTGTAGATCTCGGGCAATCCAGACATGGGTTTCAAGGGACCAAGATGCCGCCATTGCCCGAGATCATGAGATGATCGCACGGATGGGCGCCAGGACCCTCGCCGTTGGCGCCAGATGGGAGTGGACGGGCCTTCCGTGAGTTTTATCGAGCGACGAGCCGTTTCTTGGATTTGATCGTCGCTTGGCTTTTCTTTCGAGGATTTTCGGGTGACGATTTTGTCATTGACCGATTTTGACCCCAACACAGCCCACTTACGATTTTCCGAAAAGAAAGGATAACTATGACGGTTTATCCTTATCCTCACATAAGAGATAAATGTTAAGTTTCCATAAGATAAATGTCAAGTTTTCCGAAGATAAATGTCAAGTTTCCCGATAAACACGAAGATGGACGAAAATGGAAAAAGCCCAGTTCAGCCCGCGAGAAGATAGACCGTCTTAAGAAGAGTATATAAGGAGAGCTTGGGGCGAGGAGGAAATCATCACCAAACTTCCAGAGCACTTAGCACTCAGAGCGTTTTTAGCTTTCTTTTTCTGTTTTCACTAGCGAGCTGCGACTCAACTAGGTTAAATCTAGGCGGCCGGACTAGCGGACTTTTCGACAGCTCTTATAGCTTACTTCTTACCCGTTGTTCACGCTCAAAAGCGAATCCAGAAATAAGATCTTTTTTCGCTCTACTTTACGATTTTTACTTTTCAACTTAATCTCCATTGATTGTATTGTGTGTGGCCCAGCAGATATCCGGGACCTTCAAGGAAGATCGGGTTAACTCGGTTTTCCTCCACAAATCTTTATCGGAAATTGACGGTGTGAATTTCGGTTCCCACAACACTCCAGAACCTGTCGATCGATATTCAGTTATCACACGCCGAGTGCAACTTCCCAAGATAGATGTTGCACGACTTAATGCACTCCGGGAGCAATCTAAGCCTTCCAGAAACCCACCAACCGCCATAATGAAGAAGCCCACGGATATCATTGATCCAATGGAGATAGAAAAGGAAAAAGAAGGCAGAGTTCTCAGAAAAAGGAAAGAGAAGGTTCCTAAACACCTTAAAAGAGGAGTTAATGAGAAAGAGTTGGCAAGTTTCATAAAGAGATTTCTAAGAATACCTACAGAGAAACCTTTTGAAGAAGCCTACTTTTCACGTAGATTGTGGATGTTTTTCAGAGAAACTAAGGAGACAGAAGAAGACATCAGGAGGATGTTCAACCAAGTCAGAGAAAGTATGTTGAAGAGGATCAAACTCGAGAAGAAGGGTGATCCAGGGAAGTTCGTTGTTCCTTGCTCAGTCCATGGGAACAACTTCCCACGTGCCCTATGTGACACAGGATCTGGAGTTAGCATCTTACCCAAGGTGATAGCAGACCATCTAGGTCTGAAGATAGAGCCTACTAAAGAATCGTTCATCATTGTGGATTGTTCTCAGCAGAACTCTGGAGGAGTTGTGAGAAACCTTGAGGTTACCATTGGAGAAGCCCTAATTCCAGTAGACTTCCATGTCTTGGACGTCAAGGTAACCTTACCTACTTCTTTGCTACTTGGAAGAGCCTTCCTAGCCACAGTTGGAGCAGTCTGAAACCTTCAGACAAACAAGCTTTGCCTAACCCTGATCAATCCTACGGTCTACTACGAGCCAATACAAGTCATCAAGGTCCCTAAGAAGATCCAAGACGGGTCAGACCTTGTAGCTATTTGCTATTGTGGAGATGAATACGATTCACAAGACGCATACGAGACAGAGACCGCAGAATCGATCGATAGTAGCACTGTCTCATCGATCAACCCTAGTGACCTGACATCGATCGACACACTTATATGGTCATCGATCGATTCACTATTCAACCAGATCGAACAGGAGTTTCCAGAAGGTGATTTCGAAGTAAACAAGTGGGAGAACGACTACTATATCCCACCACATGCTGAAAACACTACTCACATTGAGGAGTATACTGATGATTACGAGGAGGAGAGAGCTATAGAGTGTCACAACCTTCCAGAAGATAAAGATCTACTTCTCCACCACAACCTCAGAATCACGACATCGATCGACAGAGCCTTCTTCCCATCGATCGATACTACTTGCCTCGCATCATTCAACAACACAGTCAACAACAAGCGAGACGGAGACTACTCAATTGGGAGCTGGGCAAGCGACTACCAGTACGAGAGCTTTGCGGTCGAGACCGCCACGCCAACATACATCACCCAACCCGAAGAAGTCTCATCGATCGACATGGCACCAGCACAACCGACCGATAGGCCCGAACAACCATCGACCGATTCCGAACCTGTGCCATTGACCGATACATGCATCACCCCATCCCAGGTAACAACTTCAAATGTACTTGATTTCAGTAATCTAATCCCGGATGAGTTTGGTATTTTCAGGGATTCACAAGGTTTTGCACGCTCAATGGATGGACGAACACTCCACATATCCAGAGAGGACATTGCAGACGTCCTACACTTAGCCAACGGATCCCACAACCTATTCCAGCAACAACGCTACGGACCAGACCACCATCATCAGCACTAGGAGGCAGACACACCAGCCGAGCCAAAGGAAGCTGAGGATAATCATCTCAACACGAAGGACCCAGATTTTCAACGGAAATTGATCGATACAGAGTGTACGACATCGATCGATAGGTGTCCCGAATTCGGAAAAAGAGCCTTTCGATATGGAGTTCGAAAATTCTTTTGGGAGCAGAGAGATGAGTATGGGGTCTACAGAGATGAGAAAGGGTTTGTGATGAAAGAACTTTTCTAAGGTTCTAATCAAATGATGTAGTATATAAGATTGTCGAACCAGTCCTAAGTGACAATGAAACAGAGGGAATGCAAGTCTGTGCTTAATCTAAATGCAATCATTAGAGAGGAAGATGATTAAACTAAGACAATAAGCAAAATGAAACAAAAGGCAAAACTTTCTGTCTTATGAGGAGAGTGAGACCCATGGGTATAGGGAACTGATATCAAATGATTAAGCTTCAATCCAAGATGCTAACTTTTCAATCAATCTAATCCTTATGCCTATACAACAAAACTAAGCAAGCTCTATCCCTAGAAGAATGCTCTTTTGCAATGATCACCCAAGTACACCAAATCCCTTTGGCTGTAATGATCAAAGCAAACAAGGAGAAAGAGTCTAATAGCAATCCTAGCTTCTTTGACAACTAATCCCTTAGGCAAAGCAAGCTAAAAGCATAGATGAGTTGGTTCAGGCATTTCATAGAACACCTTCCGGGCATGAAATGCCTATAGCTCTATGTTTGAGAGGCCAACTCAAATATAGCTTTAAGAACACCAAATCAATGCAAGGAAATGATAGATCTAACACTAAACACCTTGGATCTAACTTAATCACTCTCTATCACCCTAACCCATGGATCTTAGAAGGATCTACTCACTAATCCACACGCTTACTCTTAAACCCATGAGAGATTCAAGCTTGAACATATAGAGAAAGAAAGGAGATGAAATAAACAATCAAGAACACAAGATGAGATGAGATAATCAATCAAAGATGAAGCTTTACTCAAAGGGTTTTGTTCTTAGATCATAAATAACATAAGTCCCATCTTAGGGATAACAAGGGTACTTATAGTTAGGCTTAAAAGCCCTAGAAACATAGAATAAAATTACTAAAAAGCCCCTAGAAACAATAGGTCTCGACCAATGCGAAGTCAGCATAAAAAACGCTCAGGGTCGTGGTTGGACGGTCCGGGCCGCGCATGCTTGGCCGCGCAGTTCTGTCTGGCCGTTGCTCGTCCCGCGCGGGTGTGCTGGCATGGTCGTCCCGTCCCGCGCGTATGTACAACTCCGTCTGATCTCGTCCCGCGCGGGTACTACGTACCGCACAGCTTAGGCCGTGCATCCGGCTGGTCTTGTCTGCCTCGTCCCGCGCGGGTACTACGTACCGCACAGCTTAGGCCGCGCATCCGGCCGGTCATGTCTGCCTCGTCCCGCGCGGGTACTACGCACCGCACAACTCAGGCCGCGCATCCGGCTGGTTTAGTCCACCCGTATGGTATGTCCTGACCCGTGCGGGTAAGGTGGCCCGAGCAGATCAGGCCGCTCATCCGTATGTTCGTTGGGTTCTCATGCGCGGGTGATCTTGGCCGAGCATGTCCGTCCGGGTGCTGCATCGTCCAGCATCATTCCTTCGTCCCGTGCGGCCTGGTCAGGCCAAGTGTGCTGACCCGGATGTACTGACATGCCTTCACTCAAATAATCATAACTCCTCCAATATTGCTTCAAATGGCTTGAAACCACTCCCAGTGGAAAGCTAACTCAAAATACTATTTCCCCACCAAATCTTACCACAGAAAGACTTCTTTATGGCCATCGTCCGTGTCCATCTTTCACCCTTCCTTTTTGTAACAAAGTACCCCCAAACACCTTCAAATTCTCCAAAGTACACTCCAAGACCTGATAAAGACTTATGAATGCAAAATGAACCTAAATATGCCTAATGCCTAATCTAGAAGGGGTAAAATGCACAAAATGGAAAGCTAAAATAATGAAAATATGCAAGACATCAACTCCCCCACACTAGTCCTTTACTTGTCCACAAGTAAACTTGCAAGGACTAAGGAGGAGAGGTTTGAAGGAGGGGACTCATAGCCAAAAGAATGCTCTTCTTAGTTCTCAACTTGATAACCTTGCATAATCATACCAACTAGCTAGAGCAAACACTCAATCCAACTCTAACTTCTCAAGGCCTATCTCAACTCTTTTGATCCCTAACTTACTCATCATGAATCCACAATCCACAAATCCACTTGCTCTCTTACAATCATTAAGCAAACTCAATAGAAATCTTGCAAATGGTCAGATTGTCCAAGACATTTGGTTTGGTGGAACAAGGCTTTATGTAAGTGCAACAAGAGGTTCAAAGGGATCTTTCAAAGGGTGGTTCACTCTCAAAACAAGTAGCCTTGACATTGCACATAATATATCTAAGAAAGGGATCAACTCATGCATACAATGCTCAATCTCCATTGTTCTACCCTTTCCCTAAATACATAAGTTACATCCTTATTCCCAATGCCAAAACACCACTCACATCTCTCACCCAAAGATTTCCCCCCAAATACTCAAGATATTTTCTCATTTGAAACTCTTTCTTAATGAAGCCAACAAGGGATTTTTCACATTTTAAACTCTTTTAAGCTCTTTCTAAACATTGCTAGCCCCCTTTCCATTATTCTTTTTCTCTTGTTTTTTTTTCTCTCTTTTTTTTTATATATATGGGGGCCAAGACTTATTTTCTAACTTAGAGCTTACAATCTTTTATTTCTCTTATCCCTCATAGACTTAGCCACTTAAAACCTTAGAGTCTCATGAGTCAACCTTTTCATAAACCTTTCACTTTCCCAAGATCACACCATACAACACTCACCCCCATCGTAGAAGCTAGACATTATGAGTGTCTAATCTAGCTAAAATGGAGACCAAGCATTGTCATTCCCAATACTCTCAACATTATGCACATGTAAAGCTTTCCAAAGAAGGCCTCACTCAACAAATAATGAAGGCTTGAAAGGAGGTAAGGGCTTTAGGGTGTGGAGTGCCACTTGAGTTTGTCCAAAAAGATAGGCAAAGAATGGGAGGGACAACTCAAGTGTTCTATCCATGACTTAGTACACAAAGGACCATGAGCAAGAGACTTAGAGTCTAAATATGACAGGAGCAAGCTTCAAAGAGAGAGCATCAATCAATCAAATAAGCTTTAGGAAGAGATTTCAAGGCACAAAGTTTACAAGCTATCCTAAGACTTGCTCAAGCTACTTGCTATGATTATGAAGGTTATCACTTTAAGAACTTAGCATGAGCATCTTTACAAGGCAACTATCATCCTTGTCCCCTTATGCATGATGCAACCTATACGATGATTTTTTTTTTATTATGCAAGTGAATGATCTAGACACAGTCCTAATGCAACTACATGATTCTTTTTGTGCTTTTCAAATTTTTCAAATTTTTTGGTTTTTCTATGCAATAACTATCTACAAGTGCATGCAAATGTCATAAAACACAAGACTATTAGCAACTTGACACCTCCCCCACACTTAATTCACACAGTCTCTGTGTTTGTTAAATGTAGAGAAGGGCCGAAAAGAAAATAAAAGAAATGTAAATGCAAAGATGAATGGTATATACAATGATCAGGAAGTGGAGTACCTCATGGAGCGTGGGATGAGGCTGATGCCTCACCCTCAGAATCATCTTCATCAGCAGTGGTGCTTAGGCTTGGTGACTTGTTTCCGGACGCGGATGGGGCGATGTAGGGGTTCTTCAAACGGCGGAGAGCTTGTTTCTTTGTCCGTGGCTCAGAAGGGTCATGAAGTGGCTGAGGAGGCGGGGCAGTGAAAGCATCAAGATCAAAATCCTCAGCTCTACAACCAGCTACAGCTCCCCTGGCTAGAACATCAGCCACCTGCTTCATGAAGTGAGCCGAAGCTGCGGCTTGCCGCTTGACAGTTCTTCTCAGCTCTTTGCACTTGTTGGTGAGCTTGAAGATAGTCCTATCTTGAGCTCTGTTCCACCTCTGAAGGGTACTGATCTGGTCATGAGCCTGCCAAATAGGACCAAGAGGTAAAGCACCGGTGCATTGGTCAAACTTGTAACGAGGAGGACCAAAAAGATGTGCAGTGGCTCTGCTAGAGTGCCCCTGATCATATTTTTCCACCTTGCGTGCTGCCTTTTCACGTCTTGGAAGAGCCATAGGGCCTAAAGCGCCATGAGGTCCAAGCAAGTGCCTCTCACTAATGTCAAATCTTATGGCTCCTGGAGTGGTCAAGGTAGTGAGGGGATAGTCGGGAAGGAGCAGCTCAACCTTTGTGGTACCTCTCAAATATGAATAAACACACCGCCCATTAAACCTTCCAGAGAGAAAGTGAGCTGACTTCAGGTATTGGAGATCCAAGAAAGTGGGGCCAGCTGCATCATTTCCCAAGCTAATCCCTTGGTAAGTAAGCAATGGTGTTATCAAGCCACCAATCCCAATCTGACCTCCAGGGTCTCTGTTTGTCCAGCTCCAACTCTTGTAATACATGAGGCGCTTCACAAAGATTCCCACGATGCCAAAATCCTTGTAGAAATCACTAGGAACCAAGGGGAGATGAGGCTGTAATGCATAGTGCTGGACAGCTTGGTGCAGGAATTTCACTTCATCTCCAAAGACTGTTCCTACTTCCTTCCTGGGGAACAATGTATGCACAAGCAATCTGTGGAGATATCGCACTGAAGGGTGTCGGATGGAGGCATTCTTGTCGCGGTTGGAACTCCTTGTCTTGCCTGTTAACAACCTCCAAGTAAGGTGTGTGATGTTCATCTCTCTTTTGACCCTGGCAAGCTTGGGAAAAGAAGGATTTTTCTGGTCTTGAAACCCAAGCACTTCCTCAATTTCCTTGAATGACATTGAGTAGGCTCTCCCATCAATCTTGAAGTGTATCATACCCCATCCTTGCTCCACATTCTTGGTGGTGTGAAAGGTGGCTTCAAGAGATGACAGGAATTGGCAAGAGACTTCTTTATAAGTTGGATAGGCCATAGTGTAAAAACTGCTCATACTCATGTAGCCTAGCATCTCCTGGATATCATCTTCAATTGACAACTCCTTGAGGGTCTTTTTATCAGCAAATCTGGTTGGTGGCCAAGAGACACCTTTTCTCATTTGCTCTAACAGCTCCTCTTCAGTGGGTGTCTTCTGCCTGTCCCTTTTATCATTGAAGGGCTCTGTTGAGTTAGGGTCATACTCAGCCTCACTGTCGTCTTCAGAATGTTCCTCTTCAGCATTTGCACCCTCTTGCTCTATGGGAGGAGGTTCTATAATTTTTCTTGGCGCCTTGGCTCTTATGGTGGGAGCTGGTTCATTTGCACCTTCTTGCTCCATGGGAGGAGGTTCTATAGTCTTTCTTGGTGCCTTGGTTCTTATGGTGGGAGCTGGTTCATTTGCACCTTCTTTGGTGCCTTTCTCCAAAACCAAAGCTCTCAACTTGGTGCTCCTAGGCGCTCTTGCTCTCTTTGGAGGGGCATGCTTGTGAGCAATGTCAGCCATACTCTCATCAACCATAACTCTTTTGCCATCTCTCTTGGCCTGTGCTTTCTTTCTGAGCATGGCCAAAGTTTGCTGCCTACGCTCCTCTTCTGATTCAGGCATGGAGCCAAGTTCTTTCCCAATCTGAGCAGTCACCCTCCTTGCAGCCTGCTCTTTCTCTTCCACTATTTGAGCTTCGTTCTTTCTCCCCATTGTTCCTGAAAATTCAATCCTTGGAAATAGAGTGAGCATAAGAAAGAGACAATCATGAACAAACACAATCTAGCTCTAGCAAGATCATCAATCTCAATAGGAACTAGAATAAAGCAATCATGAAGGCAAGCAAGACAAGTAATAGCTAAGAAGGAAGCTCTCATGCTCAAATTTTTTTTTTTTTTTTATTGAGCACAAGAACTTCAAACTAGCCAAAATCAAAATTAACCAGAGCTCAGCTTGAAATTGGGACCAAATCAACCTTCAACACCACTTATCTCACCCATCTAGTTCAATATCAACCCTAAGTAAGCTAAAATTGAAAAAGCCCCAAATCTCATGAACCCTAATTTCTCAAAGTTCAAATTAAACTCAAATCCACCATAAAATCAACTACCCAGCATGATATATGAGCCTTCCCTAGTCTATCTCACAAGAATCAAGCAAGAAAATGGCCAAAATTCAAGTTCAAAAAGTTAGGGTTCATGAGCATTGCGAAATTGAACTTAATGAAGCCATACCTTGCTTTGGATGAAGGATAAAAGTGAGAAGATTCAAGGATTTATACTAAGAGGAGGGAGGCTTGGATGTGGGAAAAGAAATGGGGTGATTTGGTTTGGAATTGAAGAAGTTGTGGTGCTTTTTGTTCTTGGAGGCTAGAGAGGATCTTGAGTTGGAAAAGTGATGGGAGTGAGGAGAGAGTGGCACAATTCATTAGGTTTTAGGGGGGTTTGGTTGGGTCGGGTCATGGGCGGGTGGGTCTGGGTCGAGAAATAAACAAAAAAAACATACCTTGGGTCGGCTGGGTCATACCGCGGGTTGGGACGCGGGTTGAGTGCGGGTCGTACCGCGGGTGTGGACGCGGGTCGTGCGCGGGTCGAGTGAGTGGAGGGAGTGACCCGCGTGGTCTTGCCCGCGCGTCTGTTTCGTATCCGTACGCCTGGCGTCCCGCGCGGTGAAAGTGTCCCGCGCGTATGCATCCACGCATACTTCGTCTGTCCGTCCGTCCGTACCTGCGCGGTACATTCATCCCGCGCAGTCGGTCCCGCGCGTTCCGGATCATTTGACAGCTACGTCCGTCCGTCCGTCCGCACCCGCGCGGTACATCCATCCTGCGCAGTCGGTCCCGCGCGTTCCGGATCATTCGACAGCTACGTCCGTCCGTCCGTCCGCACCTACCCGCGCGGTACATCCATCCCGCGCATTCGGTCCCGCGCGTTCCGGATCATCCGACAGCTACGTCCGTCCATCCGTCCGCACCTACCCGCGCGGTACCTCCGACTCGCGCGCATCTGACCGCGCATCTCACGTCCTGATTAGTCCGGCCGTCCGAGCGGGTAACACGGCTCGCGCATCTCAGACCGCGCGTTTCGGATCTAAGGCAGTCCGGCTCTCAAACCGACCCCTTTATTATTATTATTATTATTTTTTATTTATTCTTCCCACTCATGCACACCATCTGCATCCCACTGATCTCCCATCATCCAAAAGCTTCGAAAAATAAATCCTAATACAATATTTACAAGGATAACCATGGGACTTCCTCCCAAGTGAGCTTGTTTAAAGTCACTAGCTTGACTTTGCCTCCTTTGAGGTTAGGCAAGGGGAGCATCAGAGAGTGGGGTTGATGTCCCATCCTCCTTTGGTACTGTGGCCATGTATTCCTTGAGTCTTTGGCCATTCACTGTGAAGTCTCCACCATCCTTGTTCCAAAGCACAATGGCTCCATAAGGTCTCACTTCTTTGATCACAAATGGACCAGACCACCTTGACTTTAGCTTTCCTGGAAACAACTTTAGTCTAGAATTGTAGAGAAGCACTTGATCTCCTGCCTTGAACTCTCTCTTGAGGATGTGCCTGTCATGGAAAGCTTTAGTCTTTTCTTTGTATATCCTTGAGTTCTCAAAGGCATCCATCCTTATCTCATCCAGTTCATTGAGTTGAAGAAGTCTCTTCTCCTTTGCATCCTTGATGTCGAAGTTTAGAAGCTTCACAGCCCACAATGCCTTGTATTCAAGCTCAACTGGCAGGTGGCAAGACTTTCCATAGACAAGGTTGAAGGGAGTGGTGCCTAGAGGAGTCTTGAATGCTGTTCTATATGTCCAAAGAGCATCATCAAGCTTGGCTGACCAATCCTTCCTCTTGGTTCCTACAACCTTCCCCAAGATCCCCTTGATTTGCTTGTTGGAGACCTCCACTTGGCCACTTGTTTGAGGGTGATAAGGTGTTGCAACCTTGTGCTTCACTCCATTCCTCTTGAGAAGACTCTCAAATACCTTGTTGATGAAGTGTGAACCTCCATCACTTATGACCACTCTTGGAACTCCAAACCTTGGGAAAATAGTGCTCTTGAACATTTTGACCACTACTCTTGAATCATTTGTAGGACTTGCTATTGCTTCCACCCACTTTGATACATAGTCCACAGCCACCAAGATGTATTTGTTGCCATAAGAAGAGGGGAAGGGTCCCATGAAATCAATCCCCCAAACATCAAACACTTCTACCTCAAGGATTTGGTTTTGAGGCATCTCATTCCTTTTAGTAATGTTCCCACTCCTTTGGCAAGGGTCACATCTTGAAATGAAGTCTTGTGAGTCCCTGAACATGTGTGGCCACCAAAATCCAGCTTGTAACACCTTTGAGACAGTCTTGAATGAAGCAAAATGGCCTCGATAGGAAGATCCATGGCAATGTGAGAGGATTCCTTCAACTTCTTCTTCAGCCACCACTCTTCTATAAATCTGATCCTTGCATAGGGTGTAGAGGTATGGTTCATCCCAATAGTATCTCTTCAAATCTTTGTAGAACTTCTTCTTCTCATACCCTGCAAGCCCCAACGGTTCCTTTCCAGTGGCTAAGTAGTTAACCAAATCAGCATACCAAGGTCCCTTCTCTTCAGCTGCCTTAACCTCTTCAATCTTTTTTCCAGTCTCAATGACTGCTACCACTGACATGATGGCCAAGACATGCTCTTCTCTGAGGCCCTCATCAATAGGGATTCCACCTTCAATTCTCAACCTGGACAAGTGATCAGCAACTCCATTCTCAATCCCTGGCTTGTCTCTAATCTCCAAGTCAAACTCTTGAAGCAAAAGGATCCACCTTAGTAGTCTTGGCTTGGCATCCTTCTTTGCTAGGAGATGTCTCAAAGCTGCATGGTCAGTATACACAATGACCTTAGAACCCACCAGGTAGCTTCTGAATTTCTCAAAGGCGAAGACAATGGCCAGCATCTCTTTCTCTGTTGTGGCATACCTCATCTGTGCATCATTCAAGGTTTGGCTAGCATAATAAATCACATGAGTTTTGCCATCCTTCTTCTGCCCCAGGACGGCCCCAACAGCAAAATCACTAGCATCACACATTATCTCAAAAGGGAGATTCCAATCAGGTGGCTGAACAATGGGAGCACTAACAAGGTCACCCTTTATCTTCTTGAAAGCCTCAAGACAATCTTCATCAAAGCTGAAAGCAGCCTCCTTGCACAGCAACTTGGTCATTGGTCTAGCAATCTTTGAGAAGTCCTTGATGAATCTTCTATAGAACCCAGCATGGCCAAGGAAGCTCCTGATGTCTTTCACTGTCTTTGGTGGTGGCAAGCTGACCATCACCTCAATCTTAGCCTTGTCCACTTCAATGCCCTTTTCTGAAATCTTGTGTCCAATCACAATCCCCTCTTTGACCATGAAATGACACTTCTCCCAATTCAGCACTAGGTTGGTGTCTTCACATCTCTGTAGGACCTTGCACAAGGGACAAACAAGCAGAAATTGAAGATCCGTAGACAGAGAAGTCATCCATGAATACCTCCACTATATCCTCAATGAGATCCGAGAAGATAGACATCATGCACCTTTGAAAGGTTGCTGGAGCATTACATAACCCAAATGGCATCCTTCGATAAGCAAAGGTGCCATAGGGGCATGTGAATGTTGTCTTCTCTTGATCATTGGGATGTATGGGGATTTGGAAGAACCCTGAATACCCATCAAGAAAACAATAGAAAGGATGGTTTGCAAGTCTCTCAAGCATTTGATCAATGAATGGCAATGGAAAATGATCCTTTCTAGATGCTGAGTTGAGCTTTCTATAATCAATACACATTCTATGGCCAGTTATGGTTCTAGTTGGTATCAATTCATCCTTGTCATTTTTAACCACAGTGATACCACCCTTCTTTGGAACTACATGCACAGGAGATACCCATTTAGAATCTGAAATAGGGTAGATAACACCAGCATCTAAGAGCTTAAGAATCTCCTTCTTAACAACATCTTTAAGGTTAGGATTCAACCTCCTTTGATGCTCTATAGAAGTCATTGATTCATCCTCTAGATGTATCCTATGCATGCACAAAGAAGGTAATATCCCCTTAATATCATCTAGTGAGTATCCAATTGCTTTTCTAAACCTTTTAAGTGCATTTAAAAGTTGAGAAAGCTCAAGTTCAGTAAGTTCACTACTCACAATGACAGGATATGACTCATTAGGGCTTAGAAATGCGTAACTTACACCATGGGGAAGAGGTTTTAGCTCCACTTTTGGTGCCTTGAGCTCACTCCAATCATCTTGTTTGGTGTTCTCTTGTTGAGTGGCTGAAACAGCTTGGTGCACCTCTTGTTTGAGCTCCTCATACTAACCTCTATCAACAATCTTCTTTCGAGAATCCAGCATGGCTGCAATAGCCTCACTCTCTTTGTTCTCAACCACTTGGACCTCTTTATCCACTGTCAAAGCATGCTGCAAAGGGTCCTCTATTGTCAACTCTCCAAGTGCCAATTCCTCAAGGAGCTCATCAGCAAGAGCTTCCATCTCCTCTATGTAAAACACTTGGCCTTGCACAGTTGACCTCTTCATTACCTCGTTGACATCAAAATGGAGAGTGTGCTCTTTCCCCAAATGAAGATCAATCTTGCCTTCCTTCACATTGATAAGGGCTCCTGCTGTGGCTAAGAATGGTCTTCCAAGGATCAAGGGGTCTCTAGCTTCTTCATCCATCTCAAGAACAACAAAATCAGTGGGAATTTCACAATTTCCAATCATCACAGGGAGGTCTTCAAGGATACCAATGGGGAATTTGACTGAGCGGTCAGCAAGCACCAAAGAGAGTTTGCACTTCTTGTATTGGCTGAACCCAAGCTTCTTGGCAACAGATAGAGGCATGAGACTGACACTAGCTCCCAAATCACATAGACATCTCTCAAACATCATAGGACCAATGGCACAAGGTAGGGTAAAGCAGCCTGGATCCTCTAGCTTCTTAGGGATTGTCAATCTCTGGATGATGGCACTGCACTCATGAGTAAGAACCATCATGCCTTCCATTTCCTTCTTCTTGGCAGCCACAGCATCCTTCAAGAACTTGCTGTATTGAGGGACAAGCATGAAGGCATCAATGATTGGCATTGTGACTTGAACTTCACTCAATTGCTTCTCAAAGAGTGCTTTGTACTTCTCCAAAAGTTGCCTCTTGAATCTTCCAGGAAATGGCAGCTTAGGTTCATAGGGAGGAGGAACAAAAGAAGACTCTTTTGTTGGAGTGGCAACTTCACCATGCTTTGGTGTTTTCTTCTCTTCTCCAACCTTTCCTTTACCCTTAGCTTCAACAATCTTTTCTAGAATCTCCTCATCAACTTTCTCATCCACAATCACAACATCATCATCAATGTTGATAGCCACCCCCCCACTTAGTTTCTCACCATCCTTGGGGAGAGTTCTTGGAGGTAGCTCTCTACCACTTCTCAAAGTGATTGCCTTCATTGGTTCTTTGGGGTTTTGCTCAGCCTTTCCTAGTAATGTTCCTTGTTGGCGACTTGGCTGAGAGTTCATAGAAGCAAACTGATTCTCCAAAGCTCTAATCTTGTTGTTTAGCTCAGTGTAGCTGCTGTCAATCTTGGAGTGAACAGTCTTGAACTCATGGCCGATGTCTTTGGCTGCTCTAGCTTGACCTTCCAACAATTGTTTGAACATAGCTTCCATAGATGAATCTGGAGCTTTAGCTTGAGAGGAGCTACCTTGAGCTTGAGTAGATTGATTCCCATGGTTTGCAAAACCAGGAGGAGGATTCTGCCTAGGCTGGTAGTTCCCTTGCTGAGTGTTTTGCTTTGGTTGATAGCCTCCTTGCTGGTTGTTGGGATAAGACCTTTGCTGGTAATTGTTGTACTGAAAGTTAGGCTCATTCCTGTACCAAGAACCATTGTTGTTGATGAAGCAAAGCTCTTCTTGCCCTTCTAACCCTTCAACTTCATTAACCTTAGGAGGAGTTTCTTGATTTGGACCACCCACAAAGTGAATCTGCTCCTGCTTGGCTTGGTTAGCAATCAGCAAGTCTATCTTCTCTTGCAAGGATTTGATTTCCTTCTTGGTCTGGTTGTCATCAGCTCTGGTTGTTCTATCAGCTCTGTCATGTTCTCCACTGTAAACTGAATCACTCTTGACCATGTTGTCCACCAGCTCCTCAGCATCTTCTTCAGACCTGCCCAGGAAGAAACCATTGCTTGCTGTATCCAATCTTGCTCTAAACTCAGGAAGGGCACCTCTATAGAATGTGCTCAGCAAACTCTCCTTTGAGAAGCCATGGTGTGGGCACTTAGCTTGATACCCCTTGAACCTTTCCCATGCTTCACTAAAGCTTTCCAAGTTCTTCTGCTGGAAACTAGAGATTTCATTCCTCAGCTTGGCTGTCCTTGATGTGGAGAAGAATTTCTCCAAGAAGGCCTTCTTACAATCATCCCAAGTAGTGATGGACTCACTAGGTAGAGATTTCTCCCATTGGCGTGCCTTGTCTCCTAGAGAGAATGGAAACAACTTAAGCTTGAAGGCATCTTCTGACACACCATTGGTCTTGGACAAGCCACAATAGCTATCAAACTTGTCCAAGTGATCAAATGGGTCTTCTACAGCCAAGCCATGGTACTTGTTGTTCTCAATCACACTCAACAAGCCTGACTTGATCTCAAAGTTGTTAGCTTCCACAGCTGGTGCACGGATGCCCGTCCTGTTGCCATGAATGTGAGGACGGTCATATGTGCAAATGGCTCTAGCTGGCCGATGTGGGTGTTGTTGTTGCTGGCGCTGTGGTCTAAGGTTGTCAGCTCCTTGACCATTGCCATCTTGGGGTTGATGCTGGCGATCATCCATCTCAAACCCCAACCTCTGAATGTGAGCTTGTTGCTCTTCTTCTCTTCTCCTTCTTGCTATTTCCCTCTCAAGTGTAGCTATCTCTTCAACAGTGGGAACCAGGTTAGTTGCACCCCTGCTTCTTGTGTTCATACACCTGAAAATCAAAGGAAGATGCAAAAGGATAATCAATATCACAAGAAAAGAAAAATGATTTAGTCTCAAGCAAGTGACTAAATCCCAATGTCACAATCAACTTAGAATTTGGCAACGGCGCCAATTTGATGAAAGAACTTTTCTAAGGTTCTAATCAAATGATGTAGTATATAAGATTGTCGAACCAGTCCTAAGTGACAATGAAACAGAGAGAATGCAAGTCTATGCTTAATCTAAATGCAATCATTAGAGAGGAAGATGATTAAACTAAGACAATAAGCAAAATGCAACAAAAGGCAAAACTTTCTTTCTTATGAGGAGAGTGAGACCCATGGATATAGGGAACTGATATCAAATGATTAAGCTTCAATCCAAGATGCTAACTTTTCAATCAATTTAATCCTTATGCCTACACAACAAAACTAAGCAAGCTCTATCCCTAGAAGAATGCTCTTTTGCAATGATCACCCAAGTACACCAAATCCCTTTGGCTGTAATGATCAAAGCAAACAAGGAGAAAGAGTCTAATAGCAATCCTAGCTTCTTTGACAACTAATCCCTTAGGCAAAGAAAGCTAAAAGCATAGATGAGTTGGTTCAGGTATTTCATAGAACACCTTCCGGGCATGAAATGCCTATAGCTCTATGTTTGAGAGGCCAACTCAAATATAGCTTTAAGAACACCAAATCAATGCAAGGAAATGATAGATCTAACACTAAACACCTTGGATCTAACTTAATCACTCTCTATCACCCTAACCCATGGATCTTAGAAGGATCTACTCACTAATCCACATGCTTACTCTTAAACCCATGAGAGATTCAAGCTTGAACATATAGAGAAAGAAAGGAGATGAAATAAACAATCAAGAACACAAGATGAGATGAGATAATCAATCAAAGATGAAGCTTTACTCAAAGGGTTTTGTTCTTAGATCATAAATAACATAAGTCCCATCTTAGGGATAACAAGGGTACTTATAGTTAGGCTTAAAAGCCCTAGAAACATAGAATAAAATTACTAAAAAGCCCCTAGAAACAATAGGTCTCGACCAATGCGAAGTCAGCATAAAAAACGCTCAGGGTCGTGGTTGGACGGTCCGGGCCGCGCATGCTTGGCCGCGCAGTTCTGTCTGGCCGTTGCTCGTCCCGCGCGGGTGTGCTGGCATGGTCGTCCCGTCCCACGCGTATGTACAACTCCGTCTGATCTCGTCCCGCGCGGGTACTACGTACCGCACAGCTTAGGCCGCGCATCCGGCTGGTCTTGTCTGCCTCGTCCCGCGCGGGTACTACGTACCACACAGCTTAGGCCGCGCATCCGGCCGGTCTTGTCTGCCTCGTCCCGCGCGGGTACTGCGCACCGCACAACTCAGGCCGCGCATCCGGCTGGTTTAGTCCACCCGTATGGTATGTCCTGACCCGCGCGGGTAAGGTGGCCCGAGCAGATCAGGCCGCTCATCCGTATGTTCGTTGGGTTCTCATGCGCGGGTGATCTTGGCCGAGCATGTCCGTCCGGGTGCTGCATCGTCCAGCATCATTCCTTCGTCCCGTGCGGCCTGGTCAGGCCAAGTGTGCTGACCCGGATGTACTGACATGCCTTCACTCAAATAATCATAACTCCTCCAATATTGCTTCAAATGGCTTGAAACCACTCCCAATGGAAAGCTAACTCAAAATACTATTTCCCCACCAAATCTTATCATAGAAAGACTTCTTTATGGCCATCGTCCATGTCCATCTTTCACCCTTCCTTTTTGTAACAAAGTACCCCCAAACACCTTCAAATTCTCCAAAGTACACTCCAAGACCTGATAAAGACTTATGAATGCAAAATGAACCTAAATATGCCTAATGCCTAATCTAGAAGGGGTAAAATGCACAAAATGGAAAGCTAAAATAATGAAAATATGCAAGACATCAGTTTGCTAGAGGAATAGATGGTGATGTCATCAGAGTTTCTAAAGACGACATTAAGAAACTGCTTCAAAGAACTTCAATGGACGAGCGCTCTTACATATGTCTACCAGAGCACGCTGGTTCATTTACAAGAAGAGAATTGGTGCAAGAAACCTACACCAAAGACGAGATCAACAAGATGTTCACTGGTCTACTTGGAGAACACAAATGGGAAAAGCTCTCCTTGGAAAAGAGTTTAGAGGAGGCCACAGACAAGCTTCGCAGTAAGATGAACTGGATGTTCAGTGCAGACCAGGCATTACTCAAGAGGGTTCAACGTCTTGAGCTGGAACTTGAAGATCTTCGCAACGCACAGAACCATAGCCAGACAAGTTTAATATCGATTGACGGAGTAACATCCACATCGATCGATATGAAGCCTGCACCATCGACCACTTACTCAAAACATGAGGTTGATGAGTCACTTTGAGATATCTCAAAAGAACTAAAGAAAGCAGAAGCTCGTCTCAGCAGCAAACTCACCAAAACCTGTGAACCTATCTTCCACAACCTAGGGGATCTAAGCATCTGCACAGAAGAGATGAAGAGATCTATCCGCCTTATCAATGAGGCACATGCAGATATGAACCCCGCGGCACCTTGCAATCCTTTTGGAGGATTAACTCGTCTGAAAGCAGCTGAGAGGAAAATTGCTGATATACACTTCTTAGTAGACAAATAAGTGGAGGAACTCGCACTACACATGGATACTATGCAGAAGGAGGCTGAAAAGTTCCAACGTCAACTCGATTATCAGGCCGCATCAATTGCATCGATCGATGTGCTCAACCTCACATCAATCGATAGGCGATTGACTGAAATCGACGGCCAGATGAAGCTCTTTGCCGAAAAGCTTCACGAGAATCTGCAGAAGCAAAAATCGACCGATGAACACCATGTTGCATCGATCGATATACAAACTTCAGAGATCTGCACCAGATCTGATTTGGATAAGTTAGCTGATGAAGTCTACACGGCAATCACAAGCATGGATGATTCACAAGACAGACGTCTAGACCAGACGTATTTCCCGCTAATCAACGAGGTTGGCAGCATGGAATCTAGCATAGAAGGGATGCAGAAAGAAATCAAAGCCATTCAGAGGCAGTTTGCGAGCAGACCTGCACCCGTAGCATCGATTGACAGAGGAACCAGCGCATCGATCGATGGAATCCAACAGCCATCGACCAATATTTCAACAAATGAATCGATCGATACCAGCTCCTTCCACGACAAAATGATCCAACGCCTTGATTCAATGCAAGCGGAGCTCAGTGATCTTTCAGAACATGCCTACAAGAAATTAGGATGGCACGAGCTCAGCATTGAAGGTCATGAAGAAAGGATTCAAAGGATCAATGATGAGTTGATTGAGATTAAGAAGAAACGAACCAGAGAATATGAAGCCACAAGAAGCCTATTTGACGCATGGTTCGGTGAGAAGAAAGATACAGAGGCTGAGTGGGAGGCAACCCACTGTTAGGTAGTTTTTCATTTCGTTTTTATCTTTAGGATTTTATTTTTTCGTATTTGTTTTTCTTTGCAGTTACAATTAGACGATTACCACTGAAATCGACCGACATGACGCAGATCGACATGAACCAAACAGTAGCGATCGACGAAGGAGACTCAACATTGATCGATACGCATCACGGTCAGGTATATCGCTCTAACTTTTTCGATATCAGTATTCTATTTTTGCCTATGCCTTCACTGGACTGGTTATACGCTGGGGACAGTGTATGATTTAAGTCTGGGCGGATGATTATTGATGCTGTTTACCTTTTGACTTCATCTAAAAATGTTTTCAAAATGGTTTTTATTGAGTCAAAAAAGGGATAATGATAATTTAAATTTTCACTTTTTATCTAACCAATCTTTTAGGCACCATTCTTAGATTTGTTGATGCAGAATGTACTATAGATGCTAAAGTTGATCACCTATCAGCTATGACAACACTTTCATTGATTGTCTGGAGGAACCAAAGTTGATTTCCAACCTAACCTGACATTCTTTGCTTATCTTGGGGCTTGGTATACCATGGGATCGGATGCTTCAAACAAGTCTGGAAGGTAAAGCCTTGTGTAGATAATTTTATCGCCCTCTCTCTCTCATTTTCGAAATTAGTTTTAATTTTATTCAGTTTAAAAAAAAATCGAAAATTAGCTTAAATTCATGTTCTAGGACTAGTTAGTTATTAATTAGGAAGGAATTCGAATAGGGCTTGGCGGGTACCCCCCTCAAGACTTGATTCATAAGAGTTCTATAGGTAAAGGGTTCGAACAAGGCTTGGTGGTTACCCCCTTCAAGACTTGCTTCGCAATGAATCCTATGATATAGGTCAAAAAGAAGTGAACAGGACTTGGTGGCAGCAACCATTAAGGCTTGATTCATTGAAGCCTGTCCAGTCTTGGTCAATGTCTTGCAAATGAAAGCAGACTTGACTAGGAGAGAAATAATAAAGAGAGATGATAGGAACTAATTTTTACCTGCAGGTCCAGATACTTGTTTGAGCAACCTTGCATCCTGTGATCGATACTCCCAAGGTAAAGCCTGCACTTTTATTTTTATGTACAGAAATGAAATCAGTAGAGGGGTTAGTCAGACATGATTGCTAAGTTGTTGGCTAGATGATCAAGGTTGTTTAATTACGATATTGCATAATGTGCTTCTGTGATTGACAGACTCTTAGATGTGGTTTGCAACAAAGTAGAGGTTATGATTCTAAGTTTGAATTTGATTTAGTCCCTGCTTTTCAAAACCTCTTTCATAAAGACTGTCTGTGTGTTTGCTTGAGGACAAGCAAAAGGTTAAGTCTGGGGGAGTTGATATACCATGGATTTTACCCGTTTTTACCCATGGTATATAAGTGTTTTTACAAATATTACCTATGTTTTGGAGTCTATTAGGTATGTTTTCAGGTTCAAAAGCATTTTGGAGAAAAGTGATGTTTTAGGTGCCTTTTTGGAGCTTAAAGAAGAGTTCACCAGTGATCAAGACCAGAGGTCGACACCAAGAGTTACACATCTATCGATGCACACTCTGTGCAATCGATCGACACACATTAGCCGAAGGACGATACATCGAGACCATAATCGATCGATGTACACCCTGTACGATCGATCGATACTGAGGCGGCAGAACGACAAGTTGGACCTGGCCGAACTTGAAGCCCAAGACATCACATTTTACAAGAATGCCCCTGACAAGTTTTTTAACCTAATGAACTCATATTTATATGTGCCTAAGTGTTTTGGCAGAAAAATAAGTTTTTAAAGTTTTTACAAGTTTTCAATAGTTTCTAAGTTATAGAGGGTTTCACCTCCTTCTTCTTCTACCCATTTCTTTTACTGTTTTCATTACTTTGCAAGTTCTCAATAAAGTTCTATTCAGTTCTTTATTTGTTCTTCTTAACAAAGGTTATAGGATTCTAGATCTAGAGGAGAGAAAGATATTTGTGATTGGGACCTAAGTGTTCAACCTCTAATAGATCTATGAATTCCTATTATTACCTTGTTGCTATGAACTACTTAGCCATGTCTGAGTAAATTCATTTGTTAGATTTAGGGTTTAAATAGGATATGAGGGATCAGCCCCAGCCTATAATTGCTATAGTTGTGATATTTATTGTTAGGATTGTACACTAAAGCTTTTCTAGCTTAGCTACCTAGAACATGATCTTGGATTGCATTGTTTATTACATGCAATACCTGATAACATCCTAAATATGCTATGACCCTCTTGAGATATGCGAAAGCTGATCTAAGATCATGGTGAGCATTGTATCAACTCGCGCATAAAGCTTGCTTAGAGCCGTATCGATCGATACTCCTATAGAGTAATCGATCGACGTAGCTATAGGTGTATCGGTCGATATTCCTATCGAAACATCGATCGATACCATCGGCAGAGTAGCCGACCGCAACACCATTTAGCATCTAAGTAATAGATGGTCTAAATAATGCGAGAGCTGATGGATTCATGTAATAAGTGTTGAGCTCTGACATATCATGCAAGCAACATGTTAGCCTTTATAGTATTTATAATCCTGAATTCCTGAATACCTACCCTGAATCTAACTACTTTTCTTTATTGTATTAAAACCAAATCCTTTCAACTGAGTAATCTTACCATTACTCAACAAACCTGCAATTTACTTTTAAACCATTTTCAACCTAGCATAGTCACTAAGATTGCATCTTATTTGTACACTAGCTCTCTGTGGATTCGATCCCTAAGTACTACAACTGAACCTCTTATTTGAGAGAGTAAAGTCACTCCTTAGGGTAATTTTAGTGATATCACGGATCTTCAGCCCTCGGGCTAGTCGTAAGCCCGCAACGAGTGCCTCATATTTAGCCTCGTTGTTTGACGCATGGAACTCCAATCGGAACGACTGTTCCAAGATTTTGCCAGTCGGAGACGTGAGCCGGATTCCGATCCCGGACCCTTGTTTGGACGATGATCCGTCGACGTGAAGGATCCAAGTTGAGTTCGGTTCCGTGTTTGTCATATCTCCCATGGGCAATTCCACCAAGAAGTCCGCCAATACTTGGGACTTTGCGCAGGTTCTTGGGCGGTACTCTACGTCGTACTCACTTAGTTTGATCGCCCATTTTGCGAGTCGTCCTGACTGACTCAGACTGTGCAAAATCGTTCGCAAGGGGAAGGTGGTGAGGATTACAATGGTATGCGACTGAAAATACGGCCGGAGTTTTCTTGCCGACGTTACAACCGCGAATGCTAGTTTCTCCATCAGGGGATATCGGGTCTCAGCGTCTAGCAACGTTTTGGTTATGTAGAAGATTGGTTTCTGCTCACCGCGTTCTTCTCTAATCAAAACGCCGCTTACCGCTGTTGTGGATACTGCGATGTACAGGAACAAGGGTTATCCCTCTACTGGTTTCGCGAGGACGGGAGGAGTGGCCAGGTAATGCTTTAGCTGTTGGAAAGCTTTTTCGCATTCCTCTGTCCACTCAAATTTCTTGTTCCCTTTCAATGTGTCGTAGAAAGGAAGGCATTTGTCCGTTGAGCGCGAGATTAAACGGTTTAAGGCGACAACTCTCCCTGTTAGCCTTTGGACTTCCCTTTTTGTTTTGGCCGAGACCATTTCTATTAATGCGTTTATCTGTTTGGGGTTAGCCTCGATTCCGCGACACGTGACTAGGTAGCCGAGAAATTCTCCCGATGCCACAGCGAATCTACATTTAGCCGGGTTCAATTTCATGTTGTGAAAATTCAACCTTGCGAAACACTCTTCCAGATGGGAAACGTGGTCGTGTTCGTCAAAGGATTTTACGAGCATGTCATCGATGTATACCTCCATAGTTTTTCCGAGCTGCTCGGAAAACATTTGGTTGACGAGTCGCTGGTAAGTAGCGCCTGCGTTCTTGAGGCCGAAAGGCATTACTTTGTAGCAATACGACCCGCGGTCAGTGATGAATGCGGTCTTCTCGCGATCGTCCGGGTTCATCATGATTTGATTGTACCCGGAGAAGGCGTCCATAAATGATAAAAGTTTGTTTCCTGCTGTTGCTTCGACAAGTCGGTCGATATGCGGAAGTGGAAATCAATCTTTTGGACAGGCCTTGTTGAGATCGGTGAAGTCGACGCAGACTCGCCATTTGCCGTTTTTCTTTTTGACCACGACGGGGTTAGCGAGCCAGTCCGGGTACCTGACTTCCGTTATTGACCCCACTTTAAGGAGTTTTTCGACTTCCTCTTTTACCGCGGTGGCACGCTCTGGTCCTAGTTTCCGCCTTTTTTGCTTGACGGGTTTGTTGGTTGGGTCAATGTTGAGCCCATGGCAAGTTATGCCGATGTCGATCCCTGGCACATCCTCCGCAGCCCAAGCGAATGTGCTGAGGTTCTTTTTGAGACAGGCTATGAGCTTTGTTCTCAAAGGTTCGCGGAGGTTGGCTCGGATCTCGATGCATCGTTCTGGGAACGATTCGTCTAGGCAGACCGAGATTACTGGTTCGCAAGTTGGTTCGCGCTTCCCGTCTAGGGCTTCGATCCTATGAGATTGCCAGAAGACGTCCGAGTCTTGTTCTGGGGCGTTCTTATCGGGAGTAGGCTTTACTTTTTTGCTTCAGGAGGCTTCGACTGCTGAGTTTTTTCTTTTCAGCTCGGCAGTGAAAAATACTTGCGCCATCCTGTGATTTCCTTGTAGAGTTTCGATTCCGCGAGGGGTTGGAAACTTTAGGCACAGATGGAATGTCGAGGGGATCGCTCACATGGAATTCAGCCATTGAGTACCGATGATCGCGTTATACGATGTTGGACGGTCGACGACTAAGAATTCCAGGATTTTGGCGACGCTCCCGGCTTTAACCAGGAGGCTGATCGAGCCGAGAGTCATAGTAGCATCTCCCGAGAGTCCGAATATCGGGCTAGGTTTTTCCGTGACGGCGCACAGGTCGACCTCCATTCTCTCGAGGGTACTCTTGTAGATAATGTTGGCCGAGCATCCGGTGTCGACTAACACTCTCGCTACGTCGATGTCCTGGATCGTTAGTTCGATTAAAAGGAGATTGTTGTGGGGTTTGGCCTGGTCGGCCGTTGCCCGATCCTTGAAGGAAACAACATCGCTGGCTACTGGAGCGGACATCCTATATCCTTTATTGCTTAGTGACTTTCGAGTTAGAGATTTCGTCCCCCCCTCCTACTAGCGCCAAACTGTGAGAACCAAAATTCACACTGTCATTTTTTGATGAACAAATATGGAGGAAAACCGAGTTAACCCGATCTTCCTTGAAGGTCTGAGTTCTCTGCGTAATCACTTTAGAATCGATAAAAGATTAGTAGCAAGATAAAAGTGAATGGTCGCTCAGAGGCGTCTTATTAGTTGAAAAGTATGAATACAAGATTTCTCCGAGAGGAGTAGAGATACGCTAACTATCGGAACAACAGAACAAGAGGCGGCCAAGACGTCCTAAGACTTGCCGTACTAGTCTAACCACCTAAGTCCTACGTTCTCTAAGCTAGCTGGAGTTTTCTAAGTCTAAAATCTCCGATCCTCTTCTCTTCTGCTCCAGCCCTCCTTATATAGTCGCTTTAGGTCGGTGGCCCGTTTAACCTTTCGCCTTTGGGCCCAAGTTTACCTCTTTGGGATATATTCCATTTTCCGTCGATCTTCGTAGTTATCCTCGAGTATTGACATTTATTCGCGGAAACTTAGCATTTATCCTACTTCCATAAGTTAGGATAAATCGTCATAGCTCCTATTGGGCTTGGATCTTCAAAATCGTAAGTGAGTCCGTGGACACGCTTCAAGCCCTCGAACGTTCATAGGATATCTCGGAAAGATTATCTTTTCCGAAAAATAAATCGTATAGTCTAAAGAATCGATGTTCGAGTCGATCGTCCTTGTTTTACACGATACACTTTGCGGAAGAACCAACCTTCCTAGCTCTAGTCGTAAAACTTCAAGGATAACTCCAATCGAGCTGAACCGAGGAACATTAGGTCCGTAGCTAAGGTGCTACGACTTCACGGAAGCCACGATGTGCGATCTAAATCGGACGGGCTGGGAACAGGCTGGACGCGCCGGCGCCCGGGGCCAGGACAAGGACGAGTTCGCGCCGGCGCCCGTTACCAGCACGGGTGAGTACGCGCAGTTTCCCAAGGCCAGCACGGGAGATCCAGCGCCGGCGCCCGGGACCAGCACTGGCGAGCCGGCATCGGCGCCCAGGAACAGCACAGGCGAGCCGGCGCCGGCGCCCGGGACCAGCACGGGCGAACCGGCGCCGGCACCCGGGACCAGCACGGGCGAGCCGGCGCCGGCGTCCGGGACCAGCGCGGGCGAGTCGGCGCCGGAGCCCGGGACCAGCGCGGGCGAGCTGGTGCCGGCGCCCGGGACCAGCGCTGGCGAGCCGGCGGTGGCGCCCGGGACCAGCGTGGGCAAGCCGGCGCCGGCGCCCGGGACAAGCACGGGTGAGCCGGCGCCCAGGACGAGCGCGGGCGAGCCGGCGCCGGCGCCCGGGACCAGCGCGGGCGAGCCTGCGCCGGCGCCCGGGACCAGTTCGGGCGAGCCGGCGCCGGCGCCCAGGTTCAGCGCGGGCGAGCCGGCGCCGGGGCCCGGGACCAGTACGGGCGAGCCGGCGCCGGCCCCCGGGACCAGCATAGGCGAGTGATATCACTCAAATTACCCTAAGGAGTGACTTTACTCTCTCAAATAAGAGGTTCAGTTGTAGTACTTAGGGATCGAATCCACAGAGAGCTAGTGTACAATAAAATGCAATCTTAATGACTATGCTAGGTTGAAAATAGTTTAATGTAAAGTGCAGGTTTGCTGAGTAAGGATAAGATTACTCAGTTGAAAGGATTTGGCTTTGAAAAAGGTAAAGAAAAGTAGTTAGATTCAGGGTAAGTATTCAGGAATTCAGGATTATAAATACTATAAAGGCTAACAAGTTGCTTGCATGATATGTCAGAGCTCAACACTTATTAAATGAATCCATCAGCTCTCGCATTATTTAGACCATCTATTACTAAGATGCTAAATGGTGTTGCGGTCGGCTACTCTGCTGATGGCATCGCTCGATAGTTCGATAGGAATATCGACCGATACACCTCTAGCTACGTCGATCGATTAGGAATATCGACCGATACACCTCTAGCTACGTCGATCGATTACTCTATAGGAGTATCGATCGATACGGCTCTAAGCAAGCCTTATGCGCGAGTTGATACAATGCTCACCATGATCTTAGATCAGCTTTCGCATATCTCAAGAGGGTCATAGCATGTTTAGGATGTTGTCAGGTATTGCATGCAATGAACAATGCAATCCAAGTTCATGTTCTAGGTAGCTAAGCTAGAAAAAGCATTAGTGAACAATCCTAACAATAAATATCACAACTATAGCAATTATAGGCTGGGGCTAATCCCTTATATCCTATTTAAACCCTAAATCTAACAAATGAATCTACTCAGACATGGCTAAGTAGTTCATAGCAACCAGGTAATAATAGAAGTTCATAGACCTATTAGAGGGTGAACACTTAGATTCCAATCACAAATATCTTTGGATCTCTCCTCTGGGTCTAGAATTCTATAACCTTTGTTAACAATTAAAGAACTGAATAGAACTTTATTGAGAACTTGAAAAGTAATGAAAACAGTAAAAGAATTGAGTAGAAGAAGAAATTCTTTTAGAACTTAAACAACTCTTAAAAAACTATATCTTTGCCAAAACACTTAGGCACATATAAATATGAGTTCATTAGGTTAAAAAACTCGTCAGGGGCATTCTTGCAAAATGTGATATCTTGGGCTTCAAGTTCGGCCATGTCCAACTTGTCTCTCTGCCGCCTCAGTATCGATCGATGGTACAGGGTGTACATCGATCGATTATGGTCTCGATATATCGTCCTTCGGCTAATGTGTGTCGATCGATTGCACAGAGTGTGCATCGATCGATGTGTAACTCTGGGGTCGACCTCTGGTCTTGATCACGGGTGAACTCTTCTTTAAGCTCCAAAAAGGCACCTAAAACATCACTTTTCTCCAAAATGCTTCTGAACCTGAAAACATACCTAATAGACTCCAAAACATAGATAATAGTAGTAAAAACACTCATATACCATGGGTAAAAACGGGTAAAATCCATGGTATATCAACTCCCCCAGACTTAACCTTTTGCTTGTCCTCAAGCAAACACACACACAGGCAGTCTTTATGAAAGAGATTTTGAAAAGCAGGGACTAAATCAAATTCAAACTTAGAATCATAACCTCTACTTTGTTGCAAACCACATCTAAGAGTCTGTCAATCATAGAAGCACATTATGCAATATCCTAATTAAACAACCCGTATCATCTAGCCAACAACTTAGCAATCATGTCTGACTAACCCCTCTACTGATTTCATTTATGTATATAAAAATAAAAGTGCAGGCTTTACCTTGGGAGTATCGATCACAGGATGCAAGGTTGCTCAAACAAGTATCTGGACCTGCAGGTAAAAATTAGTTCCTATCCTCTCTCTCTCTACTTTTTCTCTCCTAGTCATGTCTGCTTCATTTGCAAGACATTGACCAAGATTGGACAGGCTTCCATGAATCAAGCCTTAATGGTTGCAGCCACCAAGTCCTGTTCACTTCTTTTTGATCTATATCCTAGGATTCATTGCGAAGCAAGTCTTGAAGGGGGTAACCACCAAGCCCTGTTCGAACCCTTTACCTATAGAATTCTTATGAATCAAGTCTTGAGGGGGGTAACCGCCAAGCCCTGTTCGAATTCCTTCCTAGTTAATAACTAACTAATCCTAGAACATAAATTTAAGATAATTTTGGATTTTTTTTTAAACTGAATACTTATAAAAATTAAATCTAGTTTCGAAATTGAGAGAGAGAGGGTGATAAAATTATCTACACAAGGCTTTTACCTTCCAGACTTGTTTGAAGCATCTGATCCCATGTATACCAAACCCCAAGACAAGCAAAGAATTGTCAGGTTAGGTTGGAAATCAGCTTTGGTTCCTCCAGACAATCAATGAAAGTGTTGTCATAGCTGACAGGTGATCAACTTTAGCATCTATAGTACATTCTGCATCAACAAATCTAAGAATGGTGCCTAAAAGATAGGTTAGATAAAAAGTGAAAATTTAAATTATCATTATCCCTTTCTTGACTCAATAAAAACCATTTTGAAAACATTTTTGGATGAAATCAAAAGGTAAATAGCATCAGTAAACATCCCCCCAGACTTAAATCATACACTGTCCCCAGTGTATAACTAGTCCAGTGAAGACATATGTAATAATAAAGTACACTGATATCAAAAGTTTAGAACGATATACCTGACCGCGATGTGTATCGATCGATGTTGAGTCGCATTCGTCGATCGCTACTGTGATGTTCATGTCGATCGATATCGACTGTGTCATGTCGGTGGATTTTAATGGCAATCGTCTAATTGTAACTGCAAAGAAAAACAAATACGAAAAATAAAATCCTAAAGATAAAAATAAAATGATAAACTACCTAACAGTGGGTTGTCTCCCACTCAGCGCTTTGATTATAGTCATCTAGCTTGACTTTGGATGGAATGAGCTACTGAGATGAAGTCCAGGTACTTGTTGAGAAACAAGTATCCTCTGTATCTTTCTTCTCACCGAACCATGCGTCAAATAGGCTTCTTGTGGCTTCATATTCTCTGGTTCGTTTCTTCTTTATCTCAATCAACTCATCAGTGATCCTTTGAATCCTTTCTTCATGACCTTCAATGCTGAACTCGTGCCATCCTAACTTCCTGTAGGCATGTTCTGAAAGATTACTGAGCTCCGCTTGCATTGAATCAAGGCGTTGGATCATTTTGTCGTGGATGGAGCTGGTATCGATCGATTCCTTTGTTGAAATATTGGTCGATGGCTGTTGAAGTCCATCGATCGATGCGCTGGTTGCTCGGTAGATCGATTCTAAGGGTGCAGGTCTGCTCGCAAGCTGTCTCTGAATGGCTTTAATTTCTTTCTGCATCCCTTTTATGCTAGATTCCATGCTTCCAACCTCGTTAACAAGCGGGAAATACGTTTGGTCTATATGTCTATCTTGTGAATCATCCACGATTGTTATTGCTGTGTAGACTTCATCAGCTAATTTATCCAAATCGGCTCTGGTACAGATCTCTGAAGTCTGTATATTGATCGATGCAATAGGTTGTTCATCGGTCAATTTTTGCTTCTGCAGACTCTCGTGAAGCTTCTCTGCAAAGAGCTTCATCTGGCCATCGATTTCAGTCAATCGCCTATCGATCGATGTGAGGTTGAGCTCGTCGATCGATGCAATCGATGCAGCCTGATAATCAAGTTGACGTTGGAACTTCTCAGCCTCCTGCTGTATAGTATCTATTCGTAGTGCGAGTTCCTCCACTTCTTTGTCTACTAAGAAGTGTATATCAGCAATTTTCCTCTCAACTGCTTTCAGACGAGTCAATCCTCCAAAAGGATTGCAAGGTGCAGCGGGGTTCATATCTGCATGTGCTTCATTGATAAGGTGGATAAATCTCTTTATCTCTTCTGTGCAGATGCTTAGATCCCCTAGGTTGTGGAAGATAGGTTCATAGGTTTTGGTGAGTTTGCTGCTGAGACGATACACCTCTAGCTACGACGATCGATTACTCTATAGGTGTATCGATCGATACGGCTCTAAGCAAGCTTTATGCGCGAGTTGAGACAATGCTCACCATGATCTTAGATCAGCTTTCGCATATCTCAAGAGGGTCATGGCATGTTTAGGATGTTGTCAGGTATTGCATGCAATGAACAATGCAATCCAAGTTCATGTTCAAGGTAGCTAAGCTAGAAAAAGCATTAGTGAACAATCCTAACAATAAATATCACAACTATAGCAATTATAGGCTGGGGCTAATACCTCATATCCTATTTAAACCCTAAATCTAACAAATGAATCTACTCAGACATGGCTAAGTAGTTCATAGCAACAAGGTAATAATAGAAGTTCATAGACCTATTAGAGGGTGAACACTTAGGTTCCAATCACAAATATCTTTGGATCTCTCCTCTAGGTCTAGAATTCTATAACCTTTGTTAACAATTAAAGAACTGAATAGAACTTTATTGAGAACTTGCAAAGTGATGAAAACAGTAAAAGAATTGAGTAGAAGAAGAAGAAATTCTTTTAGAACTTAAACAACTCTTAAAAAACTATATCTTTGCCAAAACACTTAGGCACATATAAATATGAGTTCATTAGGTTAAAAAACTCGTCAGGGGCATTCTTGTAAAATGTGATATCTTGGGTTTCAAGTTCGGCCAGGTCCAACTTGTCTTTCTGCCGCCTCAGTATCGATCGATGGTACAGGGTGTACATCGATCGATTATGGTCTGGATGTATCGTCCTTCGGCTAATGTGTGTCGATCGATTGCACAGAGTGTGCATCGATCGATGTGTAACTCTGGTGTCGACCTCTGGTCTTGATCACGGGTGAACTCTTCTTTAAGCTCCAAAAAGGCACCTAAAGCATCACTTTTCTCCAAAATGCTTCTGAACCTGAAAACATACCTAATAGACTCCAAAACATAGATAATAGTAGTAAAAACACTCATATGCCATGGGTAAAAACGGGTAAAATCCATGGTATATCAGCGAGCCAGCGCCGGCGCCCGGAACCAGCACGGGCGAGCCGGCGCCGGCGCCCGGGACCAGCACGGACGAGCCGGCGCCGGCGCCCGGGACCAGCAAGGGCGAGCCGGCGCCGGCGCCTGGGACCAGCACGGGCGAGCTGGCGCCGCGCCCGGACCAGTGCGGGCAAGCCGGCGCCGGCGCCCGGGAACAGCGCAGGCGAGCCGGCGCCGGCGGCCGAGACCAGTACGGGGAGCTGGCGTCGGCGCCCGGGACCAGCACGGGCGAGCCGGCGCGGCGCCCAGGACCAGCGCGGGCGAGCTGGCGCCGGCGCCCGGGGCCAAGTCGCGCCTGTTCTTTTCCGATCCAACCTTTGTCGATTGTTTTTTGCGGAAAGGCTGTAGACAGGAAATGATCTTAGCCGTTGATTTCGAGATAACCTTTTTTGACCCTAACATCTAGCGCGCGGCTTTGCAAGTTTGGCGGAATTAATGGTTGAAAAGGTCGGTCGTAAGTGGTCTTTCACCCTCCTAAGAATTGTATGCGATAAGATTGGGACTGCGCCTTATGACGGCTGACTACGTACCCTTGATGGAGGGATCAAGCCTTTTGTAGTTCATCATGGAGTTAAGATTCTTTCGACCTGTTTTCCAGCGAGACCTCTACGGTCTAGTTGTGTGTTATATAGAGATTATCGGGCATGTTGCTGCCGATGGCATTTTATGTTGGACTTTTGTCAGTGTCGAGACTAGCCTCGTAGGCTGTTTGCTTTGGCTAAATGTGCCATATTTATGTTTTTGGGACTGACAGAGTGTGTCTTCGAATCCCAGCCGCTTTGCGACTTTTTAAATGAATTGTGTTTCGCGTTTTATGAGCATGTTTGTATTCGTGTGAATGTAGAGGGAAGAGTACGAGTTGTCATCTCGTAATCTAACTATGAATGATATGTTATATTCGTGACCTGTTACGAGAGTTTTCTGCAGCATGCAAGCCTGCGGGATTTCTGGAGATGCGCGAATAATAGCCTAGAGACAAATTTTGGGATCTCGAATCAGGGTGTTTGATACTATGCCTAGGGATGTTAGAGACCAGTGTGCTGGGTTTAGGGTAAGACCTAGGTATAATCACGGCTTTAGGGGGTGCGATGACTACTTTGACATACGTTTCCCGTATCGTTTTCAACCTGATTCTATCCCGCTCTAAAGTCCAAAAAAATATGTTCTCAGCTTATACGACTTGTATGGTAGGAATCGAGCATCTCTTCGGGGACAATTTTTAAGTCTCCCAAAAGTGCTGATCAAAATTTTGGATTTCTTTTATAGCGCTATTACCCTTGTGTCGGGTGTACGAGAGCTATCTCTATGAGGTAGCTTAGTCTGTTTAGGACGTTAAGAGTTTATTGTGATCAGTAACAAACTTATCGGTAGATATTACCGTTTCTGATTCTTCGCGAAGGTTACGTGTTTAAGAAGATGTTAGTGGATATGACTGTCTGGTCTTCCAAGAAGATATTTTTATCGAGGAAGGTGATTTTATCGAAAAATGAATCTTCGTGCGTCTGTGACATCTTGTGATGCAGAAGATTGGTTATTTTTTCATATGCCGCTTTTCGTGCTTGAAATGTTTGCTTGAAGAGTTTCTGTGTTGCAAGGGTTTAGTCTTACCCCTGCGTCGGAGAAACATCTTGGTTTGTCTGCGGATGTTCGCAGCCAAAACTGTTATTCCAGTTTCGATGTTAAGTACTTTGATTTATGATAGAGATATTAGAACCATGGGGCCGCATAGATTTGTTCCTGGGAAGAAGCGTTGTGTTCAGCCGTATAGCCAAGGATGTTGTTGGCAAAGGACCAGACCATGGAACTTTTGTTTTACGATTGTCCTCAAAAAGATGCTGAATTCTGGTTTGGGCTTTACGGGGAGGCGTAGTTGGTTGAGGGCCTAAGAGCCTTTGCTGAGACTGATAGGCCAAGTACAACGGAGTTTTCCGTGTTATGGCTGATTGTTGTTAAATACGAGTTTCTACTTTGGGTTAAGTTATACGATGAATGTTTCGTATACTGTTTCCTATAGTCATATAAATTAATTCCTTTTTATCCAAGGAAGACGAATTTTAAGAGGCTTGATGCAGAACCCTTGTGGATTTAGTTGCGAGGTGATTTCCTGCTCGGATGTAACCGAGGGAAGTGAAAGGTAGAAGTCAGCAATCTTCATGGAGCTTCGTTTTCATTATACGAAAAAAATCTCTATGACAGTTCTCCTCCGTAAGATTCGTTATGTTTATTTCTGAAAGTTTCTTCGAATGACTTGATTTGTCTGTACGGAAGATTTTTCATGAAAATATTGTGAGAGAGGCTTCTCATAGAAGTAACTGGAGAGTGTTTTTCGTAAATCGCTCGTGAATTTTGTGAAGTTGTTTCGTAACAACACCGGTCTTGTTTTCCCGTAGGCTGTTTCGTAGAAAATGTTTTTGTACGAAAAATAATGGGTGATCAGTTTTATGAAGATAGGAAATTGAGGATTTCAAAGTTGCGATGTTTCTGCGGATTACACGGGATGCGTTTCTGCTTTGATTTCGATCTTTGGCGAGATTTCCTTGGAATCACTCATGGAGTTTTTCTGAAGGTTATTTCGTTATGATCTAGTCGTGAGAATGTTTTTTCGATTCTTTTTTGTGACTCACTAGGTTTAATGGACTCCGAAAGCAATGCTTCGGTGCTTAAATATATCTCGTATAATTTTTGACTTTTATACGAAAATCATTTTATTAAGTCGAAAAAGGTCTTCCAGACTTTGGCTAATCATCGAGTTTCAGCTTGATACTGGTACAGGTTTTCAGAACGCATGATTGCGACAAGAGATGCTGTCTTGTCCCCGAGAATCTGCTCGTGATGGTGTAGATATGTTGCTAGCGTTTAGACGAATCTTAGATTGTCGTTTTCCTTTGTGGGACGATTTTAATAAGGCATTGGATTGCCTAACTGTTTATCTGCATACTCCCTCTTTTTTACGAAAGAGAACAGTTGAACCGATATTTTGAAAGGTTGTGTACGCTTTTTGTTTTTAGGATTGGGATAATCGACAATTTGGGTCGTTTGAAGACGACTCTAGGATTGCGACTTGGTGGTTGCCAGGTTGATGACTTGGAATATGTCGGTTTTTAAGAAAATTGCTAGAAACGAATCTGTTTTAAGACGATGTTCGTGTCTCTAGTTCTTTCTTTCTTTAGGAAGCGAGCTAAGTATGCGTGGTGATCGTTTCTCGATTTTGCGAGAGTTTATATCGGTTAGCAAGATCCGCTTGAAAAGTTTAGGGAACAATAGATCAAGATAGGAAAAATCGCCTAAGACTTAGTTCGCTAGACTATCCACCTGGGTTGTAAGTTTCCTAATGTTTATGGAAATCCCCAAGGGTTTTTAGTTCTTTGTACCTTCCTACGAATACTCCAAGTCGGACATACCTTAGTTTTCTCGAAGATTCGGATTTGCCTCTTCTCCGTTTTGTCTTGCTCATTTCCCCTTCCTCTTCTCCTATATGTACGTCCTTTTCAATATTGGTATTTTTTCTTTGAAACTTGACTTTTATCCTCTACTGCAAGTGGGAGATAGACCGTCATAATATCATCGGGCTCGATTTCGTCTAAAATCGTAAGTTGGTTTTTAGTCGTGTTTTATACCTTTCTGGCTGTTTTCTTCGAAAGAGTACCTTTGATACGATGTCAGTTTTTATAAAAATTCTCAAATTAATCATATAGTCGAGGCAGTTAAGTTAACCATTGCCGTTTTATACAATCAATTTGAATTCATACGAGAAAACAAGTCTTTGGTTTTTATAGTAAAGTTCCGGTGGTAACTCCAATCGAGACGAAACAAGAGGTGTTTCGATTGAGATTCGAAGGAGAACGCAAAGAAAGAGGCAAGGGCGAGTAAGATGCTCAAGAGGGCAAGTAGGATCCCAAGAGGGCGAGTAGGAGCAAGCCGAGGAGTTTAGGCAAGTCTTACTTGTCTTCGTCGTAAAATCTCAACGGAAACTCCGTTTGAGTCAAAACGAAAAGAACGGAGTCAAAACGAAAAGCGTTCCGATCGAGATTTGAAAGAGAACACAAAGAAGGAGCACTTGGGGCTGGTCCAACTCGCCATTTTGGCGAGTTGGATTGTGTGTATGATCCAACTTGTTTTTATCGTAAAATCTCAACGGAAACTCCCATTGACAAAACGAAAAAGCGTTTCAATCGGGATTCAAAAGAGAACACAAAGGAGTAGCCCTTGGTGTTGGTCCAAGTCGCCAAAATGGCGACTTGGATGGTGCATTCAACTCCAGTCTTTATGGTATCTTGATGCGATCATTTCGTAACCGCTGTCAGTTTTATTCTACAAATCTCGCATCGTAAAATATTGACTTGTTTCACTTTGCAAACGATGTTCCGTAAACCATTGTTGAATTTAATTTTACGAAAGCTGTTTCGAAAAATGTTGTCGAAATTTAATTTTACGAAAGTTGTTCAGTAAAGACTTAGACGACAAACATGGACAATTCGCGGAATATGTTATTATCGAAGCGACACTTGAATTTTTACAAAATCTTAGGTTTCAGAAAAAGTTTTAGCGGTGAGTGATACGATCTCACGTTTTTCTTTGTTTAGTCCTCGTCAACCGTTTTGGATTTCGATTATCCGGAAGAAGTACAGCCGTGGGGGATTGTCAACCCGATTTGCTGTGCTTCTTTTCTGTGAGTAATCTGAAAGTTATACGGAAGAGGTACAGCGGGAGTTGTGTAAGTGATTTACTGTGCTTCATTTTTCCGCGAGTAATCTAGGCTTTTCGCGCAGTTTCGAAGAGAGCAAGTATTATTTTTCTGAAAAGTTTTTCGGAATCAAACCCTTGCGGGCTGAGATTTCTCCAATCTCGGTAATGAGATAAATTTTTCAGGGTTTGATAGATTTTATCGCTGCCCTTTCTGTTTAGACAGAGAAATCACTAACTCGTTTTGGTGCTCTTCTGTGGCAAAAAGTTGCGACTAGGTTTTCTATTTTGTCGAGCACTACGGCGTTTGCATAAGCGTTGGCCGTAGGAGCTTTCAGTGCTGCAAGTTTTTCTTTCATATATCCAAACAACGCTTTGATCAAGCGCTTTGTGGCTGTGAGTAAGAGTAATCCGACCCCCCCCCCCTCCTTCTAGCGCCAAATTGTAGGAACCGAAATTCACACCGTCGATTTCCGTAAATTAAGGAAAGTCAAGAAACCCTAACTTTCCCTGAGGTCCCGGATTCTCTGCGAGAGCCAACGACAAGTGACCAAACAGATGCAAGAATACGAAGAGATAACAAAACGAACTTATAAAAAAAGTAGATCTTATTTCGAATCCAAGTAACTATGGCCGCAAGAGCTTTCGGCCAGTTCAAGCCATCTGAAACCCTAGACCTAGTTGATACGCAGCTCGATAACAAAGACGAAAAAGATACGGAAAGGGTTTTAAAGATTTCGGACTGGACGCTATGAAAGGCTGCCTACGTACCCCTTTCGAGGATCAAGCCGAACGTAGTTCAGTTAGAAAGAATTGAACAAGAGATCGAACTGTCTGGGCGAGTTCGTCTAGTATGAGTGCAAGTCATAGAAATAAGCATGTCGAGAATAATGCCTAGGGTTTCTAAGTGCAGGGTTCTAGAGTCTAAAAAAGTCCTCTCTTATCTTTAGCTTTAGCTCCCCTTATAGATGCCCTCTTGGTCGGTTTCCCGCTTCCTTTTTTGCCCCTAGGTCGAGTTTATCGTCTTACGGAAATATTCCTTTTTTTCCCAATCTTCATCATTATCTTGGAAACTTGACATTTATCTTTCGATTTCGCGAGATTTGCCTCCTTCTACAAGATAGACCGTCTTAGCATTGGCGGGCTTGATTTCGAATGAAATCATAAGTGGGTTTTGGGCCGTGTCCTAGGCCTCTTCGGGTCATTTCCTGGTTTAAAAATTTTTACGATCTCTTCGAAAGAGCGCTTCTCCATGCGACCTCGATTCTACGAGGAAGCCCATACTTCTTGTATAGTTTAGATGATTGTGGTGTTAAGTGAACCGTCATCGTTTACACGATAACCATGGACTCCTTTCGGGAATACGAATCTTCGCGGTTCTCATCGTAAGACTCTAATGGTAACTCCAATCGAGACAAAACGAGCGTCTGACCCGTCGAGGTTCAACGGAAGGCACAAGATTTGGTCCAACTCGCCGAACGGGAGAATTGGACGGGGTGCTTGATCCAACTCGCCAAAATGGTGATTTGGATGGATTCGGGGGATCCAACTCGCCATTTTGGCAAGTTGGACTGGTCAAACTCGCCAAAATGGCGAGCATGCTATTATCTAGTCTTTTCGACAGCTTCTTCTCGCGAGGCAGACCGACCACTCTTCAGTAAAACGGGCATACCTCTAATCTAACCGTTGGATTGTCTCCAAACCGGTGGAATCAAAAAGCTAACTCAAAGATGAATCTTGTGTCACAAGATCAGCTTAATCGCACCATGGGAAGGTCTCCATCCATATCTAAACATCTGACGCATATGTGCAGTTCTGCACGAAAACCATCGTGTTTGGTCCAAATGGCGAGTTGGCCATGTTTCTTGGTCCAAGTTGCCATTTTTGCGAGTTGTAAGTGTTCCAACTCGCCAAAATGGCGAGTTGTCCATTCTTCTCGGTCCACCTCGCCAAATGGTGAGTTAGGGTTCGTCTTGCTGGGTCCAACTCGCCATCGAGTTGGAGCTTGTCCTTCTCGCCAAAAAGGCGAGTTGGCTGGCTTGCTTGGCCTGATTCGCTCGTCCGTTGAACCGGTCGGTGTGTTCGGACAATTGAATCTCCGTACTCGTTTTGTTATCCGAGGCTTAGAGTAACCTTTCTTGAGATCTTATTTTCTAATTCCTTTTTGGAATTGATTTGAGACTCGATTTTGGCTTCTCGCGCTCTTTTTATCTCTCTTTTTTAAGAGGACATTTTCCGAGGACTTTCAGGCATTGATTCTTTCGTGACCGATTTTGACCTCAATAATCTATTGCATAGGATCTAGGTATCTCACATTTTGCTTGTTAATCCAAGCAAGCGTCGATCGATTTTACCTTGCGGTAGTCTATCGATTTGCCTTTCAGAACGTCGATCGATGGTCTTTCCCTCGCAAACCTTACGAACAGGTTGAATAAGTTCACTTAGATTTGCAAGATCAACTGACGTTTGTTTATAACAAATCTAGTTCAATAAAGATTATTCATGTTAATATATTTATCAACCTAGATCAATGCTCGAGTTAGCTACTCTAGAACAACCAATAAGCACAATCCTACTGATGAATACCACAACTTAGCAGTTCTATATTTCGGGATAATCCCTCATAACCTATTTGAACCCTAAATCTAACAAGTAGATTACTCAGATATAATCATAGAAAGTACAATCATAGTCTGAATAAATTGCATAAATAAATAGTAAGTAAGAGTGGAGTTCCAATCCCAAATCTCTGAAGGAGTCTTGGGTCTTATCTCCAAACTACTAAAAACCCTAGAAAACCTTTTGCTGTGATGAAAATAAGAAAATATGAAATCGTGTGTTCCTTGAATAATGGCAGAGCACATAAATACTAGGTTAAAACTCGTCAGGGACAGTTTTGTAATTTGGTGTTGACTTGGGCTTTAAGTCGGCTGGGCTCATCTCGCTTCGCCTTCGATCAATGGCACCAGGTGTGCGTCGATCGATTTTCATCTTTGATCGTCGACCTCTGGTCAGCTCGATGGTCAGCTCGGGTAACTTCTCTTTTTGCCTCTAAAATGCTCCAAAATCATTAGTTTATTCCAAAACACTTCTGAACCTGAAAACATACTAAATAGACTCCAAAACATAATAATTATATCTAAAACTATCAATATACCATGGCTAATAATGGGTAAAATTAATGGTATATCAACTCCCCTACACTTACCCTTTTGCTTGTCCTCAAGCAGAACAAGAGTAATCCTATGAAAGAAGTTTGAAAACAGCAAAGACTCACATAAATTTTTAAACTTAGAATCATCAGAGACTCAAATATTTCCCAACTTCAGAAGTAATTTATATACCATATCCTAACTTAGCAACCAAATTCATCTAGCCAGCAACTTAGCAAATCCAGTCTGACTAACCCCTCTACTAACCTCATTTCCTGCATAAAATAAATGTGTAGGCTTTACCTTGGGAGTATCGATCAAGGGACACATGGACTCAACTCAAACAAGTGTCTGGACTAACAGGTGACCTTCTCTGATCCCTTTCTTCCCTCTTTCTCACTTCTCTGAATCTTTTTATCATCATTTTTTTTACTTCAATGCCAATGAACAATTTTGTTCATCTTATTGATTCTTTCTTTTGACAAAGTGTAGACGAATAATGGGGTCACGAGTAATTTACCTATTCCTCGCGTCCAACTATGTGTGATCATTCCTTTCTGAATTAGAATATTGGGGTCATAGGATACACTCCTACCCCTCTGCATCTTCGAGGAAATCATCTCAATCTTTTATCTTAAAGATGCTTCAAGAGAGAGAGAGAGAAGGGAACCAGAAACACAGGCTTTTACCTTCTAGGCTTGCAGGAGGAACCCGATCCAATGTATACCAAGCCCCAAGACAAGCAGTAAAGTCAAATTAGGTTGGAGGTCAGCTTTGGTTTCTTCAAACATTCTTAGCAAGTGTTGTCATAGTTGACAGGTGATCCACTTTAGTATCTCTAATACACTCTACAGTCAATAAATCTAAGAATGGTGCTAGAGAGTGGTTATATAACAAGTAAAAATTTGAAAAAGTTTATCATCCCCTTCTTTACTCAATATAAACTTTTGAAAACATTTAAATAAGACTCACAAAGTAAAATAATATCAGTAAACCTTCCCTCAGAATTAAATTACACTGTCCCCAGTGTATATCCAGTCGGATTTATGGTGAGAAATAAATCATAAGTACTCAATGTAACAAGCATCATCGTTATACCTGACCGAAATTGGAATAGATCGATGGAAAGCTTGTACCGTCGATCGTGTCTTATCTGCTGCAGTCGATCGATATCGTCCTCGTCTTGCCGGTCGATTTCTGGTACACGTCTACTCGGATCTTTTTTTTTTGACCTGCAATAAGAGTTTAAAAACGAAAATAAGTAACTGTGAACAATAAAACTAAGTTAAATTACCTAATAGTGGGTTGCCTCCCACTCAGCGCTTAGTTATAGTCATTTAGCTTGACTCTGGAGGTGTTTGGCTAGTATGGAGGTGAGAGACTACTTGCTGGAAGGCAAGTGTCCACAGATTCTTTTTCCTTCTGAAACCAAGTGCCAATGAATCTTCTAATGGCTTCCTCTGCTCTGGTCCAGTGATTCTTCAATACTGCCATTGTACCACTCACTACATATCCTCTCTTCAAGATTTCCAATGCTCCTTGATGCATTCTGAGTTTGGCATAGATGCACTTTGAAGTATTCTCCAATTCCTGAGTTATCTCCTTCCTTGTCTGGTCCTGATAAAAAATTACCTCATCAAGGCCATTTCCGAATGTCTGTAGCCTTTCATCTAGCGATGCAAAACGAGAATCGATCGATTTCCAGGTGTACCCGTCGATTGATGTTGATGCCTCAGGACGACTCGCGATGCTTCTATAAATCTCAGCTATTTTCTTTTGCATGACCTCTGTGTGTGAAGTCAAAGAACTGATGTTGAGGTCGAATGGGAAATAGATGTCATCACATCTCTTATCAAGTCTGTCCTCTGTTGTTCCCAAAGTGCTGTAGATATCGTCTACTAGTTGATCAACCTTCCCTTTTGTGTAGGTAGTTGGCTCAGAATCGGTTATGTTCGATGGTGGATGCTTGTCATCGATCGATGGTTGGATGTTGCCGTCGATTGATGCTGATGTTGTGGCTTCGGCCGCACTGTGTCTGCATCCTGGCCATGTCTTTTTCATCTTCCCCATGCATGTAGTCAACTAACTGATGCTGTCATTTAGTGGGTAGTAGACACTATCAAGCTTCATCTTGAAATCAACTTCTAAACTCCTCTGAGCTCCACAGATTTCGTGTACCATTGCATCAATCTCATCTTTGCTGTAGGTATCTCGGGCTGGCTTGATCTGTTTGAATATCTTGGCGTCTTCTGGAAGGCATATGTAAGTGCGTTCGATGGTTGAAGCTCTTTCCAGTATTGCTCTGATGTCCTCCTTTGATACATGGTTGGCTCTAACATCTAGAGCTCGTGCATATCCATGCTCGTCTCTATATACACCAAACTCATCTCTCTTTTCACAATGAAATCTCCTCTGGCCGTTCTGATCCTAGGCTCTCCTTCTAGACTAATGACAGGCGTCGATTGATGGTAGGACTGAACCGTCGATCGATTTTCGATCACGTGTTCGTTCCTGCTGCTTGTAGCGAGTCTCTAGTCCACAGGCTGAGCAAACAGCTCGTCTGTAACTCTATGCTGGTACTCTGGATCTCTGCTTTGCTGAAGGAAAAGATTAGCTGCTCCATTGGCCATCTGCATGATGTCTGCAATATCTTTTCTGGATACTTGTATGACACGTCCATCCATAGTTCTTGCATGGCCTTCTGGATCCCTCAAAATACCAAATTCATCCAGTGTTAGATACCCATCATATGTATTATTTTCTTCTACCTCGGTTTTTGGTGTAAGGTGAGGATCGATCGATGGCGAGCAGTTGGCGTCGATCGATTTTGTCTCCTCTTTTCCAAAGGGATAATGGAGGGTTCTCCCTTCCATAGCCTTGAAACTCAATGGATTTTTCCTCTCTGTAATCCTCATCATAATCGTTGATCGATTGGCATTTTGCTGAAGCACGAGGCAAAGTGAATGTCCTTTTATTCCCTGGTATGTTGAGTGTGCTGTTCTGGTAGTTGAAGAGTTCTTCCACAGTGAAGCCTTCATGTAACTCATCTGCACCTATCAGACAAATTTTTGATTTCGATCATTTGCCCAACTTCCAATCGAGTAATTGCCTTCTCGAAGATCATTCTCCTCAAACTCGGGTTGACCGTCGATTGATGTCTTCTTACTACAGTCGATCGCATTTATTGGAGAAGGGTCGATCGATGGCTGGCTCCTAGAGTCGATCGATTCTTCATATTTTGTTTTGTATTCGGCTCCACGCTGCCACGAATCCTATGTCATCTGCAATATCTCTTCTAGGCATATGGGACTTCACAACTCGAATAGGATCATAGTGGGTAGTAGGGTCAATGAGTGTGAGGCATAGTTTGTTAGTCTACATGTTGCAAACTGCTCCCACAGTAGCCAAAAAGGTTCTTCCAAGTAGTAGGGAGGAATCCCAGTTCAGTTTAATATCTAGACCGTGGAAATCTACTGGAACTAGTGCATTACCAATCTGCACCTGAACGTCTCTGATAATTCCTCCTGAGTTCCTTTGAGAATAGTCTACAAAGGTGAATGAGTGCTCTGAAGGTTCTATCTTCAGGCCTAGATGGTCTGCCATTAACTTAGGCAGAATGCTGACCGAAGCACCTGTGTCACCGAGCGCGCATGGGAATTCAATACCTTTCACAAAGCAAGGAATCGTGAATTTCCCTGGATCACTCTTCTTCTTCAGTGTAATCCTTTGCTTCATCTTTTCTCTGACCTGATGAAACATTCTCATAATGTCTTCTTCCGTTTCCTTGGTTTCCCTGAAGAACATCCACAACCTGTTGGTAAAGTAAGCCTCCTCGAATGGCTTATCTAGTGGGATCCTAAGAACCCTTTTCCTAAAGCTGTCCATCTCCTTCTCATTAGCTCCCCTCTTTAGATGCTAAGGAGTCTTCTCCTTCTTCCTTAAGGTTTTCCTTTCAGTAGTCTAATCAACTTGCATAGGCTCTGATGCATCTGCAGATGGTGTATTGGTAGCGTCTGTTGGCTTTTCTGAAGGTTTGGACTGGTTTCTGTGTGCATTCAGTCGTGCTACATCAATCTTAGGTAGCTGCACTCGGTAAGTAAAAGGTGGCAGTCAATCGATGTTGTCTGGCTGCGGTCGTTCGTCTACGGACTCTCTTGGTCGATCAATTTACGATTCGGGAGGTCGATCGATATCTTCCTTGACACGGAGGAGTTTGGGTGGATAGGGATGTCTTGTTGCGAATTCTTCATCGGTGATGATCCTAACTGACTCGCATGATGCAACTGATTTGCAGGATCCAACTGATTCAGTGGTCATCGATCGAGGTCTGGTAGGAGTAATCGATTGATCCCTTATAGGCTCCGTTAATCGATGGTAAGGCCTCGGCATCGATTGACACTAGTGTGAGCTGCCGAAACTCATGGAGCTCTCGACTTCGAAGTCTCCTTCCTGGAGCCTTTCTTCCTTAACCACCTGCCAGAAGTCATCATCAATGATAGCATTCACGTGATGCTTCATTACTTCCTCACCTTTTCCCTTCACCAAGGCTTCTTGCCTTCTAACAGCTTCTCCTGTCTACACCACTTGTATCTCCAGCTTCTTCACATGAGTGCTCATGGTCTCAAATTTTGTGTTCAAGTTGGTGTAGACAGCATCAATCTTTCCATTGAAATCCACTGTCATCTTCTGCTGACCCTCTAGAACCTGATCAAGCATTGCCTCATTCTGCTCTCTTGAGTCTGTGGTGGTGAATTATGATAAGAAGAATTCCCATATCCTATGTTATTCCGATAGTTGTTGATGTAGGGTTTCTGGTACTGTGAACTCTGGTTGTAGCTGCCTCTCTGTCCATAGAGATTCTTGTTTCCATTCTGATTTCCAGGTTTCTGATTCTGAAATCCGGTGCCACTGATGAAGTTCACATCCTCCTCTACTTCTCCATCGCTGTCAGCGTCTACAGCTTTCACATCTCGTGCAAAGCTCACCTGCTTCTTGAGAATCCTATGAACACTATCCAACTTTTCCCTTATGTCGTCCATATGCTCTTTCCCAAAGACAGTGGTCGATTTCTCCTCTTAAAGTCAGTGTTCTTGGTGTTGTTGCTGGATACCAAGTTCTGGATAAGTCTCACATCTTCCTCTAGATTCCTAGTGTTGAAGTTGCCTTCACTAGCTGTGTCAAGAGCCATCTGATATGCCATCTCGATGCCTCTGAAGAAGGTGCTAAGTAGCTGCACTTCATTGAATCCATGGTGTGGACAATCTCTCTTATAGGACTTAAATCTGGTGCATGAGTCTCTGAATGATTTTTCAGGCTTCTGTGTGAATGTAGCAATCTTGCTCCTTAAGTCCTCAGCACGTGCCTCGTCAAAGAAGTGTTGCAGGAATGCATTCTTGATGTCAGTCCAGGATGTAAGGGATCCTGGTGGTAATTGATTGAGCCAATGCGAAGCATTTCGAACAAGTGAGTACTTGAAGGGCTTGCAAAATAGGTAGTCCTCAGGGACTCCTTGACTTTAATAACAGAAACCAAATCCTTGAACCTCTCCAAATGGTTCATAGGATGCTCATGGGATAACCAACAGTAGGGTGTCTGTCCCACGAGTGTATAGCAGTGGGGCTTTAGCTCGAAATCGTTCCTCTGGATTGCTGGAGGACGAATAGCAGATCCGTTGACGTAGTACTGATCTGGATGGTTGTAGTCGGCCAACGTTCTAGGTCGAGCAGCCTGATCTACAACAGCAGCTGCAGCATCATTTGGATCAGGGATTACAGCTCCCTAATTGTCTATCTTCTGACCTACTATATTACGCATATGACCCTCCTTGTCATGCAGGTTTCTATTCTCGTCTTGTACAAGGACTAAAGTCACTACCAAGCCTCGCAAGTGGGGGTCGATGGATGGTCGGGGTGTCGATCGATGTCGGGTTGAAAGAGTTGGTCGACGGTCGAGGTGTCGAGGTCGACGATGGATGGTTAGAAGCGATCGATGTACGAGTACGGCAATCGATCCATGTGGAGCGCTTCTCTTTACGGATCGAGCATTCCAAGAGTGAGGGGTCTGAGCCGAAGAGTGGTTGTTCCTTGTTGCTTCTGGTTCTACTGGGCATGCACCTGAAAATACAAGAGAAGATTTTATCAGAATAGTAATTAAGAAAATAACCTAGACTAAATCGGACTAGATAGAATCTAATGGAGATTAAAGCTCTCCGGCAACGGCGTCAAATTTGATGTCACTCAAATTACCCTAAGGAGTGAATTACTCTCTCAAATAAGTGGTTCAATTGTAGTACTTAGGGATCGAATCCATAGAGAGCTAGGGCACACAATAGATTTTAATCAGCAGTGATTAAGTTAGGTTCAATTATTATTGTAAATAAAATAGCAGAGGTGAACGAGGCAGTTATTCAATTGATTGAGGTTTAAGTCAATATTAAGAAAGCGCTAGACATAGGGTTTCTGTTCAGGTAATCAGGATTATAGTTATATAGAAGCTAAAGTTATATGGTATATGAGAACTCAACTTAGCTATAATCTATCAACTTTCTTTTGTTTAAATTATCTATTGCATAGGATCTCGGTACCTTAGCTTTCGCTTATATATCCAAGCAAGCGTCGATCGATTTTACCTTGCGGTAGTCGATCGATTTGTCTTTTAGAACGTCGATCGATTTATCTATAGGACAATCGATCAATGGTCCTTTCCTAGCAAGCCTTATGAACATGTTGAATTAAGTTCACTTAGATTTGCAGGATCAACTGCTGTTTTTATCTAACAGATCTAGTTCAATAAAGATTATTCAGGTTAATATATCTATCAACCTAGATCAATCCTCTAGTTAGCTACTCTAGAACAAGAATAAGCACAATCCTATTGATGATACAACAACTTAGTAGTTCTATATTTTGAGCTAATCCCTCATGACCTATTTGAACCCTAAATCTAACAAGTAGATTATTCAGACATAATCAAAGAAAGTACAATCATAGTCTGAATAAATTGCATAAATAGAATAGTAAGTAAAATTGGAATTCCAATCACAAATCTGTGAAGGAGTCTTGGATCTTTTCTCCAAACTACTAAAAACCCTAGAAAACCTTTGCTGGGATGAAAATAATAAAATATGAAAGTGTGTGTTGCCTAGAACAATGGCTTTAAGTTGGCTGAGCTCATTTTGCTTTGCCGTCGATCGATGGCACCAGGTGTACATCGATCGATTTTCATCTTTGATCGTCGACCTTTGGTCAGCTCGATGGTAAGTTTGGGTAACTTCTCTTTTTGCCTCTAAAATTATCCAAAATCATCACTTTATTCCAAAATATTCCTGAACCTGAAAACATACTAAATAGACTCAAAAATATAATAATTATATCTAAAACTATCTATATACCACGGCTAATAATGGGTAAAATTCATGATATATCAATAATTATTGTTTTATTCTTATAGATATAGGATTATGAGCTAAGACAGTGGAGGAGATTAGGTTTGAATCCTTTTAGACTTAGGTCTTTTCTTTAGTATAAATATGCATCTTCTTGACACGTACGAGGTATGTTTTATCTTTTATTATTAATTAAGAAGCTTTGATGTTCATTAATCCTTATATTAGAAATTCTCAGAGCAAATAGGATTATCGTGATATTGTAGCTCACGCCACATCATATATCCAGGACGAAAGCTGTGTTAGGAAGTTTCCAAACGTTCAACATGAGAAAGAGATTAAAAGAGAGTTCGGCATTTTTACGTCACTGTGTACGTACTTTGCTATGCTCCTGTTTTTTCATTGTTGTTTGAGTAAAAGAAAAACACGAAAAAGATCAAGTAACACATCGGCTAACAGACAAAGATGAGCGCTTATTTATGAACCAAAAAGGACATTACATAAGATTACAAGTTATGTCATCAGCCAAAAGAGAACATGAAGACATTTTTTTTTTGATAAGGATGTGAATATCATTAATCAAAATGAGAGATTTTGTACAAGTACAAAATTAAAAAAACGAGAAGCAATCCCAAGCCAAATAAAAATAAAAACAGGGGAGAGCTTATAATTAGCCTAAAGAGTCTGTGGTGAGCCTTTATTCATGTTTCAGCCATAACCTCATAAGTTGTTTGAATCTCCTGTGATGCTTCCTTGCCAAGATTACATTCCTGATCTGCCTGTCAATCTCTTTGAAGGTTACTTGCGGCGGCGTTGAAGTTCCAGTGTGAAGCTATTGGTTTCTCTCCCGCCAAATTTTGTAAATGATAGCTTGAACTATGGTCTTATGAAGAGTAGGACAGTGACTAACCCTCAAACCAATCCAAGTAAGAAGAGCATACCATGTGTGGAACAGAACGGGTCTGTACCCCAACCTTTTAATTGCAAGTTTCCATATCTCTTCGGCATAGGCACACCTAAGGAAGAGATGATCCCGTGTTTCATGGTAATGGTTACAAACACAACAGCAAGTATCAATCTGCAGCCCCCAGGAAGCAAGCTGTGATCTTGTAGGAAGCCGATCCAAATGTGCTACCCACATCATGAAAGCCTGACTCGGGATGTGACCTTTGAACCAGACTTTATCCGCCCAATCTTGTTTTTGCCCACGAGGCCTTAAAGATTCCCATGTGTGCTTTGCAGAATATGAGTCCAGTTCCAAATCATTTGCCGTCCATTTGTAAGCATCATGGGAGGAGAAAAGAGATGGTCAAGGTATTGAGCAGAGAGTGATATGAAGCTCCTCCGCTTCCTGAGATCTGGCTGGGCGTAAAAGCCAGCCGTTTTCCATGCAAGCATCATCGACCACAGCAGACAACTGAATCCCTGTTTGTGAAGGACCCGAGGGACCAAAGTGTTTGGTCAGGGGACCAAGCTGAGACCAGTGGTCAAACCAAAAGCTAGCTTTACAGCCATCACCTAGCGTGAATATGATGAAACTCTCAGCTAGAGGCTGTAGTTTGAGAAGTTCCGTCCATGTCCAAAGAGCCAATCCTGTCTTCATCTAAACACCAAAATGAAGAGTCTTTAATTTGATTTGCCTTTACCCATAGCACCCAAAGTGAATCAGTATCACTGAACATATGAGTTTAAGACATAGAGTTTTGTTCCAAATGCTAAGGTTTCTAAAGCCGAGACCTCGTTCATCTCTTGCTAGGCAAGATAGCGACCGTGATACCTTAGCTGCAGCTCTCGAGGTGATGTTACCATTCCAATGGAACCTTGAGCACAGTTGTTCTATCATCTTGATACACCCCTTTGGAAGAACGAAGGATGAGAACCAGAAGTTAATGGTGTTGTAGATCACATAAGAAAGTAATGATAGAACTGTATTATATAAACTATGGAGAAATGAATATTGTAAAAAATAAAATTGATAAGATTATACCAAAGATTAAGAAAAAGATGATACAATCGCAGAGGCAAGATACAATCACAGAGGCGAGATATTATCTCTTTCCTTAATTTAAAATACGTCATGTAGTGCGACGGTTCGATAACATAATGAGTCCCAGGATACAACTGCAAAAATCTTCTGATTTGCGTCATTCTATCAGAAGTCTAACGAAACTAGTTTTGTGTGTATTCTTAAATTCAAAAAAAGAATCAAGTGAAGGATTGTTTGTTTTGCTATCTTTCGAATAAGTAAACATGTGTCGCTTTTTATACTTGAACAAATGGGCACGTTATGTTATTGAATGGAGACACTAACGTCACAATCTTAGCAATAAAGGAAATTTGATTTCCATGAATACACATTCGAGACCTTAAACATATTAAGTCACTAGGATCGGCCCATGTGATGTATTTTTTCGTGAAAATATAAACTTTTGTAACAAGTTTTGTATGTTCATTTGGTTGGCAATTGATACAACGGATGAGTCATGTCTACACCAATCTATTGTGTTACTCGTATATTTGCACTTTAATAGTTATAGAAATTGACTTGGAAGACTAATTTAGTTTTGAAACATTAAGTATAACAATCAATCCATATATTAATACTTGTGATGTTCAATACAGCATGCATAATGCAAGATACATTGATGTGTGTTGTTATTGCATTTTAAGGTCGAGCCAGTGTGATACAATCGATGAGTCTTGTCCATCAGATATCATATATTTATCATGGTATTAAGAAGATTTTTATGTATATGTATATTTTTAAATATTTAATGTAAATGTCTATGAGCATCGATTAATGCACTGATAATTTTAATTTTTAGAAATATTCCTTCAAATTGTGTTACATACATCTATACTTTCTGTTACATAAATGTTAGCTTGGTTGCAAAGAAGCAATATACATTATGTATGTAATGGAAAAGCTGTATACTTGACCCCAGCAGCTTTGGTAACATCACAATTATACATGTAAATTATGTCTCTAGACCTTCTCTACTTCTACCTGAACATATATCAATAAGTCCCCAATACTCTTGCCAATTTTTAGGTCAAACAGAATTATTTTGCCAAACCAAACATCACATTTGTCATACATGTCACATTGTCTTATACTGCATCAAAGAGGCTCAAGAAGACATGAATAATTAATAAACAAACCATTCGCTCCTATATCCCACCATTGGTTGTGAACCCTGACATGCCATGAGTATGTATGTATACAAAAGTTCAACTCGATCAAGATATATTTTCCTTGTTAAACAATCTCCAAAAAATGCTGTTACAGAATAGCTTTCTCTGTTTCTGCAGATGCAGATGATTATAGCCCAATTGTAAAGGTGAATACGAATTGTTTATAACTTATATTCCTAATTCGATTGATACAATGAACTATCCGCAATGGGATCGTTCCATATATAACTTTACTGTGATCTAGTTTCCTTATATCTGGGCATAAAACACCTCCAAAGTAGCCTACATACACACTGATTTAAAAGGTATAATGCAGGTTTTTGGATCAGAGAAACATAAAACTTTTCATCAATTTTCTTATAGACTTCTGGATGGAGTTTACCTTTAATTTGAACACGGTATCTTTCTATGGATTCTTTGCAGCTTGATCTTTCCATATGCATATTATTTTAGATTGTGATACTTCTGGTCGGTTCAGAAATCGCTTCCCAAAACTTCTCCTTAACCAGCTTCTATCTCCCAGGTTTAGCAATTGCATTGCCATGAAGTGTATGTATTCGATTTAACAATTATTTTTATTTGGAAAAGTTTGGTTATATATATGTGATTGTGAATTATTATTTTCTTAATTTCGTTTATTTAATAAGTAATTTTATCTTTTCAAAGATTATTGATGTAAGAATATTCAACTTCTGTCTTGTTACAAACTTTTCATCAATTTTTTTATAGATTTCTGGATGGAGTTTACCTTTAATTTAAACACGGTATCTTTTCTATGGATTCTTTGCAGCTTGATCTTTCCATATGCATATTATTTTAGATTGTGATACTTCTGGTCGGTTCAGAAATCGCTTCCCAAAACTCCTCCGTAACCGGCTTCTATCTCCCAGGTTTAGCCATTGCATTGCCATGAAGTGTATGTATTCGATTTAACAATTATTTTTTATTTGGAAAAGTTTGGTTATATATGTGATTGTGAATTATTAATTTCTTGATTTCATTTATTTAATAAGTAATTTTATCTTTTCAATGATTATTGATGTTAGAATATTCAAATTCTGTCTTGTTACAACTAATTAAACTAATTAAATTTTGTAAGTTAAAATTTAATGGAGATGTGACCTTTTTAAAATTTTGGCAGTATAGATATTTTAGTTTATTTAATTTATTTTCCTTTTGTATCATTTACTTCATTTGTACTCTTATTTTATCTTTTTTGCCTTTTCATTTAAATTTTGCAATTATACACATTTTATTTGCATATAAAATCTTTAGTATCTTATTATATTATATTATGAAAACAATTTTCACGACCACGCTGCGGGTCTACTCGCCGGCGAGCATGACCAAAGCGCGAGTCAGCTCGCCGGGCGAGCACGACCACGCTGCGGGTCTACTCGCCGGCGAGCATGACCAAAGCGGGGGTCATCTCGCCGGGCGAGTATGACCGTGTTGCGGGTCTACTTGCCGTCGAGCATGACCATGGCGCGGGTCAGCTCGCCCGGCAAGTACGGGTCAACTTGCCGGCGAGCTCGACCATAGCAAGGGTCTTCTCACCCGGAGAGCACGGGCCAACTCGCCGGCGAGCTCGACCAAAGCACGGGTCAGCTCGCCGGGCGAGCTCGACCAAAGCACGGGTCAGCTCGCCGGGCGAGTACGACCACGTTGCGGGTCTACTCGCCGGCGAGCATGACCATGGCGCGGGTCAGCTCGCCCGGCGAGTACGGTTCAACTCGCCGGAGAGCTCGACTATAGCAAGGGTGATAGAACCAAAATTAGGATCACTCTTTCGGTAAGGATGATATGGACTCAGATCCGGAAGGATTGAGAACTGATGGATCGAGTGGTGACAATATGGGTTGCGAAATGGCCCAAAGATACTACCAGAGATTGAAGGTTGCCGGATGTGACGCACCGGTCCAACACAACGAAGTGATTCACTCGGAGATAACCTCACCAAGAGAATTATGAATGTTCTAAGCAAAGAACAATGAGAGGAAACTCAAAAATATTAAAGGAAAAATCGATCTAATTTTATTCATGGGATTATTACATATTTATAAGGTTTTTGAGTCAAAGAGACATAAATGAAAAGTGCAGAAATATAAATTTGACTAGATCTAGTCAAAGTGTGGAAAACAAGGAAGACCAGTCAAGGTGTGGATTCAGATGTTGACTGGTCCAGATTCAAAAAGATGTCCAGGTGCGTCTGTGATGATCTGGTTCGTCGCGGTAAGGAGATGGACGTACGGAGGTGTGGCGGCGTTAGTGATCATCGAACCATCTTGAACATATGAAGAGTTTACTCGACCAAAATCTTTAGAAAGTCTAAGAATCCTTGCCATAGAGAATTTGGTCGAATAGAAGTCCATGATGGCGTCAAAGGAAGAAACAAGAACGTTGGTCCGAACATCGGGATTTATGGTAAGGACCAAACGAGTGAGAAGTGAGAAGTTGCGGTCGTTGTCTGATTCCGCCTGATCCAAGTGAAGTCTGGCTCGTCTGTTGGCCTTGTCTTGACGAGTTGGACGGGAAAGATCATTTGTGGTTCGGTCAGATCGGTCATCAGGTCGTGGATCCAGCCTTAGCTCCTTTCCGGACATACGCGGGTCGATCCGGTACAATGTTCGGTTGGACTGCTTGGACTGAACGGATGGATGAACCTCGGTTGATCTGATCTGATCGTCCTGGTCGTCGAGCTGGTCCTGGTCCGGGTCCTGGGTCGAGCTGGTCCTCTTCAAAAGGATTTGTCCACAAATCCGGATCATCTGCACAAAAAGGAGACAAATCAGAAACATTAAAACTTGAAGAGATCAAACTTACCTTGAAGATCAAGCTGGTAAGCATTGTCATGGAGTTTCCTGAGAATCTGGAATGGACCATCGACCCGGGGCATGAGTTTAGACTTCCTTTCTTCCAGGAATTGTTCCTTCCTCAAGTGGACCCAAAAAAGATCACCTTCTTTGAAGATCACCTCTTTTCTTTTCTGGTTTGCAAGTCGTTTGTAGCCCTCGGTCTTGGCTTCAATGTTGGCTCGGACCTGTTCATGCAACTTCTTGATCGTATCCTTCTTCCTCTTGCCATCTGTACTAACTCTTTCACTCAAAGGCAAAGGTAAAAGATCAAGTGGAGACAAAGGATTAAACCCATAAACAACCTCAAAAGGAGAAAATTTAGTAGGTGAATGCAAAGCATGGTTATAAGAAAATTCAACATGAGGCAAACATTCTTCCCAAGTCCTAAGATTCTTTTTAACCAAAGATCTAAGCAAAGCAGACAAGGTTCGATTAACTACTTCGGTTTGCCCATCAGTTTGCGGATGACAAGTTGTAGAGAACATCAATCTAGTACCTAGCTTAGACCACAAGGTCTTCCAAAAATATCTAAGGAACTTAGCATCACGATCAGAGACAATGGTCTTAGGAATTCCATGCAATCTAACAACTTCCCTAAAGAACAAATCCGCAACTTGCACAGCATCATCAGTTTTGTGACAAGGAATGAAATGAGCCATTTTTGAGAACCTATCAACAACCACAAAGATGGAATCGCATCCAGCTCTAGACCTTGGCAAACCAAGCACAAAGTCCATGGAAATGTCTACCCAAGGATGAGAGGGAATGGGTAGAGCTGAGTACAACCATGGTGTGATGCTTTGGGCTTGGACTTCTTGCACACCACACATCGGCTACAGATCATCACAACATCTTTCATCAGGCTCGGCCAGTAGAAATGATCATGAACCGCCTTGTATCTCTTCTTGACTCCAAAGTTTCCCATAAGCCCTCCTCCGTGAGCTTCCCTGAGAAACAACTCCCTCAAAGAACATTGGGGCACACACAAGCGGTTATCAAAGAATAAGAAACCAGAATTTTGAAAGTATTTCCCATAAGCAACCTTTGAGCATTTTCGAAAAATCTCTTTAAAATCCTGATCAGAAGCATAAAGATCTTTGATAAATTTAAAACCAAGCAATTTAGTTTCAAGGGCTGAGAGAAGAGTATACCTTCGAGACAATGCATCGGCCACAACATTCTCCTTACCTTGTTTGTACTTGATCAGATAAGGAAATGTCTCAATGAACTCTATCCAACGAGCATGCCTCTTGTTGAGCTTTTGCTGACCCTTAAGGTGTCTACGAGACTGATGGTCAGTGTGGATGATGAACTCCTTAGGCCAGAGATAGTGCTGCCACGTTTGAAGAGCTCTCACCAAGGCATAGAGTTCCAGGTCGTAGGTAGGGTAGTTGAGCATGGCTCCTCCAAACTTCTCACTGAAATAAGCCACTGTTTTTCCATCCTGCATAAACACAGCACCAATACCAACTCCAGAAGCATCACATTCAATTTCAAAAGCTTTAGAAAAAATCTGGAAGTACAAGTAAGGGGGCTTGAGTCAACTTCCGTTTAAGGATTTCAAATGCCTCTTCCTGAGCTTGTCCCCATTTGAACCCAACGTTTTTCTTTATCACTTCAGTGAGAGGGGCGGACAAGGTGCTGAAGTTTGGGACAAACCTTCGATAGAAACCGGCTAGACCATGGAAACTTCTTACTTCACCAGTGGAGCTCGGAGTCGGCCAGTTCCGGATTGCTTGGACCTTCTCCTCGTCCACTCGCAGGCCATCTGCACCTACAACAAAACCTAGAAAGACCACATGATCTGTGCCAAAGGAACACTTTCCAAGGTTAGCATACAGGCGTTCCTTTCTAAGGACCTCTAGAACGGATTTCAAGTGCTGTTTGTGATCATCAAAGGTTTTGCTGTAAATCAGAATGTCATCAAAGTAAACTACAACAAAATGACCAACAAAAGACCTCAAGACATGATTCATTAGGTGCATGAAAGTACTAGGTGCATTAGTGAGACCGAAGGGCATAACAAGCCACTCATACAAACCTAGTTTTGTTTTAAAGGCCGTTTTCCATTCATCACCCTCTTTCATCCTAATCTGATAATAGCCACTTTTCAAGTCTATTTTAGAAAAGAATTTAGAACCATGGAGTTCATCAAGCATATCATCAAGGCGAGGAATAGGATGTCGATACTTTACCGTGATGTTGTTAATGGCCTGGCAGTCCACACACATCCTTCATGAGCCATCCTTCTTTGGTACGAGAAGGACATGCACGGCACAAGGACTGAGACTTTCTCTGATGTATCCCTTCTCAAGCAAGTCATTGATATGTTTTTGCAGCTCCTTTGTCTCGACCGGATTGGTGCGATACGCTGGTCGGTTCGGTAGAGAGGCACCCAGGACGAGATCGATCTGATGCTCGATGCCTCTTACTGGTGGCAATCATTTGGGATTTTCTTCTGGAAACACATCAGAAAAATCCTGCAAAATCCCTAACAACTCACTCGGAGTCTCCGGTGCAAGGTTAGAAGAAGATGAGGCCAAGAGAGATTATTTAAAAATAAGTAAGAGAAATGGCTTTTGAGAGCAAAGAGACTTCCTAACCTGAGTTTCTTTGACATAGAAGTTGGAGTTTCTGGTACTGGTCTCGGGTTTATCAGCCTTAGAATCTTGGTCTCGGTTCTTCTTAAGTTATATTTGGTCTTGATGGACTTCCGAAGGCGACAATGGCATCAATGTGATCTTCTTGCCCTTATGATCAAAAGAGTGCCGGTTTGTAAAACCATCATGCACTGCCCTCTTATCAAATTGCCAAGGTCGGCCCAAGATAACATGGCATACATCCATGGGAAGCACATTGCACACGGCCTCGTCCTCATATCGACCAATGGTAAGTGGAATGGTGACTTGCTCCTTCACATATTGTTCTCCAGCCTCATTGAGCCATTCCAACCTGAAGGGACGAGAAAGAGGCCGAGTAGCAAGTCCAAGTTTCTTAACAAGGATGTCACTAGCCACATTAGTGCAACTACCACCATCAATAATCAAAGAACAAACTCTATCAGAAATGAGACATCTAGAGTGAAAGAGATTCTCCCTTTGTTCTTTGTCATTGGGTTTTGGTTGGACACTCAAGGCACGCCTAGTAACCAGTAGCGAACCATGGCTAGGATCATCAAGTCCATCCTCATCATAGATCGGATCAGAACCCTCCACAAAGGTCGAGCAAAACTCATCGATTACTCCATTAAATTCCTCATCAAAGATGGGATCAGAGGTGTCGTCCAAGGTCTTTCTAGTAACAAGAAGGGGACAGTGAGCTGGAAAGTCCAGTGCTTCTTCTTCATCATCATCATACACTGGTCCAAGATCCTCCTTGTCTTCCTCTGATTCTACTTCACCATTCTCCAAAAGAACCATCACCTTTTGGTTTGGACAACGGTTGTCATCGTGGCCAAGGCCATGGCATTTAAAGCACTGAATGTCTCTGGTCCGTTTTGAAGTCTCCTATTTCTTTTCTCTATCTTCATGAGCAGAGGCATTAGTCTTAAAAGCAGTATTTGTTGAGGAAGATGACTTACCATTGTCTTGGTAGTTTGCTTTGGAAGCAAAGGAGGATTTGGAAGCAAAGGCCGGCTTAGAGAGACTCTTTCTCTTGACTTGCTGTTCGATCAGTATGGCCTTGTGTAGCATCTGCTCCATGCTGTCATAATCTTCCAGCTCCATGCGATCTTGGATGTCACGGTTGAGACCGGTAAGAAATCTGGCTATAGTGGCGTCTAAGGGTTCGTCTACAACAGCTTTGATCATCAGTGTATCCATCTCCCGGTGATTGTTCTCTACTGACTTAGAACCTTGAAGCAAACGCCTGAGTTTCTGGTGTAGATCTCGGTGGTAATGGTCGGGAACAAAGCGTCTCCGCATCAGAATGGACAGCTCTTCCCATGTATCAACTGGTGCCTCACCTGCTGTGGGAACCGAAATTCACACCGTCAATTTCCGATAAATAAGATTGCGGAGGAAAGCCAAGTAAACCCGACTTTCCTTGAAGGTCCGGATTCTCTGCGTTGCCACACGAAATCGATCAAGTAAACAGAAGACAAAGATGGGAATTGTAATATTTGCCCGAAGGCGTTTTATTAGATGAAAGAAACGAGTACAAGGATTCTCCGAAAGACAGAGAGATTTGCGAGTAAAGAAAAAGATAGAGTCGCAGGCAGCCAAACGTCCTAAGCCTTGCTCCGCTAGTCTAACCACCTAAACCCTAGTTCTTCTAAGCTAGCAGGATGCTCTAAGTCTAATTTTCGGATTTTCGGGATGCTCTTCTCTTCTGCTCTTGCTCTCCTTATATACCCACTCCTAGGTCGATTTGCCTTAGGATGATGGGCCTCACCTTTGAGCCCAAGCTTATCTCTTCAGGAAATGTTCCATTTTCGTCGGTCTTCGTAATCATCCTCGAGTTTTCCGCTATCTTTCGATGACTTGATGTTTATCCGACGTTTTGGGAAATCGGATAAACCGTCATAGCCTGATTGGGCCTGAATTCTGAAAAATCGTAAGTAAGTCTGTGGAGTTGTCTTAAGTCGTTAAACGTTTTATACGATTTCTCGGAAAGATGATCTTTCTCGGAGAATAAACCGTATAGCTTAAAGGATCGATGTTCAAGTTAATCGATCTTTGTTTTATACGATATCTTCTACGAGAAATCCAATCCCTCCAGTTTCCATCGTAAAACATCGAGGATGATTCCAACCGAATCGAAAGATGTTTATTCCGTAGCCTTGATTGTACCAAACTCACGAGGGTTGATCCGAACAAGCTAAGATGGGATCAGACCGAGCGTGATGGGACCGAGACCAGGACGAGGGCCGTGGACCGGCGCCAGGCCAGGGTGCCGCCGGCGCCAGGCCGGCCCGCGTGACGGGTGCCGCCGGCGCCAGGCCGGGGTGCCGCCGGAGCCAGGCTGGCCCGCTTCCCGCGTGCCGCCGGCGCCAGGACGCGGTGCCGCCGGCGCCAGGTGCGGTGCCCGCGCGCCAGGAGGCGCGGCGGTGACGCCGTCGCAGCGCAGGGGTGCCGCAGGCGCCAGGCCGGTGTGCCGCCGGCGCCAGGCCCGCGTCCCGCGTGCCCCGGTGCCCCGGGGTGCAGCCGGGAAGGCCGGCGCGTGACGGGTGCCGCCGCCAGGCCAGGGGTGCCACCGGCGCCAGGCCGGCCCGCGTCCCGCGTGCCGCCGGTGCCACCGGCGCCAGGCCGCCCGCGTCCCGCGTGCACCGGTGCCAACCGGGCCCAGGCGGCCACGAGTACGCGTGCTGCTGGCGCAGCGGACGGTGCCGCCCGACGCCAGGACGCCCGATGTGACGGGTGCCGCCGGAGCCAGGCCGGGGTGCCGGCCTGGCGCCAGGCCGGGGTGCGCCGGCGCCAGCCGGCCGTCGTCCCGCTGACGCCGGCGCCAGGCCGGCCAGCGTCCCGCCTGCCGCCGGCGCCCAGGCCGGTGGTTGCCGCCGGGCGCCAGGCCGGCCCGCGTGACGGGTGCCGCCGGCGCCAGGCCGGGGTGCCGCCGGCGCCAGGCCATCTTGCCGTCCGTGGGTTTTCCGTTGCTCGATCTTTCCCCCGCTAGTCGTTCGTGCGGGAAATCTTCGAGTTTGGAAGGATCTTTGGCCGTAGATTTCGAGATAACCGTTTTTGACCCCCAGCTCGTAAGATCGGAGACATTTTTGCGGGCGAGTGATTTGAATTTTTTGAAAATCGAAATTTTCGGCTAAGGATTTTTCTGCAGGAAACCTGTGTCATCACCCCCTTTTTCTTATTAATAGCCAGCCTTCCCTTCTCATTCTTCACATCTTTTCAAATTCTCTCTTCTTCTCTCTCAAGAAAGAAAATGTCTTCATCCCAAGTTGTTAAGAGTGATTCTGATGTTGAGATGGGCGAGGCCGGCCAAGCTCCGTCGGTTCCGGCCAGTCAAGCTCCGGCCGTTCAGGCCGTTCAGGAGGCTACTCCGTCCCTCATTGATGGGTTTGATTCTTTCAAGGCTAAGCTGTCCCGGCGTAGTGCTGCAAAAGGCTCAAAGCGGGCGAGGACTGAGACGCCCGATGTCCCTCCCGCGGCTCCAACTCCTTTGCTTGCTCCTTCGGTTCCCAGCCCCGACGTCCCATCCGATGCCCTCCCGTCTACAGACGGGGTTATTGTTCCTGAACAGACTCTTGATGTTCAGATCCATCCATCGGGTTCTTCGACTGCTCCGATCGTGATCTCCGCAAGAGAGGACGCGATAGAATCTGCACCTCTTCCCCCGGCGAAGAGGGAACTCGTCTTGGGACTGCCAGCGGCTGGTGCTGCGCCGTTGCCCAAGGGAAGGGCAAGGGCTGGCGCGGCGTCCGGAGCAAAAAAAAGCGGGGTGCGAAGAGCGAGGAAAGCGAACTCTCAGAGCCGTTGGCGCGTCATCGTTCCAAGGTTTGATTTTAATTTGTCCGCAATTCTTGCACTGTTTTTTTTACGATGATACTTACTCCTTCCTTTTTGTGGGCAGGTTGTGTCGCTGATTGACGGAATGCTTGGCGAGTCCGGGTCGGAAGTCATTCGTCTATCGAAGGAACTGGAGTCGTCGCAGGAAACGCTGAAGCGTACTAAGGCTGCATTGCAGACTGTCGAGGACACCCATGCTGCCTAGACGTCCCAGCTTGAGGTTCGTATCAGCGATCTTGAGCGCGACCTTGGGAAGACCGCGAGTTCGTTAGTCAAGGTGAAGAAAGAGAAGAGGACTAAATCCTCGGAAGTCCGCCGTCTTCAGGAGAAGGTTCAGGCTCACGAGGAGATAAACGCCCGTAGATCCTCGGAGGTTGCCGATGCCAGCGACGACTTGGCTTTAGCGGGGATCGAGGGGAGTTTGAATGAGCTCGAGTTGCTTCGAGGTAACGAGGCCCCGTCTTTGGACTTGGAGGAAGCCAGATTATCGTCCTGTAAAGGAGAGTGGGCGGCCACCGAGGTAGATTTCGATTCGATCCTCGCCGGTATGCGAGCCGAATGCACCCTAGCTCCGACCTTCGAAAACTCAGAAGATCAGGAGCGCACGGGAGAAGATTGCGAGGCTGGCGCGGACGAGGCGGTTAGTGGCGATGCGACAGAGGGAGGCGACGGCGAGGCTGTCCCTGTCGCGAGTGAGGATGAAGATGACGCTCCTGGGAGCGTCTAGGTTTATCAATCCCTTCTGGGATTTCCTTTTTTATGTGTTTCGGCCGTTAAGAGGCCATGATGTATTTACCGGGACTGGCCGTTGGTGGCTTCGAATCCCTGCCCCTTTTTTGGGGTTTTGTTTGAATTTCGGCATTCTCAATCTATGAAACATTTTCGATTATTTATGAACTTCAGTTTTTTCGAAGTATGAGAAAGAGGGTGTGAGTTGTCGTCTCATTCCTAGTTCCCGGTGATCACCGTACCTATTGTCTGCATAAAGCGAGTTTTTCCGCGGTTTACCGATTTACGCGAAAAACTCGTGAAACGAATAGGCTTAAGTGAAGAGACAAATTTTTGGATCTCGTATAACATACTATGTCTGTGAGATGTCAAGATCCAGCGTGGCTGGGTTTAGGGCAAGACCTAGGTTTACTCTCGGACTGAGGCTTTGCGATGACAAATCTGCTTTCGTTTTGCCTGTTTGCGATTTTAACCTGACTCGTACCGTTTAAAATCCGCGAATTGTTGTCGGCTTATATGATTTGTTTGGGCGTGAGTCGAGCTACTTCCTTTACGAAGAGCTAGACTAAAATTTTGGATTTCTTGTATAGCGCGCTATGTTTATCCTTGTCGGATGTAAGAGAGCCTACCCCTTGAAGGGCGGCTATTTGTCTGTTTAGGACGTTAGAGTTCGTTTGTTGTGATCAGCAATGAAGTGATACCGTTTTGAGGTGCGTTTGTATGTTCAGAGACGAAGATTTCATCTGCAATGTTTTGCGGAAAAAAATGTCCTTCAAGCGTTAGCGACGTCTCGCAGTGCTGAAGGTTGATTTTTCCTTATGCCGCATCTCGTGTTGAAACGCTTGCGGACTTTGGGGATGTCTTTTGTGAATGTTCGCGGCCAGAAAACTGTTGTTTCCGTTTTGGACGCGGGACCAAGGGGTCGCGTAAGTTTGACCCAGGGAGAAGCGTCTACATTCACAGTGCTTCGTGAAGTGTTGGCGATCCGGGATTTGTTTTTGGATGTGATAATCGCTTAGTGGATACTAGATCCGTTGTTGTGGCCGTTTCGGCTGATTTTGAAAAAGTCGTGAAAAAGTTTCGAAAATTTTTAGAGTCTTCGAAATTTGTGGGAGTATACGAGTATACGTACCCACTCCCCCCCTTTTTTAAATTGGGGGATAGCTGAATCCGCCGGTTGGCGAGTTGCCTACGTACCCTTGTCTAGGGATCAAGCCATTTCGTAGTTTTTTTGTACCACGTTTTATCGTTTAGTGGTAGTATTTTTTGAGGTGCATCGCATTCCAAGTTCTCGGGATTTTGACGTCTTGCATGTTTGCGATTTGGTATGAGCCTGGTCGGACTACTTTTATGACTTTGTACGGTCCTTCCCAGTTTGCTCCCAGTTTTCCTGCGTTTCATTCGGCAGTGTTTTGGAAGACTTTGCGTAAGACTAAATCGCCTTCTTTGAACCTGCGATGGCGTACGTTTGAGTTGTAGTACCTTGCGGCAGCGTGCTGGTAATTCTGGATTCGAATGAGTGCCTGGTCGCGGCGTTCATTGATGAGATCTAGATTGTCCAGCATCATAGCGTCGTTTAGATCCTCTCTTTCGGGGAGGAATCTTCTCCGTACTCCGGGGAATTCTACTTCCGCGGGGATCATACATTCCGCTCCGTAAACGAGGGCGAATGGAGTTTCACCCGTAGCCCGTCTTGGGGTTGTACGATGCGACCAAAGAACTCCTTCGAGCTCCTCTGCCCATCGCCCCTTCTTGGCGTCTAGGCGTTTCTTGAGTCCGTCAAGGACGGTTTTGTTGATGGTTTCTGCCTGTCCGTTGCATTGCGGATATCTGGGAGTTGACTTTGTAAGTCGTATTTTCCATTTTTCGCAGAATGCTTCGAATCGAGTAGAGATAAATTGAGATCCATTATCTGTTACGATTTCGTACGGGACCCCATGTCTAGTTATGATATGTTTCCAGACGAAGTTCTCGACTTGTGTGTCTTTGATACTTGCGTAGGATTCTGCTTCTACCCATTTGGAAAAGAAATCCGTAAGGACTAGGAGGAAGCGCTTTTGTTTTGATGGGTGCATAGGTCCGACGATGTCCATGGACCATCGCATGAAAGGATAGGGGGACGAGATTGAGGAGAGGATCTCCGCGGGTTGATGGATTGTTGGAGCATGTCTTTGGCATTTCTCGCACTTCCGGGCGAATTTCTCGCAATCTTTTACCATGGTTGGCCAATAATAACCGTGGTGTTTGATTTTGACCGCGAGAGATCTTCCGCCAGAATGATTTCCGCACGATCCAGAATGGACCTCCTTCATGATTCTTCTCGCTCTTTCCCCTTCTGCGCATGCCATGAGAGGACTAGAGAAACACCACTTATAAATTTCTCCCTCTATCGTGACGTACCGTGCCGCTTGGGTTTTCATCTTACGAGCCGCCCATTTTTCGGCGGGTAAGGTTCCATTCACGATATAGACTCGGATTGGTTCTAACCAAGGGCTGTCGCAGCCATACTCGGTCGGGTTCACATCCGCTTCCGGTTGATCCTCGACTTCTTCCGCATCTTCAATCTTGTCTCGGATTAGATTGACGACCACTGGTGGTCCGATGCTTGGATGCTCGATGAATTCGAACGGGATTACTCTTTGGAGCCCTGGATCTGAGCTTGAGGCGAGGGCAGCCAAGGCGTCGGCCTGGACGTTTTCCGAGCGAGGAATTCTGGTCAGGGTGAACTGGTCGAAATTTCGAGCCAGTTCTTGGACGAGTTTTAGATATGCGTCCATCCTTTCGTCTCTTGCCTCATATTCTCCTCTGTATTGATTGGCGACTAACTGAGAATCGCAGTAAGCGTGAATATTACGGATTTTTAACCCATGGGCCAGCCGCAAGCCTGCGATGAGTGCTTCGTATTCTGCCTCATTGTTTGAAGCATGAAAAGCCAATCGGAAAGACTGTTCTAGGATTTCCCCGTTAGGAGACGTGAGTCGTATTCCGATTTCGGATCCTTGTTTGGATGAAGATCCGTCGACGTGGAGGACCCAAGTTGAGTTTGGTTCCTCGTTAGTCATGCTTCTAGTGGGTAACTCTACCAAGAAATCCGCAAGTACTTGGGACTTTGCACACGTCCTTGGGCGATATTCGACGTTGTATTCACTCAGTTCGATTGCCCATTTTGCGAGCCTACCGAATTGACTCGGACTGCCATTGCGGAAACTGCGATATAGAGGAAAAGAGGTTCACCTTCCACCGGTTTTGCGAGGACTGGTGGAGTGGCCAGGTATTGTTTCAACTGTTGGAAAGCTTTTTCACATTGCTCGGACCATTCGAACTTCTTGTTTCCCTTCAATGTTTCGTAAAACGGTAGGCACTTATCCGTGGAGCGCGAGATGAAATGGTTCAAAACCGCGACTCTTCCGGTTAGCCTCTGGACTTCTCGCTTGGTTCTCGGGGAGGCCATCTCTATCAGTGCGTCGATTTGTTTAGGGTTGGCCTCGATTCCGCGATACGTTACGAGGTACCCAAGGAATTCTCCCGATGCCACCGCGAATCTACATTTCGCCGGGTTGAGTTTCATGTTATGCTGGTTGAGTCGTGCAAAACATTCCTCTAGGTGGGCTACATGATCGTGTTCGTCAAGAGATTTTACGAGCATATCATCGATGTAGACCTCCATAGTTTTTCCCAGTTGCTCAGCAAACATTCTGTTGACGAGTCGCTGATACGTTGCACCCGCGTTTTTAAGACCGAAGGGCATTACCTTATAGCAATACGTTCCGCGGTCGGTGATGAACGCAGTTTTTTCGCGGTCGTCGGGATTCATCATGATCTGATTGTAACCGGAAAAAGCATCCATGAATGACAGAAGCTTGTTTCCCGCGGTTGCTTCGACCAGTCGGTCGATGTGCGGAAGCGGGAAGCAGTCTATTGGACAGGTTTTATTCAGATCCGTGAAGTCGACACAGACTCGCCATTTGCCGTTCTTCTTTTTTACCACGACAGGGTTTGCGAGCCAATCTGGATACCTAACTTCTGTTATCGACCCTACTTTGAGGAGTCTTTCGACTTCCTCGTTGACTGCGGTGGCACGCTCAGGTCCCAGCTTTCGTCTCTTTTGTTTTACGGGTTTGTGAGTTGGGTCGATGTTAAGTTCGTGACATGTTACGCTAATGTCGATTCCCGGCATATCCTCCGCAGCCCAAGCGAACGTACTGAGGTTCTTTTTGAGGCATGCGATGAGCTCTGCTTTTATTGGTTCGCGGAGGTTAGCTCCGATCTCGACACACCGTTCCGGGAAAGAATCGTCAAGAAAAATTGAGACCACCGGTTCGCAGGTTGGTTCACGCTTCCCTTCCAGGGCCTCAGCTCTTTGGGGCTGCCAGAAGGTTTCTGACGAGTCGTGAATCGTTTGCTTTTTCTGAGAGGTCTCGATTTCGGAGTTTTTCCGTTTTAGTTCGGTAGCGAGGTAGATCTGCGCTGCTCCGTGACTACCATGTATTGTTTCGACCCCGAAAGGCGTCGGGAACTTGAGGCATAGGTGGAATGTTGATGGGATCGCTCTCATGGAGTTTAGCCAGGGAGTTCCAACTATCGCATTGTAGGATGTTGGACCATCGATCACCAGGAATTCCGTGTTTTTGGCGACGCTCCCGTCTTTGACTAGGAGGTTAGTCGAGCCGAGGGTCATAATTTCTCCCGAGAGTCCGAATACTGGGCTGGGGTCATCTGTAAGGATGCTTAGATCGACGCCCATCCTCTCGAGGGTGCTTTTGTAGATAATATTAGCCGAGCATCCGGTTTCGACTAATACCCTTGCTACGTCAATATCCTGGATCGTGAGTTCTATTACGAGGAGATCATTGTGAGGTTTGGCCGTACGGGCCGTTGCTCGATCCTCGAAAGATACGATGTTGCGGGCTGACGAAGAAGTCATACTGAACTTCGATCGATCGGTGGTTTTCGAGTTAGAGAATCCGTCCCCCCCTCCTTCTAGCGCCAAACTGTGGGAACCGAAATTCACAGCGTCAATTTCCGATAAATAAGATTGTGGAGGAAAGCCAAGTAAACCCGACTTTCCTTGAAGGTCCGGATTCTCTGCGTTGCCACACGAAATCGATAAAGTAAACAGAAGACAAAGATGGGAATTGTAATATTTGCCCGAAGGCGTTTTATTAGATGAAAGAAACGAGTACAAGGATTCTCCGAAAGACAGAGATATTTGCGAGTAAAGAAAAAGATAGAGTCGCAGGCAGCCAAACGTCCTAAGCCTTGCTCCGCTAGTCTAACCACCTAAACCCTAGTTCTTCTAAGCTAGCAGGATGCTCTAAGTCTAATTTTCGGATTTTCGGGATGCTCTTCTCTTCTGCTCTTGCTCTCCTTATATACCCACTCCTAGGTCGGTTTGCCTTAGGATGATGGGCCTCGCCTTTGGGCCCAAGCTTATCTCTTCAGGAAATGTTCCATTTTCGTCGGTCTTCGTAATCATCCTCGAGTTTTCCGCTATCTTTCGATGACTTGATGTTTATCCGACGTTTCGGGAAATCGGATAAACCGTCATAGCCTGATTGGGCCTGAATTCTGAAAAATCGTACGTAAGTCTGTGGACTTGTCTTAAGTCGTTAAACGTTTTATACGATTTCTCGGAAAGATGATCTTTCTCGGAGAATAAACCGTATAGCTTAAAGGATTGATGTTCAAGTTAATCGATCTTTGTTTTATACGATATCTTCTACGAGAAATCCAATCCCTCCAGTTTACATCGTAAAACATCGAGGATGATTCCAACCGAATCGAAAGATGTTTATTCTGTAGCCTTGATTGTACCAAACTCACGAGGGTTGATCCGAACAAGCTAAGATGGGATCAGACCGAGCACGATGGGACCGAGACCAGGACGAGGGCCGTGGACCGGCGCCAGGCCAGGGTGCCGCCGGCGCCAGGCCGGCCCGCGTGACGGGTGCCGCCGGCGCCAGGCCGGGGTGCCGCCGGCGCCAGGCCGGGGTGCCGACGGCGCCAGGCCGGCCCGCGTCCCGCGTTACGGGTGCCGCCGCCGCCAGGCCGGCCCGCGTGCCGCGTGCCGCCGGTGCCCGGCCGGGGTGCCGCCGGCGCCCGGCCGGCCCGCGTGATAGGTGCCGCCGGCGCCAGGCCGGCCCGCGTCCCGCGTGCCGCCGGCGCCAGGCCGTCTTGCCGTCCGTGGGTTTTCCGTTGCTCGATCTTTCCCCCGCTAGTCGTTCGTGCGGGAAATCTTCGAGTTTGGAAGGATCTTTGGCCGTAGATTTCGAGATAACAGTTTTTGACCCCAACACCTGCTCTTCTCCTGCTAGTCACAACTCGATCATACCAGTTAATAGCATAGCCAGAAAACTCAGCAGCAGCAAGTCTAACCTTTTTAATATCAGAAAAATTTTGACAATCGAACACAAGCTCAATTTTTCTTTCCCATTCAAGAAAAGCATCCGGATCATTTTTGCCATCAAAACTCGGAATTTTCAATTTCAAACCACCCAAACCATCATTAGTTCTTTCATTTCTACCAAATGGATTGACATCACCTCGGTTTTGATGTGTAGGAGCTCTCCTTGGACGGTTGATGGATTGATAATCATCTTCGAGAGACTCTTCTCGGATTTCAAGGTCGGACCGGCTGTTTCTCTTTGGACGGTCACGTCTGGCTCTGGATCGGGTCTGAGTCGGATGGGTCTGGAGTGCATCTAGCCTTTGATGGATCGCTTCCAAACCTGTATTCAACAAGTTAGACATAGAATCATTGAGAGCACGCATCTGCAAGTTAGATAATCCGGCATGTGAGTTTCCGGGTCGGTCTCTTTCTTCACTACTCATGGTTTCCTGAAAACTTAAACAAGGTAAAGTTAGAGTAAAAACCTCACACTCTCAGGTGTTTATCCTCACCCACACATGTGTTTCACTCAAATTTTTGGTAATCACACAAGAGAGTTCCTCCCAAAGTTCTAAGAGAGCAAACTAGATCACCCCAATGAGGAATCCAAGTGAACCACAAAAGATCAAGAAAGAAAGGTAAGGGATTTAAAAAGGGGAATCCGTATTAACCACCTCTAAGACCGGATTTCTCTTCAGCCAGCAGGTTTTCTCTTCCACCACCAAACCACAAAAACAACTATGAAATATATAATTAAAAAAAAAAAAAAAAATCGAAACTCTTTTTTTTTCAATTCAAAGATAGAAAGAAAAGAATTTTTTTTTTTGAAGAATATGGAAGATGAGAAAGATGGATTGAAAAAGAGTTACCGAGAGAGTGGCTCTGATACCACTTGATAGAACCAAAATTAGGATCACTCTTTCGGTAAGGATGATATGGACTCAGATCCGTAAGGATTGAGAACTTATGGATCGAGTGGTGACACTTTGGGTTGCGGAATGGCCCAAAGATACTACCGGAGATTCGAAGGTTGCCGGATGTGACGCACCGGTCCAACACAACGAAGTGATTCACTCGGAGATAACCTCACCAAGAGAATTATGAATGTTCTAAGCAAAGAACAATGAGAGAAAACTCAAAAATATTAAAGGAAAAATCGATCTGTTTTTATTCATGGGATCGTTACATATTTATAAGGTTTTTGAGTCAAAGAGACATAAAAGAAAAGTGCAGAAAAACACACACAGAAAATATAAATTTGACTAGATCTAGTCAAAGTGTGGAAAAAAAGGAAAACCAGTCAAGGTGTGGATTCAGATGTTGACTGGTCCAGATTCAGAAAGATGTCCAGTGTGGGAACCGAAATTCACACCGTTGGTTTAAATGAATAAGATTGCGGAGGAAAGGCAAGTAAACCCGACTTTCCTTGAAGGTCCGGATTCTCTGCGACAGCCAACGACAAGTGACCGAATAAATGCGGAAAAGGTTTTTTTAAGATTTGGGACTGGACCTTAAGAAAGGCTGCCTACGTACCCCTTTCGAGGATCAAGTCGGATGTAGTTCAGTTAGAAAAAATTGAACAAGAGATCGAACCGTCTGGCGGGTTCGTCTAGTATGAGCGTTGGTTATAGAAACGGGCATGTCGAAGATAATGCCTAGGGTTTCTATGTGCGGAGCTCTGAGTAAAAGAATTGTTAGATCCTTCCGAGAGGAACAGGGATCTGCAAAGAAGATAAAACTAGAACAAGAGACGGCCAGACGTTCTAAGTCCTACCTCGCTGGCCTAACCACCTAAGTTCTAAGTTCTCTAAGCTAGCAGGAGTTCTCTAAGTCTAGATTCTAGGATTTTCGGATCTGGCTCTCTTCTGCTCTTGCTCTCCTTATATACTCACTCCTAGGTCGGTTTGCCTTAGGATGATGGACCTCGCCTTTGGGCCCAAGTTTATCTCTTCAGGAAGTATTCCATTTTCGTCGATCTTCGTAATTATCCTCGAGTTTTTCCCTATTTTTCGGTGACTTGATGTTTATCCGATGTTCGGGAAATTGGATAAACCGTAACAGCATGATTGGGCCTGAATTCTTAAAATCGTAAGTAAGTCCGTGGACTTGTCTTAAGTCGTTGAACGTTTTATACGATTTCTCGAAAAGACTATCTTTCTCGTAAAGTAAACCGTATAGCCTAAAGGATCGATGTTCAAGTTAATCGATCTTTGTTTTATGCGATATCTTCTACGAGAAATCCAATCCTTCTAGTTTTTGTCGTAAAACATCGAGGACGATTCCAAACGAATCGAAAGATGTTCATTCCGTAGCCGTGGTCGTACCAACCTCACGAGGATCGATCCAAACAAGCCAAGATGGGATCCGACCGAGCATGATGGGATCGAGACCAGGACGAGGGCTGTCGACCGGCGTTAGGGGGCGTGACGCGTGTCGCCGGCGCCAGGCCGGATGTGCCGCCGGCACCAGGCCGGCCCGCGTGACGCGTGCCGCCGGCGCCACGCCGGGTGTGCCGCCGGCGCCAGGCCGGCCCGCGTGACGCGTGCCGCCGGCGCCAGGCCGGGTGTGCCGGCGGCGCCAAGCCGGCTCGCGTGACGCGTGCCGCCGGCGCCAGGCCGGGGTGCCGCCCGTGGGTTTTCCGTTGCCCGATCTTTCCCCCGTTAGTCGTTCGTGCGGGAAATCTTTGAGTTTGGAAGAATCTTTAGCCGTAGATTTCGAGATAACCGTTTTCGACCTTACCAGAGAGTGGATATTCTAATTTGAGAAAATCTCGTATAACTACTTTTCAAATTTATCCGAGACTTTTTGTTTTAAGAAATACTTTCCAGAGACTTTCAGTCATTGATTCTGTCGTGACCGATTTTGACACCAACAGTTAGCCCCCCAGCTCGTTAGAACCTTCGTGATGTTCTTGCGAGCGATAAGACATGTCAGGTATGATAGGCGGAATTAATTGTTTTAAAGGCTCCGTTGAAAGTGGTAAGATTGGGGCTACGCCTTTCGAAGGCTGCCTACGTACCTTTGTTGTAGGGATCAAGCCTTCCGTAGTTCGTTTTGGAGTTTAAGACCCTTGTGATCTGTTTTCCAGCGAGACTTATATGGTCTGGTTATGTGTCATGAGGGACTTTCGAGCATGATGCTGTTGATGTATTTGTTTTGGTCTGGGCGTTGTGAGGCCATTATGTGTTTTTTGATTTTTTATGAACTTCAGTTTTTTTGAAGTATGAGAAAGAGGGTGTGAGTTGTCGTCTCATTCCTAGTTCCCCGATGATCACCGTACCTATTGTTTGCATAAAGCGAGATTTTCCGCGGTTTATCGATTTACGCGAAAAGTTCGTGAAACGAATAGGCTTAAGTGAAGAGACAAATTTTTGGATCTCGTATACCATACTATGTCTGTGAGATGTCAAGATCCAGCGTGGCTGGGTTTAGGGCAAGACCTAGGTTTACTTTCGGACTGAGGCTTTGCGATGACAAATCGGCTTTCGTTTTGCCTGTTTGCGATTTTAACCTGACTCGTACCGTTTAAAATCCGCGAATTGTTGTCGGCTTATATGATTTGTCTAGGCGTGAGTCGAGCTACTTCCTTTACGAAGAGCTAAACCAAAATTTGGATTTCTTGTATAGCGCACAATGTTTATCCTTGTCGGATGTAAGAGAGCCTACCCTTTTAAAGGCGGCTATTGTATGTTTAGGACGTTAGAGTTCGTTTGTTGTGATCAGCAACAAAGAAATGATGCCAGTTTAGAGGCATGTTACCGTTTAGAGGTGTGTTTGTATGTTATGAGTTCTAGAGATGAGGATTTCGTCTGGAATGTTTTGAGGAAAAGAATGTCCTTCGAGCGTTAGCGACGTCTCGCAGTGCCGAAGGTCGAGTTTTCCATGTGCCGCATTTTGTGGTTGAAATGTTCGCGGGCTTGGAGATGTTTTGCGAATGTTCGCAGCCAGAAACTGTTGTTTCGGTTTGGACGCAGGACCGAGGGGTCGCGTAAGTTTGACCCAGGGAGAAGCGTCTACATTCACGGTGCTTCGTGAAGTGTTGGCCTTCCGGGATTTGAATGTATATATTAAGGATGACTCATATAACTCTTGGAGCCTTGTCACGAGTGTTTCTTTTCATGCCGTGTTTACGGGGCGTATAGAACTAAATCGATTGACGATAAGTTTAAATCTTCCATTAACCATATGGCTGTTAGGGCTGAGTTTTGGTATGAAGAGTTTATCGTATGATTTCCGATTCTGGGTTATACGACAAATTGCTTGCGTAATAGTCACTTGGCGTTCTACGAATAAATCGTGGATTGTTGTTTTTAGCCGTTAAGTGATTGGAGCGGTGGTCGCTCAGTAGCTTTGGATTGGCATGGAGGCTAGATTCAGCCGTATCGCCAAGGAAGTTGTTGGTAAACGATCAGACCACGACCTTTATTAAGGTCATGTTATCTTACGATTGTCCTTAATGGGGATGCCGAATTTCAGGTCCGGGCTTTATGGAAGGGCGTAGTTGGCCGAGGGCCAAATAGCGTTTGCCGAGATAAACATGCCAAGCATAGCGGAGTTTTCTGAGTTATGGCTGTTGGCTATTAGAAACGATCTTCCACTTTAGGTCTCAGTTATACGATGAATGGTTCGTATAAATTCTTCTTTGTTGCATGAAAATCGTTTCATTTTATCGGGGGGAAAAAGTTTAAGGGATCGACGCAGGACACGTGCGGGTTCGCCTGCGTGATTATTTCCTGCTCGGACGTAACCGCGGGGAGTGAAAGCAGGAGCCAGAAACCTTGTGGAGCAAAAACTGTCTATGACAGTTACCCGTTGGACACATTATGTTTATTTTACGAAAGTTGCTTTGTATGAATTGACTCGACCATACAGAGGATTTTTCGTAAAAGCGATGTAAGAGGGGGTTTTCGTAAAGGTAACTGGAGAGTGTTTCTCGCAAATTACTTGCGATATTTACGACCACGGATTCTGTTTTCCTCATTCACTTTTGCGTACTGCAAAGTCGTTTTGCATGAGACCGATCATGTTTTCTCCATAGGCTGTTTTGTTTAAAATATTCTTGTTATAGGAAAGTAATGGATGACCGGTTTCATGGAGATAGAAAATCGCAGATTGTCAAAGTAGCGATGTTTCCGCGGATTGCACGGGAGATGTTTCCGCTATGATTTCGACCTTTGGACGAAAGCTGCTTCGAATTACTCACGGTCGTGCTATTACTCACGGAGTTTTACCAAAGGTTATTTCGTTATTTTCGTAATTCACCGTCGTGCTATTGTACACGTTTCTAGTCGCGAGTTTGCGACGAGAGACGACGTAGAGTTTTCAAGACTATGTTTGTAACGGTTGGGCTTATGCCGCTAGCGTTTTTTAGACGAATCTTATTGCTGTGAGAGTTTGCTTTGTCAAAAGCGTTGTCTTGATGCTGAATCAAAAAGTTTTCGAAGATGGGATTATACGGGTATAGTATACGTACCTACTTCCCTTTTCTTTTTACGAAAGAAAACGGGTTAGCCGTTCTTCCGAAAGCTTGTGTATGTTTTTTCTTTCTTTTAGGAAGCGGGATGAGTATGTCGTGGCGATCGTTTCTCGGTTTTTCGAGAGACTAGATCGGTTTGCATGTTCTGCCTGGACAATCAAGGAACGATGGAATAAGACTGGAAATTTTTCCTAAGACTTAGCTTGCTAGACTATCCACCTAGGTCCTAAGTTCCCTAAATTCTACGGCAGTTTTCAAGACGTTTTTGTTCCTGTCCTACGAAGAATTAAAACCTTTACAAAAATTTTCGAGAAAATAGTCTTTTGAAGGTTTCGGCATTTCCGAAGGAATCCCATTTCCTTGTATAGTCGATATGATTGGTGTTTAGAATAACCGTGATCGTTTAATACGATGAATCGAAATCCATTCATCATTTGAACCTTTTATGGTCTTCCGAGATTTCTCGAGTGTCGGGATCGAGATGGACTTGGATTCGTAGACTTCTCGTCTTCGAGGGTTTGAGTAATGAGGCTTCGAACTTAGATTCTAGAATATTAGCTTTGTTAAACAATCGAGAAGGCTTTGCGGAAGAATCGTCGTGTTTCTCGAACAATCCGAACATGGGTTTAAGGGACCAAGATGTTGCCGTTGCCCGAGATCACGAGACGACTGCACGGATGGGAGCCAGGACCCTTGCCGCCGGCGCCAGACGGGAAACGACGGGCCTGCCGCCGGCGCCAGATGGGAGAGGACGAGCCTGTCGCCGGCGCCAGGCGCCCTGCCGCCCGTGCCGTGTCCCGCGTCCGCCGATGCTGCTGTTGCTCGCCTTCGTCAATCCCCGGGGCTCACGGACTCAAAGATCGAGTTACGAAAACTCAGGCAAAGATGCATGGTACTGAGACATGACCGGGCTCGTCCTATGATGGGACCTAGACTCAAAGGAGAGAAAAGTGAGGTTTCCACAGGCGAGGTGCCATGGGCGAGGTGACCTTGGTGATGGTTGTTCTCGTCCACGGGCGAGGTGGCCGGGAGAGTGATTTTGTTCCCTTCGTAAAATCTCAACGGAAACTCCGATTGAGACGAAACGAAAGCCACTTTGATCTAGACTCAAAGGATAACGAAGGTGAGTTCGCCCTGTGGGGAGGTAGCCATGTAGAAGGGTGAGGTGACCTCGGTAATGTTTGTCCTTGCCCATGGCGAGGTGGCCGGGACAGTGACTTTGTTCTCTTCGTAAAATCTCAACGGAAACTCCGATTGAGATGAAACGAAAGCCATTTTGACCTAGACACAAAGGAGAACAAAGTGGGCTCTTACTAAGGCGGACTGGGAAGACTGATCTTACCCTATGGCAAGTCGCCCGAGTAAGATCAAGCTCCGACCTCCTTTCGTTTTCCCGTTTGTTCCTCGAGAGTTGTTTGTAAGAAGTATGGCAGTGGGAATCGGTGAACCGATTTGCCGTGCTTCTGTTCCGCGAGTAATATAGGGTTTCCCCAAGGTTTTGAGGAGAATAAGTTTTATTTTTCCGAGAGATTCTCGAAAGAAACGTTTTTCGTAGAATCCTTGCTCGTTGCGATTTCTCTAACTTGGTAACAAGACGAATTTTTGGTGTTTGATAGATTTTATCGTTGCCCTTTCTGTTTAGATAGAGAAATTGCGAGATCGTTTTCGTGCTCTTCCTGTGGCGGAAAGCTGCGGCTAGGTTTTTGATTTGCTCGAGCACCGTGGCGTTTGCGTAAGCGTTGGCCGTAGGAACAATCGCTGTTGGAGTTGTTTTACCATCTTGACGCAAACTGCAACTTTTTCTTTCATATTTCCGGACATCGGTTCGATCAAGCGCTTTACGGCCATATGAGTAAGAGTAATCCGTCCTCCCCTCCTTCTAGCGCCAAACTGTGGGAACCAAAATTCACACCGTCGATTTAAATGAATAAGATTGCGGAGGAAAGGCAAGTAAACCCGACTTTCCTTGAAGGTCCGGATTCTCTGCGACAGCCAACAACAAGTGACCAAATAGATGCGGAAAAGGTTTTGTTAAGATTTGGGACTGGACCTTAAGAAAGGCTGCCTACGTACCCCTTTCGAGGATCAAGTCGGACGTAGTTCAGTTAGAAAGAATTGAACAAGAGATCGAACCGTCTGGGCGGGTTCGTCTAGTATGAGCGTTGGTTATAGAAACGGGCATGTCGAAGATAATGCCTAGGGTTTCTATGTGCGGAGCTCTGAGTAAAAGAATTGTTAGATCCTTCCCAGAGGAACAGGGATCTGCAGAGAAGATAAAACTAGAACAAGAGGCGGCCAGACGTTCTAAGTCCTACCTCGCTGGCCTAACCACCTAAGTTCTAAGTTCTCTAAGCTAGCAGGAGTTCTCTAAGTCTAGATTCTAGGATTTTCGGATCTGGCTCTCTTCTGCTCTTGCTCTCCTTATATACTCACTCCTAGGTCGGTTTGCCTTAGGATGATGGACCTCGCCTTTGGGCCCAAGTTTATCTCTTCAGGAAGTATTCCATTTTCGTCGATCTTTGTAATTATCCTCGAGTTTTTCCCTATTTTTCGGTGACTTGATGTTTATCCGATGTTCGGGAAATCGGATAAACCGTCACAGCATGATTGGGCCTGAATTCTTAAAATCGTAAGTAAGTCCGTGGACTTGTCTTAAGTTGTTGAACGTTTTATACGATTTCTCGAAAAGACTATATTTCTCGTAAAGTAAACCGTATAGCCTAAAGGATCGATGTTCAAGTTAATCGATCTTTGTTTTATGCGATATCTTCTACGAGAAATCCAATCCTTCTAGTTTTTGTCGTAAAACATCGAGGACGATTCCAAACGAATCGAAAGATGTTCATTCCGTAGCCGTGGTCGTACCAACCTCACGAGGATCGATCCAAACAACCCAAGATGGGATCCGACCCGAGCATGATGGGACCGAGACCAGGACGAGGGCCGTCGACCGGCGTTAGGGGGCGTGACGAGTGCCGCCTGCGCCAGGCCGGGTGTGCCGCCGGCGCCAGGCCGGCCTGCGTGACGCGTGCCGCTGGCGCCAGGCCGGGTGTGCCGCCGGCGGCAGGCCGGCCCGCGTGACGCGTGCCGCCGGCGCCAGGCCGGGTGTGCCGCCGGCGCCAGGCCGGCCCGCGTGACACGTGCCGCCGGCGCCAGGCCGGGTGTGCCGCCGGCGCCAGGCCGGCCCGCGTGACGCGTGCCGCCGGCGCCAGGCCGGGGTGCCGCCCATGGGTTTTCCGTTGCCCGATCTTTCCCCCGTTAGTCGTTCGTGCGGGAAATCTTTGAGTTTGGAAGGATCTTTAGCCGTAGATTTCAAGATAACCCTTTTTGACCTTACCAGAGAGTGGATATTCTAATTTGAGAAAATCTCGTATAACTTCTTTTCAAATTTATCCGAGACTTTTTTGTTTTAAGAAATACTTTCCAGAGACTTTCAGTCATTGATTCCGTCGTGACCGATTTTGACACCAACATCCAGGTGCGTCCGTGATGATCTGGTTCGTCGCGGTAAGGAGATGGACGTACGGAGGTGTGGCGGCGTGAGTGATCATCGAACCATCTTGAACGTATGAAGAGTTTACTCGACACAAGTCTTCAGAAAGTCTAAGATTCCTTGCCATAGAGAATTTGGTCGAATAAAAGTCCATGATGGTGTCAATGGAAGAAACAAGAACGTTGGTCCGAACTTCGGGATTTATGGTACGGACCAAACGGGTGAGAAGTGAGAAGATGCGGTCGTTGTCTGATTCCGCCTGATCCAAGTGAAGTCTGGCTCGTCTGTTGGCCTTGTCTTGACGAGTTGGACGGGAAAGATCATCTGTGGTTCGGTCAGATCGGTCATCAGGTCGTGGATCCAGCCTTAGCTCCTTTCCGGACATACGCGGGTCGATCCGGTACACTGTTCGGTTGGACTGCTTGGTCTGAATTGATGGATGAACCTCGGTTGATTTGATCTGATCGTCCTGGTCGTCGAGCTGGTCCTGGTCCGGGTCCTGGGTCGTATCAAAGGGTCAGCTCGCCCGGCGAGCACGGGCCAACTCGCCGGCGAGCTCAAGCAAGGCTCGGGTCAGCTCGCCGGGTGATTACGACCGTGTTGCGGGTCTACACGCCGGTGAGCATCGGGTCAGCTCGCCCGGCGAGCACGACCGCATCTCGGGTCAGCTCGCCCGGCGAGCACGACCGCATCGCGGGTCAGCTCGCCGGCGAGCTCGACCATAGCACGGGTCAGCTCGCCGGCGAGCTCGACCAAGGCACGGGTCAGCTCGCCCGGTGAGCTCGACATTAACGCGGGTCAGCTCGCCCGACGAGTACGACCCCATCACGGGTCAGCTCGCCGGCGAGCTCGACCGTAGCGCAGGTCAGCTCGCCCGGCGAGTACGACCCCATCATGGGTCAGCTCACCCGGCGACCCCATCGCAGGTAAGCTCGCCCGGCGAGTACGACCCCATCATGGGTCAGCTCGCCGGCGAGCTCGACCGTAGCGTGGGTCAGCTGGCCCGACGAGCACGAACCCATCGCGGTCAACTTGCCGGCGAGCTCGACCAAGGCATAGGTCAGCTCGCCCGGCGAGCGCGACCAGCCCTTCGGCGATTATTCCGAACCCGGTCCTATCCCATGACCATGCATCTTCGTCCGAAGTTTCCGCAACTCAATCCTCGGGTCCATGGACATAACACCAACGTTCCGTCTAAAAACATCGTCAAAAGTCTTCAGGAAATTGGGAAGGTTAAGTCTCTCGAACGGTTTTCCACTCTTCGTGATAGAACAGGTCACGATTAACTCAACATCAACCACCTCGGCTATGCGAAGAGACGATGTTCCGTTGGGAAGATCATACCAATACCAACGGCTATTTTTGAGTAAAATCGCTTAAGTCTCGATACAGTCCAAAGAGGGTCCGGATTGCGGACAACGGCCCACCTATGATCCTAAGGGACTTAAGCCCAAAGACTAGGATGACGGTTTATCTCATCCGCGAGAAGAGATAAATGTCAAGTTTCCGCGAAGGGAAATGTCAAGTTTCCGCGAAGATAAATGTCAAGTTTCCGAAGATAATCACGAAGGAAAAAGAGATATGGGAAAGCCCGTTCCGCGACAAGTCCGGCCCAAGAGGAGGTAAACCGACCTAAAGGAGGAGTATATAATGAGGACTTAGGACGAAGAGCAAAAGAAGAACTTTGAGAGCAACCTTAGCACTTATAGAAATTTAGGCATTTTTCCGTTTCTACTATCGAGCTGCGACTCAACTAGGTTAGAACTTAGGTTGCTGGACTAGCAAACTTGCCAACAGCTCTCGTAGCCAAGGCTCTCACCTGTTGTTCAAGCTCAAACGCGGATTCGGAAATAAGATCTTTTTGCTCTCTTTTCGTTTATGATTTGCTACTTTGCTATTTTCGTCATATTGATTGTGTTGTGTGTGGCCCAGCAGATAACCGGGACCTTGAGGGGAAACTAGGTTTACTTGGTTTTCCTCCAATCAACTAAAACTCGACGGTGTGAATTTTGGTTCCCACGGTTTGGCGCTAGAGGGAGGGGATACGGATCTATCTCTCACGCAACTACACACGCTCAGTTAGGTATGACGATTGACACTGACAAAGACAAACAGGCACCCGACGGGGCTCCCGTCGATCCCAGTGTCAATCTAACCCCAACTGGAAATATGTCAACGGTAACCACTGACGCCGCGGCATTAGCGCAGATGAAAGAACTGTTCGCTTCTGTTCATAAAAAGTCGGACGAACAGGATAAACTCGTTGCCTCTCTCGCAAAACAGGTGGAGACCTTAACAACGAAGGCTATGAGTAAAATCTCGCGCGGTTCCACCAAGACCCGCGGCGGCGGAAGACTCAATTTCGAGACTCTAAACGACCAGGCCGCACGGATGGACAGAGCCTCCTCGAGAAAAAACCCTAGCGAAGCAGCCCCGTCCGATGCGCAGCCGATCATGGAGAAACTTCCACCTCCTCCCGGGAGCGATGAAGGAGCTGAAGTCGTACGTATTGATCTGGACATAAGTGACCAGTCCGATGGCTTGGACAAGGACGCTGATATCCATCCAAGAAGAACGCGAAGCCAGTCCGCTCGGCAGAACACGTCACTCGAAAAACCCATGACGGAGGAAGAAGAAAACCTCTATTGGGTGGAGCAGGAGGAGCTGGCTGAAAAACAAACCAGAATCCACCAGAGCCAGCGTCGGCAGACTCGAAGGGCATCTGGAAGCCCCAGTGAGATCCACGACCTCCGCGAGTACATCGCGAAAACCGCGGCAGAAGTCAAAGCGGTAAAATCGCAGATTCACCATGCGACAAGCGCTGCGCCCGAAATCGACAGAATGCTCGAGGAAGCACGCAAGACTCCTTTCACTGCCCGGATCACGGAAACCCACATCTCAGATCCAGGGAAGATAAAAATTCTCGTCTACGATGGCACATCCGACCCGAAGGCACATCTGCAGTCATTTCAGATCGCGATGGGAAGATGCAAACTCAAGGAGCGCCAAAAAGACGCCGTCTAGTGCCTCCTCTTTGTCAAAAACCTCAAAGCCGCTACGCTCGAATGGTTTTCTCGCCTAAACCGAAACTCTATCGGAAGTTTCCGCCAACTCGCTTCGGAGTTCCTCAAACAGTACTCCATGTTCATGGACAGGGAAACCTCGGACGTCGATCTCTGGAGTCTATCCCAAAGGGAGGACGAGCCATTCCGCGATTTCATGAACAGATTCAAGCTAGTAATGGCAAGAGTCACTGGAATCAGCAACAAAGTAGTAGTCGACGCTCTGCGGAAAAACTCTCTGGTACCGATCAAAACTCCGACAGTGGATATCTCTCGAAAAACCGAGCACGATCCAGGAAGCTCTGCACAAGGCAACGGACTTCATCATAATGGAGGAAGAGATGAAGATCCTCTCCCAGAAACACAACCCGCAGAAAACATCCGCAAAAAGGAGGAGCTCTCGTAACGATAAGTATATCCACCACGAAGGGGAAGATCTCCAGGGCGAGCACAATTACGCCATCAATTCCGAACAAGGAAAGACCTCCGGGAATACTTGGACCAGGAACCAGTTCAAGGATAACTCCTACTGCGATTTCGATCAGAACAGATGACATTCTACTACGAACTGCAAGGTTCTCGGCGCAAGGCTCGCCGCAAAACTCCTCGCCGGCGAACTCTCGAAGGTTACGAGCATAGAAGATCTTGTCTTGGATTCCGATCGGCCTCCCAAAACTGATAAAGAGTCTCCCGAAAGGGACGCACTCAAAAATCAGTCGGGCGAGAAACGCGGAAGAAGACAAGACGACTAAGGAAACACCAGCAACCGTCGAAGGGTCAACATGATCATCGGAGGATCGCAATTCTATCACGATTCTGTCTCTTCGATTAAGGCTTACAGACAAAAAGTTGAGACCAGCTCTAACTGGGCAAATTGGTCCCCGGCCAATGAAGTACCAAACGATACAATCACCTTCGAAGAGCATGAAACCATCGGCATTGACAAATCGCACTGTGACCCGCTTGTCATCGATTTGGTAACCCGAGACCTCGAAGTCGCCAGGATCCTTGTCGACACAGGAAGCACGGCAATGTCATCTACCATCACACGCTTCGAAGAATGAGTATCGAACTCGGAGAAGTCGTCCCGGAACCAAAACCTCTCACAGGTTTTTCGGGTACGATGTCAATGACCCTCGGGTCCATCAAACTTCCCGTTATGGTTAAAGATGGGACAAAAATCATCGACTTCATGGTAGTCGACACTCCTGCCATCTATAACGTCATCACGGGAACCCCCTGGATCAATGCCATGAAAGCAGTACCATCGACTTACCATCTCGGCATTAAATTCCCAACCCCGCACGGAACATCAGTAATCTGGGGATGCCAAAAACAGTCAAGGCTCTGCTACTTGGCCGAAAATAAACTTCGGCTAGCTCGGAACACCCCAGCGGTCAACCCGAAGAAATCGAAGAAAACTCAGGAATCCTACCATAGCTCCGCAAAAAGCCATCCGGAACCATCGGATCAGGCAACGACTCCGGATGAAAGCATCGTCCCCGAATCCATCACCTCACCAGCGGACGAACCTACTCCGGAAATGATCGTCGACCCAGCTTCGGCCCCAGTAGCTGAGGTGACTAAGGCGACCCCCTCCAGCGAGTAGGAACACCACCGGAAACTAGCAGAACTAGAAGATGGCTTCATCCTCGAAAGAGGTACATAGGCAGCTTGTCCTATTGACAAGTTCAGATATCCCCCTCTCCAAAAAGGTGGGGGGGGGGGGGGGGGAGTGGGTACGTATACTCATATACTCCCACACGCAACAAGCCTTTACACCGTCCAAGCAATCCTTGCACGGAAATCAGTTCCTGTTTTTTTAAAAAAAAACAGTAACGGTCAAGTAAGACCTAAAATGTACACGTCTTCTCCAAAAAGAGAGAAGATCGAAACCACCTTATAAAAGATATATCTTTCGGGAAAAGCGAGACGTCGCGAACAACCCTCAAAAGTTCTTATCTAAGCACCAGTCCATCCGCGACTTTAAAAGAAAAAATGATGATCGTCGATTGGCCCCGACGAACATACCTGAAAAACGTTCTCCAAAGAAAACTCATAGTCAAACCTTTCGTAAAAGTAAAGGTTCTCTTACATCCGACAAGGATATCATAGCGCGCTATACAAAATCTCCAAAATTTTGGTCAGCACTCCAGACGGTCTCTGGAAGATGCTCGGCTCTTCCCATACAAGTCGTATAAGTCGGCATCAAGCCGCGGACTTTAAAACGGAAAGAACCAGGTAGAAATCGCCTACAGGCAAAACGAAAGCCGATTAGTCATCGCATAGCCTTAGTGCCGAAAGTAAACCTAGGTCTTGTTGGGGTCAAAATCGGTCAATGACGAAATCGTCACCCGAAAATCCTCGAAAGAAAAGCCAAGCGACGATCAAAGCCAAGAAACGGGTCGTCGCTCGATAAAACTCTTCGGAAGGCTCGTCCACTCCCGTCTGGCACCAGCGGCAAGGTTCCTGGCGCCCATCCGTGCAATCATCTCATGATCTCGGCAATGGCAGCATCTTGTTCCCTTAAAACCCATGTCCGGATCGTCCGAGATCTACAATGGTTCTTCCGCAAAGCCTTCCCGATTGTTTAAAAGATTCATCTTTTAACACATCTAAAGCTCGAAGCCACATTGCTCGCATCCTTGACGACGGAAAATCTACAAATCCAAGTCCATCTCAAATCCCGATACTCGAGGAATCTCGTTGGATTAAAAACGATTATCTCGAAATCTACGGTTAAAGATCTTCCCAAACTCAAAGATTTCCCGCAAACGACTGACGGGGGAAAGATCGAACAATGAAAAACCCACAGACGGCAAGATGGCCTGGCACCGGCGGCACGCGTCATGCGAGCCGGCCTGGCGCCGGCGGCACGCGGGACGCGGGCCGGCCTGGCGCCGGCGGCACCCCGGCCTGGCGCCGGCGGAACACGGGACGCGGGCCGGCCTGCCGCCGGCGGCACGCGGGGCGCGGGCCGGCCTGGCGCCGGCGGCACCCGTCACGTGGGCCGGCCTGGCGCCGGCGGCACCCCGGCCTGGCGCCGGCGGCACACGGGACGCGGGCCGGCCTGGGCCCGGCGGCACCCCGGCCTGGCGCCGGCGGCACCCGTCACGCGGGTCGGCCTGGCATCGGTCCGCGGCCCTCGTCCTGTTCTCGGTCCTATCGTGCCCGGTTCGATCCCATCTTAGCTTGTTCGGATCAATCTACGCAAGTTTGGTACAATCACGGTTATTCTAGAACACCAATATCTCGACTATACAAGGAATTGGGGTTCCTTCGGAAACACCGAAACCTTCAAAAACCGTTCTTTCGAAAAACCGTAAAAACGCCTAAACGGCCCAACGTGTCCAAAACGGCCCACTTATGATTTTCCGAAAAAGAAGGATAACTATGACGGTTTATCTTTATCCTCACATAAGACATAAATGTCAAGTTTCCAGAAGATAAATGTCAAGTTTCCAGAAGATAAATGTCAAGTTTTCCGAAGATAAATGTCAAGTTTCCCGATAAACACGAAGATGGACGAAAATGGAAAAAGCCCGATTCAGCCCGCGAGAAGATAGACCGTCTTAAGAGGAGTATATAAGGAGAGCTTTGAGCATGAAGCAAACCAGATCACAAACTTTCAGAGCACTTAGCACTTAGAGCGATTTAGCATTCTTTTCTGTTCTTAATAGCGAGCTGCGACTCAACTAGGATAGACTTAGGCGACCAGACTAGCGGATTCCTCGACAGCTCTTACAGCCGATTTCTTTTCTTGTTGTACATGCTCAAACGAGAATTCAGAAATAAGATCTCTTTCGCTCAACTTTTACGATTTCTATTTTCGCAACTTTTATCTCTATTGATTGTTTCGTGTGCGTCCCAGCAGATATCCGGGACCTTCAAGGAAGATCGGGTTAACTCGGTTTTCCTCTACAAATCTTTATCGGAAATTGACGGTGCGAATTTCGGTTCCCACAGTTTGGCGCTAGAAGGAGGGGGGGTTGCGGATCTATCTATCTCGCAACTGCACACGCTCGATCATGTCTACCGACGTCACCAAAGATCAGCCAGCGCTAGACGGAACACCCGTCGACGCCAACGCTGAGAAGACTCCAGATGGAGATGCGTCCGCAGTCACTGCTGATGCAAACACTGAGGCGCTCAGGCAGATGAAGGAACTGTTTACCTCCGCCCAGGCACGGGCCGAACAACAGGACAAGCTGATAACCTCGCTCGCAAAACAGGTCAACACCTTAACTGCGAGGAGAAAACTGCCGCGCGGATCCACCAAGGCACGCCGCGGAAGAAGACTCGACTGTGGGTCTCCCGAAGCACGAGAAAAAGATGCCCCGAAAGAGCCCACTCCCGAGGAAACGGCTCCGAAAGGACAGCAAACGACCTCGCAGAACCTTCCACTCCCGGCTACGGGAAACAAGGAAAGCGACGTCGAGCGCATCAATCTAGATATCAGCGACCAATCGGATCCTTCCGATGAAGACGCTGACATCCACCCCAGGAGAACCCGAAGCCAGTCCGCTCGGCAGATGGTATCCTTCGATAAGCCCATGACAGAAGAGGAAGAAGAACTCTACTGGATGGAGCAGGAAGAACTCTACTGGATGGAGCAGGAAGAACTCGCGGAAGATCAAACTCGGATCTATCGCGACCAGCGCCGACAAGCTCGGAGGAACGCCGGCAGCAATAGCGAGATCCATGATCTCCGCGAATCTCTCAAAAAGACCGTGGCCGGAGTGAAAGAGGTGAAATCGCAAATCCATCAGGCGACCAGTTCCGCCCCCGAGATCGATAGACTTCTCGAGGAAGCACGGAAAACGCCATTCACCGCTCGGATCACGGAAACACGCATCTCAGACCCAGGGAAGATCAAAATCCTGGTCTATGACGGTACGACGGATCCTAAGTCGCACCTGCAGTCTTTCCAGATCGCAATGGGTAGGTGCAAACTCCCGGAGCGCAAACGAGACGCAGGTCATTGTCTTCTCTTCGTCGAGCACCTCAAAGGCGCTGCGCTCGAGTGGTTCTCCCAGCTCAAAAGGAACTCCATCGGAAGCTTCCGCCAACTGGCCGCGGCGTTTCTCAAACAATACTCCATGTTCATGGACAGAGAAACGTCCGACGTGGATCTATGGAGTCTAGCTCAGAAGGAAGACGAGTCACTCCGCGACTTCATGCGAAGGTTCAAACTGGTGATGGCCAGAGTAACGGGCATCAGCGACAATGTCGCAATCGACGCCCTGAGGAAAACTCTCTGGTACAAGTCGAAGTTCCGAAAGTGGATACTACTGGAAAAGCCGCGGACAATCCAGGATACTCTCCACAAGGCAACGGACTTCATCATCATGGAAGAAGAGATGAAACTTCTGTCGCAGAAGCACGGACCACAGAAAACGTCCTCGAAAAAGAAAACCTCTCGTAACGACAAAAACGTCCGTCACGAAGGGGAAGACGCGCAAGGCGAGCATAACTACACCATCAACTCGAAGCAAGGCAGAACCTCCGGAAACACCTGGACCAGGAACCAGTACAAGGATAATTCCTACTGCGAGTTCCACGAAACCAGAGGTCACTCCACTGCGAACTGCAAGGTTCTCGACGCCCGGCTCGCCGCAAAACTCCTCACCGGCGAACTATCAAAGGTCAAGAGTATAAAGGACTTGCTCCTGGACTCCGACCGCCCAAAGACCAACAAAACTGTCTCCGAGGACCGCGCGACCGAAAATCAATCGGGGGAAAAACGCGGAAGAAGACAGGACGACCAAGGGAACAACAGCAGTCGCCAGAGGGTAAACATGATCATCGAAGGATCACAGTTCTACCAAGACTCTGTCTCGTCGATAAAAGCCTACGGACGAAAAGCCGAGACAAGTTCCAACTGGTTCCCAGACAGCGATGTTCCTAACCACACGATCGCTTTCGAGGAACAGGAGACCGTCGGAATCGACAAACCTCACTGCGATCCTTTGGTAATCGACCTGGTAATCCAGGATCTCGAAGTCGGCCGCATTCTCATCGATACAGGAAGCACGGTCAACGTCATCTTCCGCGACACCCTCTACAGGATGATGATCCCACTTGGGGAAGTCGTCCCTGAGCCAAAACCTTTGACGGGGTTTTCGGGCGTCACTAGCATGACCCTCGGGAGAATTAAACTCCCGGTCATGGCAAAGGAAGTTACAAAGATCGTCGAGTTTGCAGTAGTCGACAAGCCGGCCATCTACAACGCCATCATGGGAACCCCTTGGATCAACTCCATGAAGGCAGTACCATCCACATATCACCTCGGTATCAAGTTTCCGACTCCGACCGGAACCGCAGCCATCTGGGGTAGTCAGAAACAATCGAGACTCTGTTACCTAGCCGAGTTCAAACTACGAAAAGATCGGAACGCCCCTGCGGCCGACCCGAAACGAGCAAAGGAATCACACAACATTCCCGAGGACTCGAAGAAAGATGATCCAGAATCATCCGAACAGGCAACGATTCAAGACGGCGACAAAGCCTCTGAATCCACCGCCGTAAGAGCGGACAGCTCGACCCCCGCACAAACCACTGATCCGACCAGCACGATCGGAACGGCGACGCACGGGGAGTAAAAACGTCCGCGGCAACTATCAGAACTACGAGATGGCTTGATCCTCGAAAGAGGTACGTAGGCAGCTCGTCGAAACCCGGCGAGTTCAGCTATCCCCCTCACCAAAAAGGGGGACTGGGTGCGTATACTCGTATACTCCCACAAAAACGTGAAAAATCCGCACATGTACTCTAACTTCTCGAAATTTTTAATAAAATTTTTTCTATCTTTCATGCTCACTTAAACGCATCAACACTTCGAAAAAACGAAAATCATATCTTCAAAAGAAACGCGAGACGTCGCAACTTCTTAAAAAGATAATAAAACTCGTATCATCCGCAAAAGACAGTCCACTTGCGACTTAAAAATAACTCACGCCCGTCGATTGGCCCCGACGGACGCACACAAGAAACGTTTCATTCAATACAAACTCGTAGTCAGACCTACAAGGTCCTCTTACATCCGACAAGGATATCATAGCGCGCTATACAAGAAACCCAGAATTTTGGTTTAGCGTCTCGGATAAACTCCGAAGATAGCTCGATTCTTTTAGCACAAGTCATATAAGCCGGCAACTAGTCGCGGACTTTAAACGAAAAGAATCAGGAAGAAATCACTAACAGGCAAAACGAAAGCCGATCAGTCATCGCACAGCCTTAAAGCTGAGAGTAAGGCTAGGTCTTGCCCTAAACCCAGTCTTGCTGGATCTTGACATCTCACAGACATAGTATCGTATACGAGATCCCAAAACATGTCTCTTATCGCTTACACCTTAAAACGCTCGCTAAAAAGTAGCATACGGACCAAGCGACAAAAAAAAGAGTTAGGATACGAAGTGACTACTCGCATCCTTCCCTCTACACTTGACGAAAGTAAAAATCAAAACAAAAGACGAAATCTTGCAAATTTTCATATTCATAAAAGCCGCAAAAACGGCAGGATTCAAAGCCACCAACGGCCAGTCCCAAAACATAAGAATGCAACCTCCAACGGTCGCAGAATAAAACTACTAAAAACGGCCACACACGGCCAAAAAATACGATTTACAAAAGGAAGTCAACATTGAGAAATCCGGATGCGGAAATCCCAAACGAACTAGCAGGCTGGTCCACTTCCTCATTCACGCCTTAAGCGTTCCCACCACCCTCGGCGTTCTCATCGGCTCCGGCCTCCACCGTATCCTCGGAAACCTCGATAGGTTCCCATAGTCTCCGGACTCTTTCTTCTACCGGAGGAACCAAGGACTCAGCATGAGCACACTCGGCCATGAAATCCTTCATCTCAGCAATCTCGGAATCGAAAGAGAAATCTGGGTTCTGAGACTTGTAAAGGTTTACGACCGAACCCCGGCACTCGCGGAAATCACCAACAAACTCCTGAGCTTCTTTAAAACATTGAAACTCAGCAGCAAACGATTCCGCCCGTCTTGCCACCTCCGCTGCGACCATCCTTCTTCCTCTCCTTTCCGCCCAAACGAGAGCTCGAGCGTGAAGCTCAGCTTGCTTCGCGTTGTGCGCCTTTACCTCTTGTCGGAACCGGAAAAGCTCTCGCTCCGCTTCTGTGGTCTTGAAGTTAGCAATCCTGGATTTGCGGAAACTCGAGTCAAGTGCCTCGCTAAACACTCTTAGTCCCTGCATAAACTCAAGATCAGCAAGTATGCTTATATACAGATTCGAACATAAGGTTAAGAAGTTCGAAGGGCCAAACCTCGTTGACACGTTGGGAGCCCTCGGCAAAAACCCGTTGTTTTTCCTCATCCTCCAGCGACTCATCAGTAGTAAACTCCGGAGGAAGGCCATCAAAGAAGTTGTTGGGTGGAAAACCGCTGGCTCCGCCTTTTTCCGTTGGAGCAAAACTAGGGTTTTCTCCCAACGGTGAAGGATCTTCCGAGCCTTCCCCATCATCGATTTCCTTCCCCTTACGAGACCTCTGTCTACGCCTCCGAGTAGGAGCTTCGATGACCGGTTCGGCATCATACGACGGGACGGGATCTCGGGACCGATAAAGTCTAACCGCGTCTCGAATCCGTTCGAGGGTGAAGGACTTCCAGAAAAACGGCCTTTGACGAAAAAGATCTCTCTTGACAAAGAGATCACCGTGCAAATGCGCGATAGGGTTGTTCCCTACAAAGCAAAACTTTTTCACTAAAACTCGCACTTCCGAAATGGTGAAATAGACAACAGGTTTTTCATCGTATTACCTCGGTTGAAGTTCCATGCTTGCGGAAATAGATGGAGGCAGCTCTCCTCGACAGACTCACCATCTATTTGGACAAAGAAGAAACGCTCCTGCCACGATTTGGGATTCGAAGTAGTCCCCTGAATCACGGCCATATTCTTCTTAGGCAGCATGGAGTAGTAACCGTCGCTTCCCGTCGGCCGAGTGCCCCAAAGACCTTCGAAATCATCGGGACCAAGATCAATCCCGAGTTCATAGTTAGCAATCAGTACGCCAAGCCAACTCACCAAGGCAGGAACGCTGAGCTGGCTGATCGAAAGTTCGAAGCGGTGAAGCGTACGAACAATGGCACCAGGGATCGGGAACCACATACGGCAGTACGTAAAGAAAGCTTCGTAACATGTAAAGAAACCTTGCGGAGGATTCCTTGCACTCTGGTTGCCAACGGGAATCCAGAATTGGACTCCTTCAGGAACCTGGTAAAAATCTCGAATAACCTTGAGATATTTACGAGAAACCGAGCTCGGCGCGAAAGGAGCGCCAGGCTGCCTCAGAGGTCTCCTCGGAACAGGGATCTCTGGCAGTGTTGGGGACGAACCTACAAGGGCTCGGTAATACGCATTCTTCGTTTCCTCTTCGACCAACTCCTCCTGCTTCTCCGTCACATGGGCGGGAGAGTCATCCGAGGATGAATGGGAAGAAGAGTTTCTCTTTGAGGATCTTGAAGACATTGTTCTTAAAGAGAGAGAAAGGATTCTTGAGAGAGAGAGTAAAATTCTTGTGATGAAGTAAGAATGAGATTTCTTACTCCGTCCTTATAAAGGAGGTAAAATCACTATTTACCCCGACTTTCGGCAAACGATTACGTCTCAACACCTTCCCATACGGCTATACCACAAGCTAGGATCCGACAGGCACTACCGTTCCTAGCTAGCTGGGGGGCTAACTGTTGGGGTCAAAATCGGTCAATGACGAAACCGTCACCCGAAAATCCTCGAAAGAAAAGCCAAGCGACGATCAAAGCCAAGAAACGGGTCGTCGCTCGATAATGGCATCAATGTGATATTCTTGCCTTTATGATCAAAAGAGTGCCGGTTTGTAAAACCATCATGCACTGCCCTCTTATCAAATTGCCAAGGTCGGCCCAAGATAACATGGCATACATCCATGGGAAGCACATTGCACACGGCCTCGTCCTCATATCGACCAATGGTAAGTGGAATGGTGACTTGCTCCTTCACATATTGTTCTCCAGCCTCATTGAGCCATTCCAACCTGAAGGGACGAGAAAGAGGCCGAGTAGCAAGTCCAAGTTTCTTAACAAGGATGTCACTAGCCACATTAGTGCAACTACCACCATCAATAATCAAAGAACAAACTCTATCAGAAATGAGACATCTAGAGTGAAAGAGATTCTCCCTTTGTTCTTTGTCATTGGGTTTTGGTTGGACACTCAAGGCACGCCTAGTAACCAGTAGCGAACCATGGCTAGGATCATCAAGTCCATCCTCATCATAGATCGGATCAGAACCCTCCACAAAGGTCGAGCAAAACTCATTGATTACTCCATTAAATTCCTCATCAAAGATGGGATCAAAGGTGTCGTCCAAGGTCTTTCTAGTAACAAGAAGGGGACCGTGAGCTGGAAATTCCAGTGCTTCTTCTTCATCATCATCATACACTGGTCCAAGATCCTCCTTGTCTTCCTCTGATTCTACTTCACCATTCTCCAAAAGAACCATCACCTTTTGGTTTGGACAACGGTTGTCATAGTGGCCAAGGCCATGGCATTTAAAGCACTGAATGTCTCTGGTCCGTTTTGAAGTCTCCTATTTCTTTTCTCTATCTTCATGAGCAGAGGCATTAGTCTTAAAAGCAGTATTTGTTGAGGAAGATGACTTACCATTGTCTTGGTAGTTTGCTTTGGAAGCAAAGGAGGATTTGGAAGCAAAGGCCGGCTTAGAGAGACTCTTTCTCTTGACTTGCTGTTCGATCAGTATGGCCTTGTGTAGCATCTGCTCCATGCTGTCATAATCTTCCAGCTCTATGCGATCTTGGATGTCACGGTTGAGACCGGTAAGAAATCTGGCCATGGTGGCGTCTAAGGGCTCGTCTACATCAGCTTTGATCATCAGTGTATCCATCTCCTGGTGATTGTTCTCTACTGACTTATAACCTTGAAGCAAACGCCTGAGTTTCAGGTGTAGATCTCGGTGGTAATGGTCGGGAACAAAGCGTCTCCGCATCAGAATGGACAGCTCTTCCCATGTATCAACTGGTGCCTCACCTGCTGTGGGAACCGAAATTCACACCGTCAATTTCCGATAAATAAGATTGCGGAGGAAAGCCAAGTAAACCCGACTTTCCTTGAAGGTCCGGATTCTCTGCTTTGCCAAACGAAATCGATTAAGTAAACAGAAGACAAAGTTGGGAATTGTATTATTTGCCCGAAGGCGTTTTATTAGATGAAAGAAACGAGTACAAGGATTCTCCGAAAGACAGAGAGATTTGCGAGTAAAGAAAAAGATAGAGTCGCAGGCAGCCAAACGTCCTAAGCCTTGCTCCGCTAGTCTAACCACCTAAACCCTAGTTCTTCTAAGCTAGCAGGATGCTCTAAGTCTAATTTTCGGATTTTCGGGATGCTCTTCTCTTCTGCTCTTGCTCTCCTTATATACCCACTCCTAGGTCGGTTTGCCTTAGGATGATGGGCCTCGCCTTTGGGCCCAAGCTTATCTCTTCAGGAAATGTTCCATTTTCGTCGGTCTTCGTAATCATCCTCGAGTTTTCCGCTATCTTTCGATGACTTGATGTTTATCCGACGTTTCGGGAAATCGGATAAACCGTCATAGCCTGATTGGGCCTGAATTCTGAAAAATCGTAAGTAAGTCTGTGGACTTGTCTTAAGTCGTTAAACGTTTTATACGATTTCTCGGAAAGATGATCTTTCTCGGAGAATAAACCGTATAGCTTAAAGGATCGATGTTCAAGTTAATCGATCTTTGTTTTATACGATATCTTCTATGAGAAATCCAATCCCTCCAGTTTCCATCGTAAAACATCGAGGATGATTCCAACCGAATCGAAAGATGTTTATTCCGTAGCCTTGTTTGTACCAAACTCAAAAGGGTTGATCCGAACAAGCTAAGATGGGATCAGACCGAGCACGATGGGACCGGGACCAGGACGAGGGCCGTGGACCGGCGCCAGGCCAGGGTGCCGTCGGCGCCAGGCCGGCCCGCGTGACGGGTGCCGCCGGCGCCAGGCCGGGGTGCCGCCGGCGCCAGGCCGGGGTGCCACCGGCGCCAGGCCGGCCCGTGTCCCGCGTGCCGCCGGCGCCAGGACGGGGTGCCGCCAGCGCCAGGCCGGCCCGCGTGATGGGTGCCGCCGGCGCCAGGCCGGGGAGCCGCCGGCGCCAGGCCAGCCCGTGTCCCGCGTGCCGCCGGCGCCAGGCCGGCCCGTGTCCTGCGTGCCGCCGGCGTCAGGTCGGGGTACCGCTGGCGCCAGGCCGGCCCGCGTGACGGGTGCCGCCGGCGCCAGGCCGGGGTGCCGCCGGCGCCAGGCCGTCTTGCCGTCCGTGGGTTTTCCGTTGCTCGATCTTTCCCCCGCTAGTCGTTCGTGCGGGAAATCTTCGAGTTTGGAAGGATCTTTGGCCGTAGATTTCTAGATAACCGTTTTTGACCCCAACAGTTAGCCCCCCAGCTCGTAAGATCGGAGACGATTTTGCGGGCGAGTGATTTGAATTTTTTGAAAATCGAAATTTTTGGCTAAGGATTTTTCCGCAGGAAACCTGTGTCATCACTCCCTTTTTCTTATTAATAGCCAGCCTTCCCTTCTCATTCTTCACATCTTTTCAAATTCTCTCTTCTTCTCTCTCAAGAAAGAAAATGTCTTCATCCCAAGTTGAAAAGAGTGATTCTGATGTTGAGATGGGCGAGGCCGGCCAAGCTCCGTCGGTTCCGGCCAGTCAAGCTCCGGCCGTTCAGGCCGTTCAGGAGGTTACTCCGTCCCTCATTAATGGGTTTGATTCTTTCAAGGCTAAGCTGTCCCGGCGTAGTGCTGCAAAAGGCTCAAAGCGGGCGAAGACTGAGACGCCCGATGTCCCTCCTGCGGCTCCAACTCCTTTGCCTGCTCCTTCGGTTCCCAGCCCCGACGTCCCATCCGATGCCCTCCCGTCTACAGAAGGGGTTATTGTTCCTGAACAGACTCTTGATGTTCAGATCCATCCATCGGGTTCTTCGATTGCTCCGATCGTGATCTCCGGAAGAGAGGACGCGATAGAATCTGCACCTCTTCCCCCGGCGAAGAGGGAACTCGTCTTGGGACTGCCAGCGGCTGCTGCCGCGCCGTTTCCCAAGGGAAGGGCAAGGGCTGGTGCGGCGTCCGGAGCGAAAAAGAAGCGGGGTGCGAAGAGCGAGGAAAGCGAACTCTCAGAGCCGTTGGCGCGTCATCGGTCCAAGGTTTGATTTTAATTTGTCCGCAATTCTTGCACTGTTTTTTTTACGATGATACTTACTCCTTCCTTTTTGTGGGCAGTTCGTGTCGCTGATTGACGGAATGCTTGGCGAGTGCGGGTCGGAAGTCGTTCGTCTATCGAAGGAACTGGAGTCGTCGCAGGAAACGCTGAAGCGTACTAAGGCTGCATTGCAGACTGTCGAGGACACCCATGCTGCCCAGACGTCCCAGCTTGAGGTTCGTATCAGCGATCTTGAGCGCGACCTTGGGAAGACCGCGAGTTCGTTAGTCAAGGTGAAGAAAGAGAAGAGGAGTAAATCCTCGGAAGTCCGCCGTCTTCAGGAGAAGGTTCAGGCTCACGAGGAGATGAACGCCCGTAGATCCTCGGAGGTTGCCGATGCCAGCGACGACTTCTTTGGTCGTCTGACGAGGATGGCCATCCTGTTTGAGTCCTTGATAGCCATCCGCAAGAGGGACTTGTCTTTAGCGGGAATCGAGGGGAGTTTTAATGAGCTCGAGTTGCTTCGAGGTAACGAGGCCCCGTCTTTGGACTTGGAGGAAGCCAGATTATCGTCCTGTAAAGGAGAGTGGGCGGCCACCGAGGGAGATTTCGATTCGATCCTCGCCGGTCTGCAAGCCGAATGCACCCTAGCTCCGACCTCCGAAAACTCAGAAGATCAGGAGCGCACGGGAGAAGATTGCGAGGCTGGCGCGGACGAGGCGGGTAGTGGCGATGCGACAGAGGGAGGCGACGGCGAGGCTGTCCCTGTCGCGAGTGAGGATGAAGATGACGCTCCTGGGAGCGTCTAGGTATATCAATCCCTTTTGGGATTTCGTTTTTTATGTGTTTCGGCCGTTAAGAGGCCATGATGTATTTACCGGGACTGGCCGTTGGTGGCTTCGAATCCCTGCCCCTTTTTTGGGGTTTTGTTTGAATTTCGGCAGTCTCAATCTATGAAACGTTTTCGATTATTTATGAACTTCAGTTTTTTCGAAGTATGAGAAAGAGGGTGTGAGTTGTCGTCTCATTCCTAGTTCCCCGATGATCACCGTACCTATTGTCTGCATAAAGCGAGTTTTTCCGCGGTTTACCGATTTACGCGAAAAACTCGTGAAACGAATAGGCTTAAGTGAAGAGACAAATTTTTGGATCTCGTATACCATACTATGTCTGTGAGATGTCAAGATCCAGCGTGGCTGGGTTTAGGGCAAGACCTAGGTTTACTCTCGGACTGAGGCTTTGCGATGACAAATCGGCTTTCGTTTTGCCTGTTTGCGATTTTAACCTGACTCGTACCGTTTAAAATCCGCGAATTGTTGTCGGCTTATATGATTTGTTTGGGCGTGAGTCGAGCTACTTCCTTTACGAAGAGCTAGACCAAAATTTTGGATTTCTTGTATAGCGCGCTATGTTTATCCTTGTCGGATGTAAGAGAGCCTACCCCTTGAAGGGCGGCTATTTGTCTGTTTAGGACGTTAGAGTTCGTTTGTTGTGATCAGCAACAACGAAGTGATACCGTTTTGAGGTGCGTTTGTATGTTCAGAGACGAAGATTTCGTCTGCAATATTTTGCGGAAAAAAATATCCTTCAAGCGTTAGCGACGTCTCGCAGTGCTGAAGGTTGATTTTTCCTTATGCCGCATCTCGTGTTGAAACGCTTGCGGGCTTTGGGGATGTCTTTTGTGAATGTTCGCGGCCAGAAAACTGTTGTTTCCGTTTTGGACGCGGGACCAAGGGGTCGCGTAAGTTTGACCCAGGGAGAAGCGTCTACATTCACAGTGCTTCGTGAAGTGTTGGCCATCCGGGATTTGTTTTTGGATGTGATAATCGCTTAGTGGATACTAGATCCGTTGTTGTGGCCGTTTCAAGTGATTTTGAAAAAGTCGTGAAAAAGTTTCAAAAATTTTTAGAGTCTTCGAAATTTGTGGGAGTATACGAGTATACGTACCCACTCCCCCCCCTTTTTTAAATTGGGGGATAGCTGAATCCGCCGGTTGGCGAGTTGCCTACGTACCCTTGTCTAGGGATCAAGCCATTTCGTAGTTCTTTTGTACCACGTTTTATCGTTTAGTGGTAGTATTTTTTGAGGTGCATCGCATTCCAAGTTCTCGGGATTTTGACGTCTTGCATGTTTGCGATTTGGTATGAGCCTGGTCGTACTACTTTTATGACTTTGTACGGTCCTTCCCAGTTTGCTCCCAGTTTTCCTGCGTTTCGTTCGGCAGTGTTTTGGAAGACTTTGCGTAAGACTAAATCGCCTTCTTTGAACCTGCGATGGCGTACGTTTGAGTTGTAGTACCTTGCGGCAGCGTGCTGGTAATTCTGGATTCGAATGAGTGCCTGGTCGCGGCGTTCATTGATGAGATCGAGATTGTCCAGCATCATAGCGTCGTTTAGATCCTCTCTTTCGGGGAGGAATCTTCTCCGTACTCCGGGGAATTCTACTTCCGCGGGGATCATACATTCCGCTCCGTAAACGAGGGCGAATGGAGTTTCACCCGCAGCCCGTCTTGGGGTTGTACGATGCGACAAAAGAACTCCTTCGAGCTCCTCTGCCCATCGCCCCTTCTTGGCGTCTAGGCGTTTCTTGAGTCCGTCAAGGACGGTTTTGTTGATGGTTTCTGCCTGTCCGTTGCATTGCGGATATCTGGGAGTTGACTTTGTAAGTCGTATTTTCCATTTTTCGCAGAATGCTTCGAATCGAGTAGAGATAAATTGAGATCCATTATCTGTTACGATTTCGTACGGGACCCCATGTCTAGTTATGATATGTTTCCAGACGAAGTTCTCGACTTGTGTGTCTTTGATACTTGCGTAGGATTCTGCTTCTACCCATTTGGAAAAGAAATCCGTAAGGACTAGGAGGAAGCGCTTTTGTTTTGATGGGTGCATAGGTCCGACGATGTCCATGGACCATCGCATGAAAGGATAGGGGGACGAGATTGAGGAGAGGATCTCCGCGGGTTGATGGATTGTTGGAGCATGTCTTTGGCATTTCTCGCAATTCCGGGCGAATTTCTCGCAATCTTTTACCATGGTTGGCCAATAATAACCGTGGCGTTTGATTTTGACCGCGAGAGATCTTCCGCCAGAATGATTTCCGCACGATCCAGAATGGACCTCCTTCATGATTCTTCTCGCTCTTTCCCCTTCTGCGCATGCCATGAGAGGACTAGAGAAACACCACTTATAAATTTCTCCCTCTATCGTGACGTACCGTGCCGCTTGGGTTTTCACCTTACGAGCCGCCCATTTTTCGGCGGGTAAGGTTCCATTCACGATATAGACTCGGATTGGTTCTAACCAAGGGCTGTCGCAGCCATACTCGGTCGGGTTCACATCCGCTTCCGGTTGATCCTCGACTTCTTCCGCATCTTCAATATTGTCTCGGATTAGATTGACGACCACTGGTGGTCTGATGCTTGGATGCTCGATGAATTCGAACGGGATTACTCTTTGGAGCCCTGGATCTGAGCTTGAGGCGAGGGCAGCCAAGGCGTCGGCCTGGACGTTTTCCGAGCGAGGAATTCTGGTCAGGGCGAACTGGTCGAAATTTCGAGCCAGTTCTTGGACGAGTTTTAGATATGCGTCCATCCTTTCGTCTCTTGCCTCATATTCTCCGCTGTATTGATTGGCGACTAACTGAGAATCGCAGTAAGCGTGAATATTACGGATTTTTAACCCATGGGCCAGCCGCAAGCCTGCGGTGAGTGCTTCGTATTCTGCCTCATTGTTTGAAGCATGAAAAGCCAATCGGAAAGACTGTTTTAGGATTTCCCCGTTAGGAGAGGTGAGTCGTATTCCGATTCCGGATCCTTGTTTGGATGAAGATCCGTCGACGTGGAGGACCCAAGTTGAGTTTGGTTCCTCGTTAGTCATGCTTCTAGTGGGTAACTCTACCAAGAAATCCGCAAGTACTTGGGACTTTGCACACGTCCTTGGGCGATATTCGACGTCGTATTCACTCAGTTTGATTGCCCATTTTGCGAGCCTACCGGATTGACTCGGACTGTCGTTGCGGAAACTGCGATATAGAGGAAAAGAGGTTCACCTTCCACCGGTTTTGCGAGGACTGGTGGAGTGGCCAGGTATTGTTTCAACTGTTGGAAAGCTTTTTCACATTGCTCGGACCATTCGAACTTCTTGTTTCCCTTCAATGTTTCGTAAAACGGTAGGCACTTATCCGTGGAGCGCGAGATGAAACGGTTCAAAACCGCGACTCTTCCGGTTAGCCTCTGGACTTCTCGCTTGGTTCTCGGGGAGGCCATCTCTATCAGTGCGTCGATTTGTTTAGGGTTGGCCTCGATTCCGCGATACGTTACGAGGTACCCAAGGAATTCTCCCGATGCCACCGCGAATCTACATTTCGCCGGGTTGAGTTTCATGTTATGCTGGTTGAGTCGTGCAAAACATTCCTCTAGGTGGGCTACATGATCGTGTTCGTCAAGAGATTTTACGAGCATATCATCGATGTAGACCTCCATAGTTTTTCCCAGTTGCTCAGCAAACATTCTGTTGACGAGTCGCTGATACGTTGCACCCGCGTTTTTAAGACCGAAGGGCATTACCTTATAGCAATACGTTCCGCGGTCGGTGATGAACGCAGTTTTTCGCGGTCGTCGGGATTCATCATGATCTGATTGTAACCGGAAAAAGCGTCCATGAATGACAGAAGCTTGTTTCCCGCGGTTGCTTCGACCAGTCGGTCGATGTGCGGGAGCGGGAAGTAGTCTTTTGGACAGGCTTTATTCAGATCCGTGAAGTCGACACAGACTCGCCATTTGCCGTTCTTCTTTTTTACCACGACAGGGTTTGCGAGCCAATCTGGATACCTAACTTCTGTTATCGACCCTACTTTGAGGAGTCTTTCGACTTCCTCGTTGACTGCGGTCGCACGCTCAGGTCCCAGCTTTCGTCTCTTTTGTTTTACGGGTTTGTGAGTTGGGTCGATGTTAAGTTCTTGACATGTTACGCTAATGTCGATTCCCGGCATATCCTCCGCAGCCCAAGCGAACGTACTGAGGTTCTTTTTGAGGCATGCGATGAGCTCTGCTTTTATTGGTTCGCGGAGGTTAGCTCCGATCTCGACACACCGTTCCGGGAAAGAATCGTCAAGACAAATTGAGACCACCGGTTCGCAGATTGGTTCACGCTTCCCTTCCAGGGCCTCAGCTCTTTGGGGCTGCCAGAAGGTTTCTGGCGAGTCGTGAATCGTTTGCTTTTTCTGAGAGGTCTCGATTTCGGAGTTTTTCCGTTTTAGTTCGGTAGCGAGGTAGATCTGCGCTGCTCCGTGACTACCATGTATTGTTTCGACCCCGAAAGGCGTCGGGAACTTGAGGCATAGGTGGAATGTTGATGGGATCGCTCTCATGGAGTTTAGCCAGGGAGTTCCAACTATCGCATTGTAGGATGTTGGACCATCGATCACCAGGAATTCCGTGTTTTTGGCAAAGCTCCCGGCTTTGACTAGGAGGTTATTCGAGCCGAGGGTCATAATTTCTCCCGAGAGTCCGAATACTGGGCTGGGGTCATCTGTAAGGATGCTTAGATCGACGCCCATCCTCTCGAGGGTGCTTTTGTAGATAATATTAGCCGAGCATCCGGTGTCGACTAATACCCTTGCTACGTCAATATCCTGGATCGTGAGTTCTATTACGAGGAGATCGTTGTGAGGTTTGGCCGTACGGGCCGTTGCTCGATCCTCGAAAGATATGATGTTGCGGGCTGACGAAGAAGTCATACTGAACTTCGATTGATCGGTGGTTTTCGAGTTAGAGAATCCGTCCCCCCCCCTCCTTCTAGCGCCAAACTGTGGGAACCGAAATTCACACCGTCAATTTCCGATAAATAAGATTGTGGAGGAAAGCCAAGTAAACCCGACTTTCCTTGAAGGTTCGGATTCTCTGCGTTGCCACACGAAATCGATAAAGTAAACAGAAGACAAAGATGGGAATTGTAATATTTGCCCGAAGGCGTTTTATTAGATGAAAGAAACGAGTACAAGGATTCTCCGAAAGACAGAGAGATTTGCGAGTAAAGAAAAAGATAGAGTCGCAGGCAGCCAAACGTCCTAAGCCTTGCTCCGCTAGTCTAACCACCTAAACCCTAGTTCTTCTAAGCTAGCAGGATGCTCTAAGTCTAATTTTCGGATTTTCGGGATGCTCTTCTCTTCTGCTCTTGCTCTCCTTATATACCCACTCCTAGGTCGGTTTGCCTTAGGATGATGGGCCTCGCCTTTGGGCCCAAGCTTATCTCTTCAGGAAATGTTCCATTTTCGTCGGTCTTCGTAATCATCCTCGAGTTTTCCGCTATCTTTCGATGACTTGATGTTTATCCGACGTTTCGGAAATCGGATAAACCGTCATAGCCTGATTGGGCCTGAATTCTGAAAAATCGTAAGTAAGTCTGTGGACTTGTCTTAAGTTGTTAAACGTTTTATACGATTTCTCGGAAAGATGATCTTTCTCGGAGAATACACCGTATAGCTTAAAGGATCGATGTTCAAGTTAATCGATCTTTGTTTTATACGATATCTTCTACGAGAAATCCAATCCCTCCAGTTTCCATCGTAAAACATCGAGGATGATTCCAACCGAATCGAAAGATGTTTATTCTGTAGCCTTGATTGTACCAAACTCACGAGGGTTGATCCGAACAAGCTAAGATGGGATCAGACCGAGCACGATGGGACCGAGACCAGGACGAGGGCCGTGGACCGGCGCCAGGCCAGGGTGCCGCCGGCGCCAGGCCGGCCCGCGTGACGGGTGCCGCCGGCGCCAGGCCGGGGTGCCGCCGGCGCCAGGCCGGCCCGCGTCCCGCGTGACGGGTGCCGCCGGCGCCAGGCCGGGGTACCACCGGCGCCAGGCCGGCCCGCGTCCCGCGTGCCGCCGGTGCCAGGCCGGCCCGCGTCCCGCGTGCTGCCGGCGCCAGGCCGGGGTGCCGCCGGTGCCAGGCCGGCCCGCGTGACGGGTGCCGCCGGCGCCAGGCCGGGGTGCCGCCGGCGCCAGGCCGTCTTGCCGTCCGTGGGTTTTCCGTTGCTCGATCTTTCCCCCGCTAGTCGTTCGTGTGGGAAATCTTCGAGTTTGGAAGGATCTTTGGCCGTAGATTTCGAGATAACCGTTTTTGACCCCAACACCTGCTCTTCTCCTGCTAGTCACAACTCGATCATACCAGTTAATAGCATAGCCAGAAAACTCAGCAGCAGCAAGTCTAACCTTTTTAATATCAGAAAAATTTTGACAATCGAACACAAGCTCAATTTTTCTTTCCCATTCAAGAAAAGCATCCGGATCATTTTTGCCATCAAAACTCGGAATTTTCAATTTCAAACCACCCAAACCATCATTAGTTCTTTCATTTCTACCAAATGGATTGACATCACCTCGGTTTTGATGTCTAAGAGATCTCCTTGGACGGTTGATGGATTGATAATCATCTTCGAGAGACTCTTCTCGGATTTCAAGGTCGGACCGGCTGTGTCTCTTTGGACGGTCACGTCTGGCTCTGGATCGGGGCTGAGTCGGATGGGTCTGGAGTGCATCTAGCCTTTGATCGATCGCTTTCAAACCTGTATTCAACAAGTTAGACATAGAATCATTGAGAGCACACATCTGCAAGTTAGATAATCCGGCATGTGAGTTTCCGGGTCGGTCTCTTTCTTCACTACTCATGGTTTCCTGAAAACTTAAACAAGGTAAAGTTAGAGTAAAAACCTCACACTCTCAGGTGTTTATCCTCACCCACACATGTGTTTCACTCAAATTTTTGGTAATCACACAAGAGAGTTCCTCCCAAAGTTCTAAGAGAGCAAACTAGATCACCTCAATGAGGAATCCAAGTGAACCACAAAAGATCAAGAAAGAAAGGTAAGGGATTTAAAAAGGGGAATCCGTATTAACCACCTCTAAGACCGGATTTCTCTTCGGCCAGCAGGTTTTCTCTTCCACCACCAAACCACAAGAACAACTATGAAATATATAATTTAAAAAAAAAAAAATCGAAACTCTTTTTTTTTTCAATTCAAAGATAGAAAGAAAATAATTTTTTTTTTTTGAAGAATATGGAAGATGAGAAAGATGGATTGAAAAAGAGTTACCGAGAGAGTGGCTCTGATACCACTTGATAGAACCAAAATTAGGATCACTCTTTTCGATAAGGATGATATGGACTCAGATCCGGAAGGATTGAGAACTTATGGATCGAGTGGTGACACTTTGGGTTGCGGAATGGCCCAAAGATACTACCAGAGATTCGAAGGTTGCCGGATGTGACGCACCGGTCCAACACAACGAAGTGATTCACTCGGAGATAACCTCACCAAGAGAATTATGAATGTTCTAAGCAAAGAACAATGAGAGAAAACTCAAAAATATTAAAGGAAAAATCGATCTGTTTTTATTCATGGGATCGTTACATATTTATAAGGTTTTTGAGTCAAAGAGACATAAAAGAAAAGTGCAGAAAAACACACACAGAAAATATAAATTTGACTAGATCTAGTCAAAGTGTGGAAAAAAAGGAAAACCAGTCAAGGTGTGGATTCAAATGTTGACTGGTCCAGATTCAGAAAGATGTCCAGTGTGGGAACCGAAATTCACACCGTCGATTTAAATGAATAAAATTGCGGAGGAAAGGCAAGTAAACCCGACTTTCCTTGAAGGTCCGGATTCTCTGCGACAGCCAACGACAAGTGACCGAATAAATGCGGAAAAGGTTTTGTTAAGATTTGGGACTGGACCTTAAGAAAGGCTGCCTACGTACCCCTTTCGAGGATCAAGTCGGACGTAGTTCAGTTAGAAAGAATTGAACAAGAGATCGAACCGTCTGGGCGGGTTCGTCTAGTATGAGCGTTGGTTATAGAAACGGGCATGTCGAAGATAATGCCTAGGGTTTCTATGTGCGGAGCTCTGAGTAAAAGAATTATTAGATCCTTCCGAGAGGAACAGGGATCTGCGAAGAAGATAAAACTAGAACAAGAGGCGGCCAGACGTTCTAAGTCCTGCCTCGCTGGCCTAACCACCTAAGTTCTAAGTTCTCTAAGCTAGCAGGAGTTCTCTAAGTCTAGATTCTAGGATTTTCGGATCTGGCTCTCTTCTGCTCTTGCTCTCCTTATATACTCACTCCTAGGTCGGTTTGCCTTAGGATGATGGACCTCGCCTTTGGGCCCAAGTTTATCTCTTCAGGAAGTATTCCATTTTCGTCGATCTTCGTAATTATCCTCGAGTTTTTCCCTATTTTTCGGTGACTTGATGTTTATCCGATGTTCGGGAAATCGGATAAACCGTAACAGCATGATTGGGCCTGAATTCTTAAAATCGTAAGTAAGTCCGTGGACTTGTCTTAAGTCGTTGAACGTTTTATACGATTTCTCGAAAAGACTATCTTTCTCGTAAAGTAAACCATATAGCCTAAATGATCGATGTTCAAGTTAATAGATCTTTGTTTTATGCGATATCTTCTACGAGAAATCCAATCCTTCTAGTTTTTGCCGTAAAACATCGAGGACGATTCCAAACGAATCGAAAGATGTTCATTCCGTAGCCGTGGTCGTACCAACCTCACGAGGATCGATCCAAACAAGACAAGATGGGATCCGACCGAGCATGATGGGATCGAGACCAGGACGAGGGCCGTCGACCGGCGTTAGGGGGCGGGACGCGTGTCGCCGGCGCCAGGCCGGATGTGCCGCCGGCGCCAGGCCGGCCCGCGTGACGCGTGCCGCCGGCGCCAAGCCGGGTGTGCCACCGGCGCCAGGCCGGCCCGCGTGACGCGTGCCGCCGGCGCCAAGCCGGCTCGCGTGACGCGTGCCGCCGGCGCCAGGCCGGGGTGCCGCCCGTGGGTTTTCCGTTGCCCGATCTTTACCCCGTTAGTCGTTCGTGCGGGAAATCTTTGAGTTTGGAAGAATCTTTAGCCGTAGATTTCGAGATAACCGTTTTCGACCTTACCAGAGAGTGGATATTCTAATTTGAGAAAATCTCGTATAACTACTTTTCAAATTTATCCGAGACTTTTTGTTTTAAGAAATACTTTCCAGAGACTTTCAGTCATTGATTCCGTCTTGACCGATTTTGACACCAACAGTTAGCCCCCCAGCTCGTTAGAACCTTCGTGATGTTCTTGCGAGCGATAAGACATGTCAGGTATGATAGGCGGAATTAATTGTTTAAAAGGCTCCGATGAAAGTGGTAAGATTGGGGCTGCGCCTTTCGAAGGCTGCCTACGTACCTTTGTTGTAGGGATCAAGCCTTCCGTAGTTCGTTTTGGAGTTTAAGACCCTTGTGATCTGATTTCCAGCAAGACTTATATGGTCTGGTTATGTGTCATGAGGGACTTTCGAGCATGATGCTGTTGATGTATTTGTTTTTGTCTGGGCGTTGTGAGGCCATTATGTGTTTTTTGATTTTTTATGAACTTCAGTTTTTTCGAAGTATGAGAAAGAGGGTGTGAGTTGTCGTCTCATTCCTAGTTCCCCGATGATCACCGTACCTATTGTTTGCATAAAGCGAGATTTTCCGCGGTTTACCGATTTACGCGAAAAGTTCGTGAAACGAATAGGCTTAAGTGAAGAGACAAATTTTTGGATCTCGCATACCATACTATGTCTGTGAGATGTCAAGATCCAGCGTGGCTGGGTTTAGGGCAAGATCTAGGTTTACTCTCGGACTGAGGCTTTGCGATGACAAATCGGTTTTCGTTTTGCCTGTTTGCGATTTTAACCTGACTCGTACCGTTTAAAATCCGCGAATTGTTGTCGGCTTATATGATTTGTCTAGGCGTGAGTCGAGCTACTTCCTTTACGAAGAGCTAAACCAAAATTTGGATTTCTTGTATAGCACGCAATGTTTATCCTTGTCGGATGTAAGAGAGCCTACCCTTTTAAAGGCGGCTATTGTATGTTTAGGACGTTAGAGTTCGTTTGTTGTGATCAGCAACAAAGAAATGATGCCAGTTTAGAGGCATGTTACCGTTTAGAGGTGTGTTTGTATGTTATGAGTTCTAGAGACGAGGATTTCGTCTGGAACGTTTTGAGGAAAAGAATGTCCTTCGAGCGTTAGCGAAGTCTCGCAGTGCCGAAGGTCGAGTTTTCCTTGTGCCGCATTTTGTGGTTGAAATGTTCGCGGGCTTGAAGATGTTTTGCGAATGTTCGCAGCCAGAAACTGTTGTTTCGGTTTGGACGCAGGACCGAGGGGTCGCGTAAGTTTGACCCAGGGAGAAGCGTCTACCTTCACGGTGCTTCGTGAAGTGTTGGCCTTCCGGGATTTGAATGTATATATTAAGGATGACTCATATAACTCTTGGAGCCTTGTCACGAGTGTTTCTTTTCATGTCGTGTTTACGGGGCGTATAGAACTTAATCGATTGACGATAAGTTTAAATCTTCCGTTAACCATATGGCTGTTAGGGCTGAGTTTTGGTATGAAGAGTTTATCGTATGATTTCCGATTCTGGGTTATACGACCAATTGCTTTCGTAATAGTCACTTGGCGTTCTACGAATAAATCGTGGATTGTTGTTTTTAGCCGTTAAGTGATTGGAGCAGTGGTCGCTCAGTAGCTTTGGATTGGCATGGAGGCTAGATTCAGCCGTATCGCCAAGGAAGTTGTTGGTAAACGATCAGACCACGACCTTTATTAAGGTCATGTTATCTTACGATTGTCCTTAATGGGGATGCCGAATTTCAGGTCCGGGCTTTATGGAAGGGCGTAGTTGGCCGAGGGCCAAATAGCGTTTGCCGAGATAGACATGCCAAGCATAGCGGAGTTTTCTGAGTTATGGCTGTTGGCTATTAGAAACGATCTTCCACTTTAGGTCTCAGTTATACGATGAATGGTTCGTATAAATTCTTCTTTGTTGCATGAAAATCGTTTCATTTTATCGGGGGGAAAAAGTTTAAGGGATCGACGCAGGACACGTGCGGGTTCGCCTGCGTGATTATTTCCTGCTCGGACGTAACCGCGGGGAGTGAAAGCAGGAGCCAGAAACCTTGTGGAGCAAAAATTGTCTATGACAGTTACCCGTTGGACACATTATGTTTATTTTACGAAAGTTGCTTTGTATGAATTGACTCGACCATACAGAGGATTTTTCGTAAAAGCGATGTAAGAGGGGGTTTTCGTAAAGGTAACTGGAGAGTGTTTCTCGCAAATTACTTGCGATATTTACGACGACGGATTCTGTTTTCGTCATTCACTTTTGCGTACTGCAAAGTCGTTTTGCATGAGACCGATCATGTTTTCTCCATAGGCTGTTTTGTTTAAAATATTCTTGTTATAGGAAAGTAATGGATGACCGGTTTCATGGAGATAGAAAATCGCAGATTGTTAAAGTAGCGATGTTTCCGCGGATTGCACGGGAGATGTTTCCGCTATGATTTCGACCTTTGGACGAAAGCTGCTTCGAATTACTCACGGTCGTGCTATTACTCACGGAGTTTTACCAAAGGTTATTTCGTTATTTTCGTAGTTCACCGTCGTGCTATTAGTCTGAAGTTGGTACACGTTTCTAGTCGCGAGTTTGCGACGAGAGACGACGTAGAGTTTTCAAGACTATGTTTGTAACGGTTGGGCTTATGCCGCTAGGGTTTTTTAGACGAATCTTATTGCTGCGAGAGTTTGCTTTGTCAAAAGCGTTGTCTTGATGCTGAAGCAAAAAGTTTTCGAAGATGGGATTATACGGGTATAGTATACGTACCTACTTCCCTTTTCTTTTTACGAAAAAAAACGGGTTAGCCGTTCTTCCGAAAGCTTGTGTACGTTTTTTCTTTCTTTTAGGAAGCGGGGTGAGTATGCCGTGGCGATCGTTTCTCGGTTTTTCGAGAGACTAGATCGGTTTGCATGTTTTGCCTGGACAATCAAGAAACGATGGAATAAGACTGGAAATTTTGCCTAAGACTTAGCTTGCTAGACTATCCACCTAGGTCCTAAGTTTCCGGGTCGGTCTCTTTCTTCACTACTCATGGTTTCCTGAAAACTTAAACATGGTAAAGTTAGAGTAAAAACCTCACACTCTCAGGTGTTTATCCTCACCCACACATGTGTTTCACTCAAATTTTTGGTAATCACACAAGAGAGTTCCTCCCAAAGTTCTAAGAGAGCAAACTAGATCACCTCAATGAGGAATCCAAGAGAACCACAAAAGATCAAGAAAGAAAGGTAAGGGATTTAAAAAGGGGAATCCGTATTAACCACCTCTAAGACCGGATTTCTCTTCGGCCAGCAGGTTTTCTCTTCCACCACCAAACCACAAGAACAACTATGAAATATATAATTTAAAAAAAAAAAAAATCGAAACTCTTTTTTTTTCAATTCAAAGATAGAAAGAAAAGAATTTTTTTTTTTGAAGAATATGGAAGATGAGAAAGATGGATTGAAAAAGAGTTACCGAGAGAGTGGCTCTGATACCACTTGATAGAACCAAAATTAGGATCACTCTTTTCGGTAAGGATGATATGGACTCAGATCCGGAAGGATTGAGAACTTATGGATCGAGTGGTGACACTTTGGGTTGCGGAATGGCCCAAAGATACTACCAGAGATTCGAAGGTTGCCGGATGTGACGCACCGGTCCAACACAACGAAGTGATTCACTCGGAGATAACCTCACCAAGAGAATTATGAATGTTCTAAGCAAAGAACAATGAGAGAAAACTCAAAAATATTAAAGGAAAAATCGATCTGTTTTTATTCATGTGATCGTTACATATTTATAAGGTTTTTGAGTCAAAGAGACATAAAAGAAAAGTGCAGAAAAACACACACAGAAAATATAAATTTGACTAGATCTAGTCAAAGTGTGGAAAAAAAGGAAAACCAGTCAAGGTGTGGATTCAAATGTTGACTGGTCCAGATTCAGAAAGATGTCCAGTGTGGGAACCGAAATTCACACCGTCGATTTAAATGAATAAGATTGCGGAGGAAAGGCAAGTAAACCCGACTTTCCTTGAAGGTCCGGATTCTCTGCGACAGCCAACGACAAGTGACCGAATAAATGCGGAAAAGGTTTTGTTAAGATTTGGGACTGGACCTTAAGAAAGGCTGCCTACGTACCCCTTTCGAGGATCAAGTCGGACGTAGTTCAGTTAGAAAGAATTGAACAAGAGATCGAACCGTCTGGGCGGGTTCGTCTAGTATGAGCGTTGGTTATAGAAACGGGCATGTCGAAGATAATGCCTAGGGTTTCTATGTGCGGAGCTCTGAGTAAAAGAATTGTTAGATCCTTCCGAGAGGAACAGGGATCTGCGAAGAAGATAAAACTAGAACAAGAGGCGGCCAGATGTTCTAAGTCCTACCTCGCTGGCCTAACCACCTAAGTTCTAAGTTCTCTAAGCTAGCAGGAGTTCTCTAAGTCTAGATTCTACTATTTTCGGATCTGGCTCTCTTCTGCTCTTGCTCTCCTTATATACTCACTCCTAGGTCGGTTTGCCTTTGGATGATGGACCTCGCCTTTGGGCCCAAGTTTATCTCTTCAGGAAGTATTCCATTTTCGTCGATCTTTGTAATTATCCTCGAGTTTTTCCCTATTTTTCGGTGACTTGATGTTTATCCGATGTTCGGGAAATCGGATAAACCGTAACAGCATGATTGGGCCTGAATTCTTAAAATCATAAGTAAGTCCGTGGACTTGTCTTAAGTCGTTGAACGTTTTATACGATTTCTCGAAAAGACTATCTTTCTCGTAAAGTAAACCGTATAGCCTAAAGGATCGATGTTCAAGTTAATCGATCTTTGTTTTATGCGATATCTTCTACGAGAAATCCAATCCTTCTAGTTTTTGCCGTAAAACATCGAGGACGATTCCAAACGAATCGAAAGATGTTCATTCCGTAGCCGTGGTCGTACCAACCTCACGAGGATCGATCCAAACAAGACAAGATGGGATCCGACCGAGCATGATGGGATCGAGACCAGGACGAGGGCCGTCGACCGGCGTTAGGGGGCGTGACGCGTGTCACCGGCGCCAGGCCGGATGTGCCGCCGGCGCCAGGCCGGGTGTGCCACCGGCGCCAGGCCGGCCCGCGTGACGCGTGCCGCCGGCGCCAAGCCGGCTCGCGTGACGCGTGCCGCCGGCGCCAGGCCGGCCCGCGTGACGCGTGCCGCCGGCGCCAAGCCGGCTCGCGTGACGCGTGCCGCCGGCGCCAGGCCGGGGTGCCGCCCGTGGGTTTTCCGTTGCCCGATCTTTACCCCGTTAGTCGTTCGTGCGGGAAATCTTTGAGTTTGGAAGAATCTTTAGCCGTAGATTTCGAGATAACCGTTTTCGACCTTACCAGAGAGTGGATATTCTAATTTGAGAAAATCTCGTATAACTACTTTTCAAATTTATCCGAGACTTTTTGTTTTAAGAAATACTTTCCAGAGACTTTCAGTCATTGATTCCGTCGTGACCGATTTTGACACCAACAGTTAGCCCCCCAGCTCGTTAGAACCTTCGTGATGTTCTTGCGAGCGATAAGACATGTCAGGTATGATAGGCGGAATTAATTGTTTAAAAGGCTCCGATGAAAGTGGTAAGATTGGGGCTGCGCCTTTCGAAGGCTGCCTACGTACCTTTGTTGTAGGGATCAAGCCTTCCGTAGTTCGTTTTGGAGTTTAAGACCCTTGTGATCTGTTTTCCAGCGAGACTTATATGGTCTGGTTATGTGTCATGAGGGACTTTCGAGCATGATGCTGTTGATGTATTTGTTTTGGTCTGGGCGTTGTGAGGCCATTATGTGTTTTTTGATTTTTTATGAACTTCAGTTTTTTCGAAGTATGAGAAAGAGGGTGTGAGTTGTCCTCTCATTCCTAGTTCCCCGATGATCACCGTACCTATTGTTTGCATAAAGCGAGATTTTCCGCGGTTTACCGATTTACGCGAAAAGTTCGTGAAACGAATAGGCTTAAGTGAAGAGACAAATTTTTGGATCTCGTATACCATACTATGTCTGTGAGATGTCAAGATCCAGCGTGGCTGGGTTTAGGGCAAGACCTAGGTTTACTCTCGGACTGAGGCTTTGCGATGACAAATCGGCTTTCGTTTTGCCTGTTTGCGATTTTAACCTGACTCGTACCGTTTAAAATCCGCGAATTGTTGTCGGCTTATATGATTTGTCTAGGCGTGAGTCAAGCTACTTCCTTTACGAAGAGCTAAACCAAAATTTGGATTTCTTGTATAGCACGCAATGTTTATCCTTGTCGGATGTAAGAGAGCCTACCCTTTTAAAGGCGGCTATTGTCTGTTTAGGACGTTAGAGTTCGTTTGTTGTGATCAGCAACAAAGAAATGATGCCAGTTTAGAGGCATGTTACCGTTTAGAGGTGTGTTTGTATGTTATGAGTTCTAGAGACGAGGATTTCGTCTGGAACGTTTTGAGGAAAAGAATGTCCTTCGAGCGTTAGCGAAGTCTCGCAGTGCTGAAGGTCGAGTTTTCCTTGTGCCGCATTTTGTGGTTGAAATGTTCGCGGGCTTGGAGATGTTTTGCGAATGTTCGCAGCCAGAAACTGTTGTTTCGGTTTGGACGCAGGACCGAGGGGTCGCGTAAGTTTGACCCAGGGAGAAGCGTCTACCTTCACGGTGCTTCGTGAAGTGTTGGCCTTCCGGGATTTGAATGTATATATTAAGGATGACTCATATAACTCTTGGAGCCTTGTCACGAGTGTTTCTTTTCATGTCGTGTTTACGGGGCGTATAGAACTTAATCGATTGACGATAAGTTTAAATCTTCCGTTAACCATATGGCTGTTAGGGCTGAGTTTTGGTATGAAGAGTTTATCGTATGATTTCCGATTCTGGGTTATACGACAAATTGCTTGCGTAATAGTCACTTGGCGTTCTACGAATAAATCGTGGATTGTTGTTTTTAGCCGTTAAGTGATTGGAGCGGTGGTCGCTCGGTAGCTTTGGATTGGCATGGAGGCTAGATTCAGCCGTATCGCCAAGGAAGTTGTTGGTAAACGATCAGACCACGACCTTTATTAAGGTCATGTTATCTTACGATTGTCCTTAATGGGGATGCCGAATTTCAGGTCCGGGCTTTATGGAAGGGCGTAGTTGGCCGAGGGCCAAATAGCGTTTGCCAAGATAGACATGCCAAGCATAGCGGAGTTTTCTGAGTTATGGCTGTTGGCTATTAGAAACGATCTTCCACTTTAGGTCTCAGTTATACGATGAATGGTTCGTATAAATTCTTCTTTGTTGCATGAAAATCGTTTCATTTTATCGGGGGGAAAAAGTTTAAGGGATCGACGCAGGACACGTGCGGGTTCGCCTGCGTGATTATTTCCTGCTCGGACGTAACCGCGGGGAGTGAAAGCAGGAGCCAGAAACCTTGTGGAGCAAAAATTGTCTATGACAGTTACCCGTTGGACACATTATGTTTATTTTACGAAAGTTGCTTTGTATGAATTGACTCGACCATACAGAGGATTTTTCGTAAAAGCGATGTAAGAGGGGGTTTTCGTAAAGGTAACTGGAGAGTGTTTCTCGCAAATTACTTGCAAAATTTACGACGACGGATTCTGTTTTCGTCATTCACTTTTGCGTACTGCAAAGTCGTTTTGCATGAGACCGATCATGTTTTCTCCATAGGCTGTTTTGTTTAAAATATTCTTGTTATAGGAAAGTAATGGATGACCGGTTTCATGGAGATAGAAAATCGCAGATTGTTAAAGTAGCGATGTTTCCGCGGATTGCACGGGAGATGTTTCCGCTATGATTTCGACCTTTGGACAAAAGCTGCTTCGAATTACTCACGGTCGTGCTATTACTCACGGAGTTTTACCAAAGGTTATTTCGTTATTTTCGTAGTTCACCGTCGTGCTATTAGTCTGAAGTTGGTACACGTTTCTAGTCGCGAGTTTGCGACGAGAGACGACGTAGAGTCTTCAAGACTATGTTTGTAACGGTTGGGCTTATGCCGCTAGCGTTTTTTAGACGAATCTTATTGCTGCGAGAGTTTGCTTTGTCAAAAGCGTTGTCTTGATGCTGAAGCAAAAAGTTTTCGAAGATGGGATTATACGGGTATAGTATACGTACCTACTTCCCTTTTCTTTTTTCGAAAGAAAACGGGTTAGCCGTTCTTCCGAAAGCTTGTGTACGTTTTTTCTTTCTTTTAGGAAGCGGGATGAGTATGCCGTGGCGATCGTTTCTCGGTTTTTCGAGAGACTAGATCGGTTTGCATGTTCTGCCTGGACAATCAAGGAACGATGGAATAAGACTGGAAATTTTGCCTAAGACTTAGCTTGCTAGACTATCCACCTAGGTCCTAAGTTCCCTAAATTCTACGGCAGTTTTCAAGACATTTTTGTTCCTATCCTACGAAGAATTAAAACCTTTACAAAATTTTTCGAGAAAATAGTCTTTTGAAGGTTTCGGCATTTCCGAAGGAATCCCATTTCCTCGTATAGTCGAGATGATTGGTGTTTAGAATAACCGTGATCGTTTAATACGATGAATCAAAATCCATTCATCATTCGAACCTTTTATGGTCTTCCGAGATTTCTCGAGTGTCGGGATCGAGATGGACTTGGATTCGTAGACTTCTCGTCTTCGAGGGTTTGAGTAATGAGGCTTCGAACTTAGATTCTAGAATATGAGCTTTGTTAAACAATGAGAAGGCTTTGCGGAAGAATCGTCGTGTTTCTCGAACAATCCGAACATGGGTTTAAGGGACCAAGATGTTGCCGTTGCCCGAGATCACGAGACGACTGCACGGATGGGCGCCAGGGCCCTTGCCGCCGGCGCCAGACGGGAAACGACGGGCCTGCCGCCGGCGCCAGATGGGAGAGGACGAGCCTGCCGCCGGTGCCAGGCGCCCTGCCGCCCGTGCCGTGTCCCGCGTCTGCCGATGCTGTTGTTGCTCGCCTTCGTCAATCCCCGGGGCACACGGACTCAAAGATCGAGTTACGAAAACTCAGGAAAAGATGCATGGTACTGAGACATGACCGGGCTCGTCCTATGATGGGACCTAGATTCAAAGGCGAGAAAAGTGAGGTTTCCACAGGCGAGGTGGCCATGGGCGAGGTGACCTTGGTGATGGTTGTTCTCGTCCAAGGGCGAGGTGGCCGGGAGAGTGATTTTGTTCCCTTCGTAATATCTCAACGGAAACTCCGATTGAGACGAAACGAAAGCCACTTTGATCTAGACTCAAAGGATAACGAAGTTGAGTTCGCCCTGTGGCGAGGTAGACATGTCGGAGGGTGAGGTGACCTCGGTAATGTTTGTCCTCGCCCACGGCGAGGTGGCCGGAAACAGTGACTTTGTTCTCTTCGTAAAATCTCAACGGAAACTCCGATTGAGATGAAACGAAAGCCATTTTGACCTAGACACAAAGGAGAACAAAGTGGGCTCTTACTAAGGCGGACTGGGAAGACTGATCTTACCCTATGGCAAGTCGTCCGAGTAAGATCAAGCTCCGACCTCCTTTCGTTTTCCCGTTTGTTCCTCGAGAGTTGTTTGTAAGAAGTATGGCAGTGGGAATCGGTGAACCGATTTGCCGTGCTTCTGTTCCGCGAGTAATATAGGGTTTCCCCAAGGTTTTGAGGAGAATAAGTTTTATTTTTCCGAGAGATTCTCGAAAGAAACGTTTTTCGTAGAAACCTTGCTCGTTGCGATTTCTCTAACTTGGTAACAAGACGAATTTTTGGTGTTTGATAGATTTTATCGTTGCCCTTTCTGTTTAGATAGAGAAATTGCGAGATCGTTTTCGTGCTCTTCCTGTGGCGGAAAGCCGCGGCTAGGTTTTTGATTTGCTCGAGCACCGTGGCGTTTGCGTAAGAGTTGGCCGTAGGAACAATCGCTGTTGGAGGTTTTTTACAATCGTTGACGCAAACTGTAACTTTTTCTTTCATATTTCCGGACATCGGTTCGATCAAGCGCTTTGCGGCCATATGAGTAAGAGTAATCCGTCCTCCCCTCCTTCTAGCGCCAAACTGTGGGAACCGAAATTCACACCGTCGATTTAAATGAATAAGATTGCGGAGGAAAGGCAAGTAAACCCAACTTTCCTTGAAGGTCCGGATTCTCTGCGACAGCCAACGACAAGTGACCGAATAGATGCGGAAAAGGTTTTGTTAAGATTTGGGACTGGACCTTAAGAAAGGCTGCCTACGTACCCCTTTCGAGGATCAAGTCGGACGTAGTTCAGTTAGAAAGAATTGAACAAGAGATCGAACCGTCTGGGCGGGTTCATCTAGTATGAGCGTTGGTTATAGAAACGGGCATGTAGAAGATAATGCCTAGGGTTTCTATATGCGGAGCTCTAAGTAAAAGAATTGTTAGATCCTTCCGAGAGGAATAGGGATCTGCGGAGAAGATAAAACTAGAACAAGAGGCGGCCAGACGTTCTAAGTCCTACCTCGCTGGCCTAACCACCTAAGTTCTAAGTTCTCTAAGCTACCAGGAGTTCTCTAAGTCTAGATTCTAGGATTTTCGGATCTGGCTCTCTTCTGCTCTTGCTCTCCTTATATACTCCCTCCTAGGTCGGTTTGCCTTAGGATGATGGACCTCGCCTTTGGGCCCAAGTTTATCTCTTCAGGAAGTATTCCATTTTCGTCGATCTTTGTAATTATCCTCGAGTTTTTCCCTATTTTTCGGTGACTTGATGTTTATCCGATGTTCGGGAAATCGGATAAACCGTCACAGCATGATTGGGCCTGAATTCTTAAAATCGTAAGTAAGTCCGTGGACTTGTCTTAAGTTGTTGAACGTTTTATACGATTTCTCGAAAAGACTATATTTCTCGTAAAGCAAAACCGTATAGCCTAAAGGATCGATGTTCAAGTTAATCGATCTTTGTTTTATGCGATATCTTCTACGAGAAATCCAATCCTTCTAGTTTTTGTCGTAAAACATCGAGGACGATTCCAAACGAATCGAAAGATGTTCATTCCGTAGCCGTGGTCGTACCAACCTCACGAGGATCGATCCAAACAACCCAAGATGGGATCCGACCCGGGCATGATGGGACCGAGACCAGGACGAGGGCCGTCGACCGGCGTTAGGGGGCGTGACGAGTGCCGCCTGCGCCAGGCCGGGTGTGCCGCCGGCGCCAGGCCGGCCCGCGTGACGCGTGCCACCGGCGCCAGGCCGGCCCGCGTGACGCGTGCCGCTGGCGCCAGGCCGGGTGTGCCGCCGGCGCCAGGCCGGGTGTGCCGCCGGCGCCATGCCGGCCTGCGTGACGCATGCCGCCGGCGCCAGGCCGGGGTGCCGCCCGTGGGTTTTCCGTTGCCCGATCTTTCCCCCGTTAGTCGTTCGTGCGGGAAATCTTTGAGTTTGGAAGGATCTTTAGCCGTAGATTTCAAGATAACCGTTTTCGACCTTACCAGAGAGTGGATATTCTAATTTGAGAAAATCTCGTATAACTTCTTTTCAAATTTATCCGAGACTTTTTTGTTTTAAGAAATACTTTCCAGAGACTTTCAGTCATTGATTCCGTCGTGACCGATTTTGACACCGACATCCAGGTGCGTCCGTGATGATCTGGTTCGTCGCGGTAAGGAGATGGACGTACGGAGGTGTGGCGGCGTGAGTGATCATCGAACCATCTTGAACGTATGAAGAGTTTACTCGACCCAAATCTTCAGAAAGTCTAAGAATCCTTGCCATAGAGAATTTGGTCGAATAGAAGTCCATGATGGCGTCAATGGAAGAAACAAGAACGTTGGTCCGAACTTCGGGATTTATGGTACGGACCAAACGGGTGAGAAGTGAGAAGATGCGGTCGTTGTCTGATTCCGCCTGATCCAAGTGAAGTCTGGCTCGTCTGTTGGCCTTGTCTTGACGAGTTGGACGGGAAAGATCATCTGTGGTTCGGTCAGATCGGTCATCAGGTCGTGGATCCAGCCTTAGCTCCTTTCCGGACATACGCGGGTCGATCCGGTACACTGTTCGGTTGGACTGCTTGGTCTGAATTGATGGATGAACCTCGGTTGATTTGATCTGATCGTCCTGGTCGTCGAGCTGGTCCTGGTCCGGGTCCTGGGTCGTATCAAAGGGTCAGCTCGCCCGGCGAGCACGGGCCAACTCGCCGGCGAGCTCAACCAAGGCTCGGGTCAGCTCGCCGGGCGATTACGACCGTGTTGCGGGTCTACTCGCCGGTGAGCATCGGGTCAGCTCGCCCGGCGAGCACGACCGCATCTCGGGTCAGCTCGCCCGGCGAGCACGACCGCATCGCGGGTCAGCTCGCCGGCGAGCTCGACCGTAGCACGGGTCAGCTCGCCGGCGAGCTCGACCGTAGCACGGGTCAGCTCGCCCGGTGAGCTCGACATTAGCGCGGGTCAGCTCGCCCGACGAGTACGACCCCATCACGGGTCAGCTCGCCGGCGAGCTCGACCGTAGCGCGGGTAAGCTTGCCCGGCGAGTACGACCCCATCACGGGTCAGCTCGCCGGCGAGCTCGACCGTAGCGCAGGTCAGCTCGCCCGGCGAGTACGACCCCATCATGGGTCAGCTCACCCGGCGACCCCATCGCAGGTAAGCTCGCCCGGCGAGTACGACCTCATCATGGGTTAGCTCGCCGGCGAGCTCGACCGTAGCGTGGGTCAGCTCGCCCGACGAGCACGAACCCATCGCGGTCAACTTGCCGGCGAGCTCGACCAAGGCATAGGTCAGCTCGCCCGGCGAGCGCGACCAGCCCTTCGGCGATTATTCCGAACCCGGTCCTATCCCATGACCATGCATCTTCGTCCGAAGTTTCCGCAACTCAATCCTCGGGTCCATGGACATAACACCAACGTTCCGTCTAAAAACATCGTCAAAAGTCTTCAGGAAATTGGGAAGGTTAAGTCTCTCGAACGGTTTTCCACTCTTCGTGATAGAACAGGTCACGATTAACTCAACATCAACCACCTCGGCTATGCGAAGAGACGATGTTCCGTTGGGAAGATCATACCAATACCAACGGCTATTTTTGAGTAAAATCGCTTAAGTCTCGATACAGTCCAAAGAGGGTCCGAATTGCGGACAACGGCCCACCTATGATCCTAAGGGACTTAAGCCCAAAGACTAGGATGACGGTTTATCTCATCCGCGAGAAGAGATAAATGTCAAGTTTCCGCGAAGGGAAATGTCAAGTTTCCGCGAAGATAAATGTCAAGTTTCCGAATATAATCACGAAGGAAAAAGAGATATGGGAAAGCCCGTTCCGCGACAAGTCCGGCCCAAGAGGAGGTAAACCGACCTAAAGGAGGAGTATATAATGAGGACTTAGGACGAAGAGCAAAAGAAGAACTTTGAGAGCAACCTTAGCACTTATAGAAATTTAGGCATTTTTCCGTTTCTACTATCGAGCTGCGACTCAACTAGGTTAGAACTTAGGTTGCTGGACTAGCGAACTTGGCGACAGCTCTCGTAGCCAAGGCTCTCACCTGTTGTTCAAGCTCAAACGCGGATTCGGAAATAAGATCTTTTTGCTCTCTTTTCGTTTATGATTTGCTACTTTGCTATTTTTGTCATATTGATTGTGTTGTGTGTGGCCCAGCATATAACCGGGACCTTGAGGGGAAACTAGGTTTACTTGGTTTTCCTCCAATCAACTAAAACTCGACGGTGTGAATTTTGGTTCCCACAGTTTGGCTCTAGAGGGAGGGGGATACGGATCTATCTCTCACGCAACTACACACGCTCAGTTAGGTATGACGATCGACACTGACAAAGACAAACAGGCACCCGACGGGCCTCCCGTCGATCCCAGTGTCAATCTAACCCCAACTGGAAATATGTCAACGGTAACCACTGACGCCGCGGCATTAGGGCAGATGAAAGAACTGTTCGCTTCTGTTCATAAAAAGTCGGACGAACAGGATAAACTTGTTGCCTCTCTCGCAAAACAGGTGGAGACCTTAACAACGAAGGCTATGAGTAAAATCTCGCGCGGTGCCACCAGGACCCGCGGCGGCAGAAGACTCAATTTCGAGACTCTAAACGACCAGGCCGCACGGATGGACAGAGCCTCCTCGAGAAAAAACCCTAGCGAAGCAGCCCCGTCCGATGCGCAGCCGATCATGGAGAAACTTCCACCTCCTCCCGGGAGCGATGAAGGAGCTGAAGTAGTACGTATTGATCTGGACATAAGTGACCAGTCCGATGGCTTGGACAAGGACGCTGATATCCATCCAAGAAGAACACGAAGCCAGTCCGCTCGGCAGAACGCGTCACTCGAAAAACCCATGACGGAGGAAGAAGAAAACCTCTATTGGGTGGAGCAGGAGGAGCTGGCTGAAAAACAAACCAGAATCCACCAGAGCCAGCGTCGGCAGACTCGAAGGGCATCTGGAAGCCCCAGTGAGATCCACGACCTCCGCGAGTACATCGCGAAAACCGCGGCAGAAGTCAAAGCGGTAAAATCGCAGATTCACCATGCGACAAGCGCTGCGTCCGAAATCGACAGACTGCTCGAGGAAGCACGCAAGACTCCTTTCACTGCCCGGATCACGGAAACCCACATCTCAGATCCAGGGAAGATAAAAATTCTCGTCTACGATGGCACATCCGACCCGAAGGCACATCTGCAGTCATTTCAGATCGCGATGGGAAGATGCAAACTCAAGGAGCGCCAAAAAGACGCCGTCTAGTGCCTCCTCTTTGTCAAAAACCTCAAAGCCGCTACGCTCGAATGGTTTTCTCGCCTAAACCGAAACTCTATCGGAAGTTTCCGCCAACTCGCTTCGGAGTTCCTCAAACAGTACTCCATGTTCATGGACAGGGAAACCTCGGACGTCGATCTCTGGAGTCTATCCCAAAGGGAGGACGAGCCATTCCGCGATTTCATGAACAGATTCAAGCTAGTAATGGCAAGAGTCACTGGAATCAGCAACAAAGTAATAGTCGACGCTCTGCGGAAAACTCTCTGGTACCGATCAAAACTCCGACAGTGGATATCTCTCGAAAAACCGAGCACGATCCAGGAAGCTCTGCACAAGGCAACGGACTTCATCATAATGGAGGAAGAGATGAAGATCCTCTCCCAGAAACATAACCCGCAGAAAACATCCGCAAAAAGGAGGAGCTCTCGTAACGATAAGTATATCCACCACGAAGGGGAAGATCTCCAGGGCGAGCACAATTACGCCATCAATTCCGAACAAGGGAAGACCTCCGGGAATACTTGGACCAGGAACCAGTTCAAGGATAACTCCTACTGCGATTTCGATGAGAGCAGAGGACATTCTACTACGAACTGCAAGGTTCTCGGCGCAAGGCTCGCCGCAAAACTCCTCGCCGGCGAACTCTCGAAGGTTACGAGCATAGAAGATCTTGTCTTGGATTCCGATCGGCCTCCCAAAACTGATAAAGAGTCTCCCGAAAGGGACGCACTCAAAAATCAGTCAGGCGAGAAACGCGGAAGAAGACAAGACGACTAAGGAAACACCAGCAACCGTCGAAGGGTCAACATGATCATCGGAGGATCGCAATTCTATCACGATTCTGTCTCTTCGATTAAGGCTTACAGACAAAAAGTTGAGACCAGCTCTTGATGATAGAACTTTTCAGATTCTAATCAAATGATGTAGTATAAAAGATTGTCGAACCAGTCCTAAGTGACAATGAAACAGAGGGAATGCAAGCCTATGCTTAATCTAAATGCAACCATTAGAGAGAATGATGATTAAACTAGAACAATGAGTAAAACACAACAAAAAGCAAACTTTCTTTCTTATGAGGAGAGCAAAACCCATGGGTGTAGGGACTTGATATCAAATGATTAAGCTTCAATCCAAGGTGCTAACTTTGCAATCAATCTAATCCTTATGCCTAGACAACTAAACTAAGCAAGCTCTATCCCTAGATGAATGCTCTTTTGCTATGATCACCCAAGTACACCAAATCCCTTTGGCTGTAATGATCAAAGCAAACAATGAGAACAAGTCTAATAGCAATCCTAGCCTCTAAGACAACTAATCCCTTAGGCAAAGCAAGCTAGAAGCATAGATGAGTTGGGTCAGGCATTTCATAGAACACCTTCCGGGCATGAAATGCCTATAGCTCTATGTTTGAGAGGCCAACTCAAATATAGCTTTAGAAACACCAAATCTATGCAAGGGAAAGATAGATCTAATTCTAAACACCTTGGATCTAACTTAATCACTCTCTATCACCCTAACCCATGGATCTTAGAAGAATCTACTCACTAATCCACATGCTTATTCTTAAACCCATGAGAGATTCAAGCATAAACATATAGAGAAAGAAAGGAGATGAGATAAACAATCAAGAACACAAGATGAGATGAGATTAATAATTCAAAGATGAAGTTTTTACTCAAAGGTTTTGTTCTTAGATCATAAAATAACATAATCCCCAAACTTGGGTTAATGAGAGTATTTATAGTAGGCTTAAAAGCCCTAAACACATAAAAGGAGAAAGTCTAAAAAGCCCTTGGCCAAATGATTTTCGACCAATGAGAAACAAGGAGAAAGGAAGAAACTCAGCCACCCGGGTCAGCTAGTGCTTGTCCAGGTCGGGTATGCCCAGCTCGGGTATGGCTTGCTCGTCCGGCGTCCAGGCCGTGCGGCCTCTCTAGGTCGGGTGTGTCCGGCCGCGTGGTGGGTGTCCAGCAGCTAGCAGGACGTGCGGGTGTGCGTGGCCGGGTGGTGTTGGTCGGGTGTGCAGGCTGGTACGCGGGTGAGGCATTGTGGGCCGTCCGAGTGTCCTGGTCCGGGTGTGTTCGGTCGCGTCCGGAGCTCGTCTAGCATCAGATCGTGCGGGTAGTCCAGGCCGGGCAGGTGCTGTCGGGTGTCTGCTGGTACGCGGGTGAGGTAAGGTCGGGTGCGTCCTGAGCTCGCGTCCAGTCCGTCCGTCCCGTGCGGGTCCTTGTGCTCGGGTGGTATGGACCGCGTCCGTTCTAGGCGTTCAGCACAATCGGGACGTGCGGGTGCTTGTCCCCGGGTCGTCCTGGTCGCGTCCTGAGCTTGTCCAGGCGAGGAAGGATGGACCTACTCGGGTGTGCTCAACCGGGTTGCTTGACACGCTTCCACTCAACTGATCATAACTCCTTCAATATGGCTCCAAATGTCTTGAAACCACCTCCATTGGAAAGCTAACTCAGAATGCCATGTCTCCACCAAATATTAGCCTCAGAAGGTATTCCTAAGGTCTCTGTCCATGTTCATCTTTAAACCCTTCTTTTTCATCACAAAACTCTCAAACATCTTCAATATCTCCAAAGTGTGCTCCAACACCTAATAAGGACTTATGAATGCATAATGAACCTAAAGATGCCTAAAGCCTAATCTAAATGAGCAAAAATGCATAAGATATGATAACTAAAAACATGTAAATATGCAAGACATCAACTCCCCCACACTAGTCCTTTACTTGTCCACAAGTAAACTTGCAAGGACTAAGGAGGAGAGGTTTGAAGGAGGGGACTCATAGCCAAAAGAATGCTCTTCTTTGTTCTCAACTTGATAACCTTGCACAAGCATACCAAGTAGCAGGAGCAAAAACTCAATCCAACTCTAACTCAACAAGGCCTATCTTAACTCTTTTGATCCCTACACTTACTCATCATGAATCCACAACCCACAAATCCATTTGCCCTCTAACAATCATTAAGCAAACTCAAAAGACTTCTTGCAAATGGTCAAATGGTCCAAGTCATTTGGTTTGGTGGTAGAAGGTTTTATTCAAGTGAAACAAGGGGTTTAAAGGGATCTTTCAAGGGGTGGTTCACTCTCAAAACAAGTAGCCTTGACATTGCACATAATATATCTAAGAAAGGGATCAACTCATGCATACAATGCTCAATCTCCATTGTTCTACCCTTTCCCAAAATACATAGATCACATCTTTATTCCCAATGCCAAAATACCACTCACATCTCTCACCCAAAGATTTTCCCCAAATGCTCAAAATATTTTCTCATTTGAAACTCCTTCTTAATGAAATCTACAAGGGAATTTACACATTTTAAACTCTTTTCAGCTCTTTCTAGATATTGCTAGCCCCCTTTCATTATTATATTTTTTTTCTTTTTTTTTTTTTTATATTTTTATTTCTTTTTTTTTTTTTTTTTTTTTTATGGGGGCCAAGACTTTTCAAACTATTTGGAGCTTACAATCTTTCATTCCTCTTATCCCTTCTAGACTTAATCACTTATAACAATGGAGTCTCATGAGTCAACTTTTCTTTCATAAACCTTTCATTTCCTCAAGATCATACCATACAACACTCACCCCCATCCTAGAAGCTAGACATTAATGAGTGTCTAATCTAGCTAAAAATGGAGATCAAGCATTGTCGTTCCCAATACTCTCAACATTATGCACATGTAAAGCTTTCTAAAGAAGGCCTCACTCAACAAATAATGAAAGCTTGAAAGGAGGTAAGGGTTTTAGGGCTTGGAGTGCCACTTGAGCTTGTCCAAAAAGATAGACAAAGAATGGGGGGAACAGCTCAAGTGTTCTATCCATGACTTAGTACACAAGGGACCATGAGCAAGAGACTAGAGTCTAAATATGACAGGAGCAAACTTCAAAGAGATGGCATCAATCAATCAAATAAGCTTTAGGAAGAGATTTCAAGGCAAAAAGTTTACAAGCCATCCTAAGATTGCTCAAGCTACTTACTATGCTTATGAAGGGTATCACTTTAAGAACTTAGCATGAGCATCTTTTCAAGGCAACTATCATCCTTGTCCCCTTATGCATGATGCAACCTATATGATGATTTATTTTTTTTTTATGCAATTGAATGATCTAGACTCAATTCTAATGCAACTACATGATTCTTTTTGTGCTTTTCAAATTTTTCAAATTTTTTTGGTTTTTCTATGCAATAACTATCTACAAATGCATGCTCATGACATAAAACACAAAATGATCAGCGACTTGGCACCTCCCCCACACTTAATTCACACAGTCTCTGTGTTAGTTAAATGTTGAGAAGGGCCTAAAGGAAGAAAAATAAAGCTAAATGAAATGATGAATGGTATATACAATGGTAGGGTGTTGGAGTACCTCTATGGAGCATGGGAAGAGGCTGATGCCTCACCCTCAGACTCGTCTTCATCAGCAGTGGTGCTTAGGCTTGGTGACTTGTTTCCGGACGCGGATGGGGCGATGTAGGGGTTCCTCAAGCTGCGGAGGGCTTGCTTCTCGGTTTGTGGTGTGTTTGGGTCGAGAATGGGTAGAGGAAGTGGTGCAAGGAAAGTCTCAAGATCAAAGTCCTCAGCCTCGCAGCCTGCTACAGCTCCCTTAGTCAGAACATCAGCAACCTTTCTCATGAACTTAGCTGAAGCTTCAGCTTGTCTCTTTACAGTTTTCCTCAATTCTTTGCACTTCCTGGTAAGCTTGAAGATGGTCCTATCTTGAGCTCTGTTCCACCTTTGCAGTGTGCTAATCTGGTCATGAGCTTGGCGAATGGGACCAAAAGGCAAAGCACCTGTGCATTGCTCAAACGTATAACGAGGAGGACCAAAGAGATGAGCTGTGGCTCGGCCTGAGTATCCCTGATCAAACTTAGCTGCCTTTGCTGCTGCTTTCTCATTTATCTTCAATGTCATAGGGCCAAGAGCTCCATGACTGCCCAGGAGGTGCTGCTCACTGATATCAAAACTCATAGTACCCGGTGTGCTCAAAGTAGTGAGCTCATAGTTAGGGAGAAGCAGCTCAACTGTGGTGGGGCCTCTCAAGTACGAGTAAACACACTTCCCATCGTATCTTCCAGAGAAGTAATGAGCTGACTTTAAGTAGGTGAGATCAATGAAAGAGGGACCGGATGCATCATCTCCCAAATCAATACCCTGGTGCGCAAGTAAAGGTGTGATCAAGCCGCCTATTCCAATCTGAGCCTCTGGATCCCTGTTTGTCCAAGCATACTCCTTGTAGTACATAAGGCGCCTCACAAAGTAACCAACCATACCAAACTCAGCGTAGAAATCAGTGGGAACTTCAGGTAGGTGAGGAGGTAAGGCAAAGTGTTGGATGGCTTGGTGCATGAGGTTCAAGTCTTCTCCATTCACGTTGCTTTGCTCCTTCCTTGGGTAGATGGTGTTGACAATCAGCCTATGAAGGTAGCGGACTGATGGATGTCTGATAGATGCATTCTTGTCTCTGCTGGATACCCTATCCTTGCCTGATAAGAACTTGTAAGTGAAGTGGGCAAGTGTCTTTCCTTTAGGTAGTCCTTTCAGCTTAGGCAAAGATGACTCCTTCAAATCCTTGAGGCCTAGCACCTCTCCAATCTCAGTGAAGGTCATGAAATAAGGCTTCCCATCTATCTTGAAACTGATTCTTCCCCACCCTTGTTCCTCATGTTGAGAAGAGTGGAATGTGACCTCCAAGGATGCCAAGAATTGGCAAGAGACTTCTTTAAATGTTGGGAAAGCCATTGAATAGAAGCTGTCCATGTTCATGAGAGCAAGCAAATCCTTTATGTCTTGGTCAATTTCTAGCTCCCTCATTACCTTCTCATCAGCAAATCTGGTTGGAGGCCAAGATACTCCTTGCCTCATCTGCTCCAATAGTTCAACTTCAGTCGGCTTCCTTTGTCGATCTCTACGAGGGTTGAAACCTAACTTTTCGAAAGTTTCTTGCTCAGCCTCACTTTCAATTGGAGAGGATGCTTCTTCAACAGGTGTATCTACTGGTACCAAGGATGGAGGTGCCAATGGCTGTGGGTTTGGTGCTTTGATTCTGATCTTTGTGGGAAGTTTGGGTTTCTCAGCATCTTTCTTTGTGTTCTTCTCCAAAACAAGAGGTCCCACACTTTGAGATCTTGGAGCTCTAGCTTTCTTTGAAGGAGTGCTCTTATCATCACCAACAGCCACCCTCTTGCCATCTTTCTTGGCTTTCTTGTAAGCATCATCAAGCACTCTCTCATCACTAGCCAACCTCTTGCCATCCTCCTTGCTAGTCTTATTACCAACATCAGCCACTCTTTTTCCTTCATCCTTGTGTTTCTTTGCTGCCCCATCAACCAATCTGTGCCTAGCCTTCTTGGCTTGTGCCTTCTCTCTCAACATAGCCAGGGCTTGTTGCCTACGCTCTTCCTCGGATTCAGGCATAGAGCCCAATGCTTTTCCGAACTTAGCAGTGTGGTTCTTAGCAGCCTCGGCCTTCTCTTGTGCCATCAGTTTCTCATCTTTCCTTCCCATTGGAACCTTGCTTTGGATGAAGGATAGAGATGAAAGGGTTCAAGGAATTAGGTCTAGGGGAGGAAGGTCTTGATGTGGGAAGAAGAAACTTGTGATTTGGTTAAGATTTGGCAAAGTTATGGGAATTTTTGTTCTTGGGGGCTAGAGAGGATTTTGATGTGAGGAAGAAGATGGAATGAGGGAAATAGGGGGTGGCCTAGGGTTTTAAAATGTGTCTGGGTCGGGTGGGGTTGGTTCTGGGCGGGCTTAGGTGGTTTTGGGTCTGAAATAAGGGAAGGAGCACTTACCTGGGCCGGGTGGGTCGCGGTCGGGTGGGGTTACGCGTGTGAAAGTGGGACGCGGGTGCTGGGTCGTTCGGACTGGCTCGGGTACGGACACCCGCGTGTGCTCGAACATCCCGTGCGGGTGGCGCATCCCGCGTAGGTCCACCCGGGTGCTCGTCCGTCCCGTGCGGCCGTTGCGTCCCGAGTAGGTCCACCCGGGTGTGTCCGTCCGTCCCGCATCGACCGTCCGTGCGGGTGCTGCGTCCCGGGTAGCACAACCCGGGTGCTTCCGTCCGTCTACCTGTCCGTTCGTCTTGATTCACCCGTGCGGGTGCCGTGTCCCGGGTAGCACAACCCGGGTACATCCGTCCTGCTTCCAAGTCTGAATTTCACCTAGTTCAACCCACTTCCTTTCATGTCTCTTCCATCTCAAAACCGCAGTGAACTCATCTCCAAAACTCCCAATCTAGCCCCATCATCATTCAAAGGACTTTTTGATGAAAAATAAAAAGAATCCTAATGCAATATGTACAAGGATAACCATGGGACTTCCTCCCAAGTGAGCTTGTTTAAAGTCACTAGCTTGACTTTGCCTCCTTTGAGGTTAGGCAAGGGGAGCATCAGAGAGTGGGGTTGATGTCCCATCCTCCTTTGGTACTGTGGTCATGTATTCTTTGAGTCTTTGGCCATTCACTGTGAAGTCTCCACCATCCTTGTTCCAAAGCACAATGGCTCCATAGGGTCTCACTTCCTTGATCACAAATGGACCAGACCACCTTGACTTTAACTTCCCTGGAAATAGCTTAAGTCTAGAGTTGTAAAGAAGCACTTGATCTCCTGCCTTGAACTCTCTCTTGAGGATGTGCCTATCATGGAAGGCCTTTGTCTTTTCCTTGTAGATCCTTGAGTTCTCAAAAGCATCCATCCTTATCTCATCCAGCTCATTGAGTTGAAGAAGTCTTTTCTCCTTTGCACACTTGATGTCAAAGTTTAGAAGCTTCACAGCCCACAATGCCTTGTATTCAAGCTCAACTGGCAGGTGGCAAGATTTTCCATAGACAATGTTGAAGGGAGTGGTGCCTAGAGGAGTCTTGAATGCTGTTCTATATGCCCAAAGAGCATCATCAAGCTTGGCTGACCAATCCTTCCTCTTGGTTCCTACAACCTTTTCCAAGATCCCCTTGATTTGCTTGTTGGAGACTTCCACTTGGCCACTAGTTTGAGGGTGATAAGGTGTTGCAACCTTGTGCTTTACTCCATTCCTCTTGAGAAGATTCTCAAATACCTTGTTGATGAAGTGTGAACCTCCATCACTTATGACCACTCTTGGAACTCCAAATCTTGGGAAAATAGTGCTCTTGAACATTTTGACCACTACTCTTGAATCATTTGTAGGACTTGCTATTGCTTCCACCCACTTTGATACATAGTCCACAGCCACCAAGATGTATTTGTTGCCATAGGAGGAGGGGAAGGGTCCCATGAAATCAATCCCCCAAACATCAAACACTTCCACTTCAAGGATTGGGTTTTGAGGCATCTCATTTCTTTTAGTAATGTTCCCACTCCTTTGGCAAGAGTCACATCTTGAAATGAAGTCTTGTGAGTCCCTGAACATGTGTGGCCACCAAAATCCAGCCTGTAACACCTTTGAGACAGTCTTGAATGGAGCAAAATGGCCTCCATAGGGAGATCCATGGCAATGTGAGAGGATTCCTTCAACTTCTTCTTCAGCCACCACTCTTCTATAAATCTGATCCTTGCATAGGGTGTAGAGGTATGGTTCATCCCAATAGTATCTCTTCACATCCTTGTAGAACTTCTTCCTCTCATATCCTGCAAGTCCCAATGGCTCTTTTCCAGTGGCTAAATAGTTAACCAAATCAGCATACCAAGGTCCGTTCTCTTCAGCTGCCTTAACCTCTTCAATCTTTTTTCCAGTCTCAATGGCTGCTACCACTGACATGATGGCCAGGACATGCTCTTCTCTGAGGCCCTCATCAATAGGGATTCCTCCTTCAATTCTCAACCTGGACAAGTGATCAGCAACTCCATTCTCAATCCCTGGCTTGTCTCTAATCTCCAAGTCAAACTCTTGAAGCAAAAGGATCCACCTTAGTAGTCTTGGCTTGGCATCCTTCTTTGCTAGGAGATGTCTCAAAGCTGCATGGTCAGTATACACAATGACCTTAGAACCCACCAGGTAACTTCTGAATTTCTCAAAGGCGAAGACAATGGCCAGCATCTCCTTCTCTGTTGTGGCATACCTCATCTGCGCATCATTCAATGTTTGGCTAGCATAATAAATGACATGAGTTTTGCCATCCTTCTTCTGCCCCAGGACAGCCCCAACAGCAAAATCACTAGCATCACACATTATCTCAAAGGGGAGGTCCCAATCAGGTGGTTGAACAATGGGAGCACTAACAAGGTCACCCTTTATCTTCTTGAAAGCCTCAAGACAATCTTCATCAAAGCTGAAAGCAGCCTCCTTGCACAGCAACTTGGTCATTGGTCTAGCAATCTTTGAGAAGTCCTTGATGAATCTCCTATAAAATCCAGCATGGCCAAGGAAGCTCCTGATGTCTTTCACTGTCTTTGGTGGGGGCAAGCTGACCATCACCTCAATCTTAGCTTTGTCCACTTCAATACCCTTTTCTGAAATCTTGTGTCCCAGCACAATTCCCTCTTTGACCATGAAATGACACTTCTCCCAATTCAGCACTAGGTTGGTGTCTTCACATCTCTGTAGGACCCTGCACAAGTTGGACAAACAAGCAGAAAACGAAGATCCGTAGACAGAGAAATCATCCATGAATACCTCCACTATATCCTCAATGAGATCCGAGAAGATAGACATCATGCACCTTTGAAAGGTTGCTGGAGCATTACATAACCCAAATGGCATCCTTCGATAAGCAAAGGTGCCATAGGGGCATGTGAATGTTGTCTTCTCTTGATCATTGGGATGAATGGGGATTTGGAAGAACCCTGAATACCCATCAAGAAAACAATAGAAAGGATGGTTTGCAAGTCTCTCAAGCATTTGATCAATGAATGGCAATGGAAAGTGATCTTTTCTAGATGCTGAGTTGAGCTTTCTATAATCAATACACATCCTATGGCCAGTTATGGTTCTAGTTGGTATCAATTCATCCTTGTCATTTTTAACCACAGTAATACCACCCTTCTTTGGAACTACATGCACAGGAGATACCCATTTAGAATCTGAAATAGGGTAAATAACACCAGCATCTAAGAGCTTAAGAATCTCCTTCTTTACAACATCTTTAAGGTTAGGATTTAACCTCCTTTGATGTTCTATAGAAGTCATTGATTCATCCTCTAGATGTATCCTATGCATGCACAAAGAAGGTGATATCCCCTTAATATCATCTAGTGAGTATCCAATGGCTTTTCTAAACCTTTTAAGTGCATTTAAAAGTTGAGAAAGCTCAAGTTCAGTAAGTTCACTACTCACAATGACAGGATATGTCTCATTAGGGCCTAGAAATGCGTACCTTACACCATGGGGAAGAGGTTTTAGCTCCACTTTTGGTGCCTTGAGCTCACTCCAATCATCTTGTTTGGTGATCTCCTGTTGAGTGGCTGGAACAGCTTGACATGCCTCTTGTTTAAGCTCCTCATACTGGCCTCTATCAGCAATCTTCTTTCGAGAATCCAGCATGGCTGCAATAGCCTCACTCTCCTTGTTCTCAACCACTTGGACCTCTTTATCCACTGTCAAAGCATGTTGCAAAGGGTCTTCTATTGCCAACTCCCCACGTGCCAATTCCTCAAGGAGCTCATCAGCAAGAGCTTCCATCTCCTCTATGTAGAACACTTGGCCTTGCACAGTTGACCTCTTCATTACTTCGTTGACATCAAAATGGAGAGTGTGCTCTTTCCCCAAATGAAGATCAATCTTGCCTTCCTTCACATTGATAAGGGCTCCTGCTGTGGCTAAGAATGGTCTTCCAAGGATCAAGGGGTCTCTAGCTTCTTCATCCATCTCAAGAACAACAAAATCAGTGGGGATTTCACAATTTCCCACCATTACAGGAAGATCTTCAAGGATACCAATGGGGAATTTGACTGAGCGGTCAGCAAGCACCAAAGAGAGTTTGCACTTCTTGTATTGACTAAACCCAAGCTTCTTGGCAACAGATAGAGGCATGAGACTGACACTAGCTCCCAAATCACATAGACATCTCTCAAACATTAAAGGACCAATGGCACAAGGTAGAGTAAAGCAGCCTGGATCCTCTAGCTTCTTAGGGATTGTCAATCTCTGGATGATGGCACTGCACTCATGAGTAAGAACCATCATGCCTTCCATTTCCTTCTTCTTGGCAGCCACAGCATCCTTCAAGAACTTGCTGTATTGAGGAACAAGCATGAAGGCATCAATGATTGGCATTGTAACTTGAACTTCACTCAATTGCTTCTCAAAGAGTGCTTTGTACTTCTCCAAAAGTTGCCTCTTGAATCTTCCAGGAAATGGCAGCTTAGGTTCATAGGGAGGAGGAACAAAAAAAGACTCCTTTGTTGGAATAGTAACTTCACCATGCTTTGGTGTTTGCTTCTCTTCTCCAACCTTTCCTTTGCCCTTAGCTTCAACAATCTTTTCTAAAATCTCCTCATCAACTTTCTCATCCACAATCACAACATCATCATCAATGTTGATAGCCACCCCCCCACTTAGTTTCTCACCATCCTTGGGGAGAGTTCTTGGAGGTAGCTCTCTACCACTTCTCAAAGTGATTGCCTTCATTGGTTCTTTTGGGTTTTGCTCTGGCTTTCCTGGTAATGTTCCTTGTTGGCGACTTGGCTGAGAGTTCATAGAAGCAAATTGATTCTCCAAAGCTCTAATCTTGTTGTTTAGCTCAGTGTAGCTGCTGTCTATCTTGGAGTGAATAGTCTTGAACTCATGGCCAATGTCTTTGGCAGCTCTAGCTTGACCGTCCAACAATTGTTTGAACATAGCTTCCATAGATGAATCTGGAGCCTTAGCTTGGGAGGAGCTTCCTTGAGCTTGAGTAGATTGATTTCCATGGTTTGCAAAACCAGGAGGAGGATTCTGCCTAGGCTGGTAGCTCCCTTGTTGAGTGTTTTGCTTTGGTGGATAACCTCCTTGCTGGTTGTTGGTGTAGCCTCCTTGCTGGTTGTTGGTGTAGCCTCCTTGCTGGTTGTTGGTGTAGCCTCCTTGCTGGTTGTTGGGGTAAGACCTTTGCTGGTAATTGTTGTACTGAAAGTTAGGTTCCTTCCTGTACCAAGAACCATTGTTGTTGATGAAGCAAAGCTCTTCTTGCCCTTCTAACCCTTCAACTTCATTAACCTTAGGAAGAGCTTCTTGATTTGGACCACCCACAAAGTGAATTTGCTCCTGCTTGGCTTGGTTAGCAATCAGCAAGTCTATCTTATCTTGCAAGGATTTTATTTCCTTCTTGGTCTGGTTGTCATCAGCTCTGGTTGTTCTATCAGCCCTGTCATGTTCTCCACTGTAGACTGAATCACTCTTGACCATGTTGTCCACCAGCTCCTCAGCATCTTCTTCAGACCTGCCCAGGAAGAAACCATTGCTTGCTGTATCCAATCTTGCTCTAAACTCAGGAAGGGCACCTCTATAGAATGTGCTCAGTAAACTCTCCTTTGAGAAGCCATGGTGTGGGCACTTAGCTTGATATCCTTTGAACCTTTCCCATGCTTCACTAAAGCTTTCCAAGTTCTTCTGCTGGAAACTAGAGATCTCATTCCTCAGCTTGGCTGTCCTTGATGTGGAGAAAAATTTCTCCAAGAAGGCCTTCTTACAATCATCCCAAGTAGTGATGGAGTCACTAGGTAAAGATTTCTCCCATTGGCGTGCCTTGTCTCCTAGAGAGAATGGAAACAACTTGAGCTTGAAGGCATCTTCTGACACACCATTGGTCTTGGACAAGCCACAATAGCTATCAAACTTGTCCAAGTGATCAAATGGGTCTTCTACAGCCAGGCCATGGTACTTGTTGTTCTTAATCACATTCAACAAGCCTGATTTGATCTCAAAGTTATTAGCTTCCACAGCTGGTGCACGGATACCTGTCCTGTTGCCATGAATGTGAGGACGGTCATATGTGCCAATGGCTCTAGCTGGCCGCTGTGGGTGTTGTTGTTGCTGGCGCTGTGGTCTAAGGTTGTCAGCTCCTTGACCATTGCCTTCTTGAGGTTGATGATCATCCATCTCAAACCCCAATCTCTGAATGTGAGCCTGTTGCTCCTCTTCTCTTCTCCTTCTTGCTATTTCCCTCTCAAGTGCAGCTATCTCTTCAACAGTGGGAACCAGGTTAGTTGCACCCCTGCTTCTTGTGTTCATACACCTGAAAATCAAAGGAAAAGGCAAAAGGAGAATCAATATCACAAGAAAAGAAAAATGATTTAGTCTCAAGCAAGTGACTAAATCCCAATGTCACAATCAACTTAGAATTTGGCAACGGCGCCAATTTGATGATAGAACTTTTCAGATTCTAATCAAATGATGTAGTATAAAAGATTGTCGAACCAGTCCTAAGTGACAATGAAACAGAGGGAATGCAAGCCTATGCTTAATCTAAATGCAACCATTAGAGAGAATGATGATTAAACTAGAACAATGAGTAAAACACAACAAAAAGCAAACTTTCTTTCTTATGAGGAGAGCAAAACCCATGGGTGTAGGGACTTGATATCAAATGATTAAGCTTCAATCCAAGGTGCTAACTTTGCAATCAATCTAATCCTTATGCCTAGACAACTAAACTAAGCAAGCTCTATCCCTAGATGAATGCTCTTTTGCTATGATCACCCAAGTACACCAAATCCCTTTGGCTGTAATGATCAAAGCAAACAATGAGAACAAGTCTAATAGCAATCCTAGCCTCTAAGACAACTAATCCCTTAGGCAAAGCAAGCTAGAAGCATAGATGAGTTGGGTCAGGCATTTCATAGAACACCTTCCGGGCATGAAATGCCTATAGCTCTATGTTTGAGAGGCCAACTCAAATATAGCTTTAGAAACACCAAATCTATGCAAGGGAAAGATAGATCTAATTCTAAACACCTTGGATCTAACTTAATCACTCTCTATCACCCTAACCCATGGATCTTAGAAGAATCTACTCACTAATCCACATGCTTATTCTTAAACCCATGAGAGATTCAAGCATAAACATATAGAGAAAGAAAGGAGATGAGATAAACAATCAAGAACACAAGATGAGATGAGATTAATAATTCAAAGATGAAGTTTTTACTCAAAGGTTTTGTTCTTAGATCATAAAATAACATAATCCCCAAACTTGGGTTAATGAGAGTATTTATAGTAGGCTTAAAAGCCCTAAACACATAAAAGGAGAAAGTCTAAAAAGCCCTTGGCCAAATGATTTTCGACCAATGAGAAACAAGGAGAAAGGAAGAAACTCAGCCACCCGGGTCAGCTAGTGCTTGTCCAGGTCGGGTATGCCCAGCTCGGGTATGGCTTGCTCGTCCGGCGTCCAGGCCGTGCGGCCTCTCTAGGTCGGGTGTGTCCGGCCGTCCCGCATCGACCGTCCGTGCGGGTGCTGCGTCCCGGGTAGCACAACCCGGGTGCTTCCGTCCGTCTACCTGTCCGTTCGTCTTGATTCACCCGTGCGGGTGCCGTGTCCCGGGTAGCACAACCCGGGTACATCCGTCCTGCTTCCAAGTCTGAATTTCACCTAGTTCAACCCACTTCCTTTCATGTCTCTTCCATCTCAAAACCGCAGTGAACTCATCTCCAAAACTCCCAATCTAGCCCCATCATCATTCAAAGGACTTTTTGATGAAAAATAAAAAGAATCCTAATGCAATATGTACAAGGATAACCATGGGACTTCCTCCCAAGTGAGCTTGTTTAAAGTCACTAGCTTGACTTTGCCTCCTTTGAGGTTAGGCAAGGGGAGCATCAGAGAGTGGGGTTGATGTCCCATCCTCCTTTGGTACTGTGGTCATGTATTCTTTGAGTCTTTGGCCATTCACTGTGAAGTCTCCACCATCCTTGTTCCAAAGCACAATGGCTCCATAGGGTCTCACTTCCTTGATCACAAATGGACCAGACCACCTTGACTTTAACTTCCCTGGAAATAGCTTAAGTCTAGAGTTGTAAAGAAGCACTTGATCTCCTGCCTTGAACTCTCTCTTGAGGATGTGCCTATCATGGAAGGCCTTTGTCTTTTCCTTGTAGATCCTTGAGTTCTCAAAAGCATCCATCCTTATCTCATCCAGCTCATTGAGTTGAAGAAGTCTTTTCTCCTTTGCACACTTGATGTCAAAGTTTAGAAGCTTCACAGCCCACAATGCCTTGTATTCAAGCTCAACTGGCAGGTGGCAAGATTTTCCATAGACAATGTTGAAGGGAGTGGTGCCTAGAGGAGTCTTGAATGCTGTTCTATATGCCCAAAGAGCATCATCAAGCTTGGCTGACCAATCCTTCCTCTTGGTTCCTACAACCTTTTCCAAGATCCCCTTGATTTGCTTGTTGGAGACTTCCACTTGGCCACTAGTTTGAGGGTGATAAGGTGTTGCAACCTTGTGCTTTACTCCATTCCTCTTGAGAAGATTCTCAAATACCTTGTTGATGAAGTGTGAACCTCCATCACTTATGACCACTCTTGGAACTCCAAATCTTGGGAAAATAGTGCTCTTGAACATTTTGACCACTACTCTTGAATCATTTGTAGGACTTGCTATTGCTTCCACCCACTTTGATACATAGTCCACAGCCACCAAGATGTATTTGTTGCCATAGGAGGAGGGGAAGGGTCCCATGAAATCAATCCCCCAAACATCAAACACTTCCACTTCAAGGATTGGGTTTTGAGGCATCTCATTTCTTTTAGTAATGTTCCCACTCCTTTGGCAAGAGTCACATCTTGAAATGAAGTCTTGTGAGTCCCTGAACATGTGTGGCCACCAAAATCCAGCCTGTAACACCTTTGAGACAGTCTTGAATGGAGCAAAATGGCCTCCATAGGGAGATCCATGGCAATGTGAGAGGATTCCTTCAACTTCTTCTTCAGCCACCACTCTTCTATAAATCTGATCCTTGCATAGGGTGTAGAGGTATGGTTCATCCCAATAGTATCTCTTCACATCCTTGTAGAACTTCTTCCTCTCATATCCTGCAAGTCCCAATGGCTCTTTTCCAGTGGCTAAATAGTTAACCAAATCAGCATACCAAGGTCCGTTCTCTTCAGCTGCCTTAACCTCTTCAATCTTTTTTCCAGTCTCAATGGCTGCTACCACTGACATGATGGCCAGGACATGCTCTTCTCTGAGGCCCTCATCAATAGGGATTCCTCCTTCAATTCTCAACCTGGACAAGTGATCAGCAACTCCATTCTCAATCCCTGGCTTGTCTCTAATCTCCAAGTCAAACTCTTGAAGCAAAAGGATCCACCTTAGTAGTCTTGGCTTGGCATCCTTCTTTGCTAGGAGATGTCTCAAAGCTGCATGGTCAGTATACACAATGACCTTAGAACCCACCAGGTAACTTCTGAATTTCTCAAAGGCGAAGACAATGGCCAGCATCTCCTTCTCTGTTGTGGCATACCTCATCTGCGCATCATTCAATGTTTGGCTAGCATAATAAATGACATGAGTTTTGCCATCCTTCTTCTGCCCCAGGACAGCCCCAACAGCAAAATCACTAGCATCACACATTATCTCAAAGGGGAGGTCCCAATCAGGTGGTTGAACAATGGGAGCACTAACAAGGTCACCCTTTATCTTCTTGAAAGCCTCAAGACAATCTTCATCAAAGCTGAAAGCAGCCTCCTTGCACAGCAACTTGGTCATTGGTCTAGCAATCTTTGAGAAGTCCTTGATGAATCTCCTATAAAATCCAGCATGGCCAAGGAAGCTCCTGATGTCTTTCACTGTCTTTGGTGGGGGCAAGCTGACCATCACCTCAATCTTAGCTTTGTCCACTTCAATACCCTTTTCTGAAATCTTGTGTCCCAGCACAATTCCCTCTTTGACCATGAAATGACACTTCTCCCAATTCAGCACTAGGTTGGTGTCTTCACATCTCTGTAGGACCCTGCACAAGTTGGACAAACAAGCAGAAAACGAAGATCCGTAGACAGAGAAATCATCCATGAATACCTCCACTATATCCTCAATGAGATCCGAGAAGATAGACATCATGCACCTTTGAAAGGTTGCTGGAGCATTACATAACCCAAATGGCATCCTTCGATAAGCAAAGGTGCCATAGGGGCATGTGAATGTTGTCTTCTCTTGATCATTGGGATGAATGGGGATTTGGAAGAACCCTGAATACCCATCAAGAAAACAATAGAAAGGATGGTTTGCAAGTCTCTCAAGCATTTGATCAATGAATGGCAATGGAAAGTGATCTTTTCTAGATGCTGAGTTGAGCTTTCTATAATCAATACACATCCTATGGCCAGTTATGGTTCTAGTTGGTATCAATTCATCCTTGTCATTTTTAACCACAGTAATACCACCCTTCTTTGGAACTACATGCACAGGAGATACCCATTTAGAATCTGAAATAGGGTAAATAACACCAGCATCTAAGAGCTTAAGAATCTCCTTCTTTACAACATCTTTAAGGTTAGGATTTAACCTCCTTTGATGTTCTATAGAAGTCATTGATTCATCCTCTAGATGTATCCTATGCATGCACAAAGAAGGTGATATCCCCTTAATATCATCTAGTGAGTATCCAATGGCTTTTCTAAACCTTTTAAGTGCATTTAAAAGTTGAGAAAGCTCAAGTTCAGTAAGTTCACTACTCACAATGACAGGATATGTCTCATTAGGGCCTAGAAATGCGTACCTTACACCATGGGGAAGAGGTTTTAGCTCCACTTTTGGTGCCTTGAGCTCACTCCAATCATCTTGTTTGGTGATCTCCTGTTGAGTGGCTGGAACAGCTTGACATGCCTCTTGTTTAAGCTCCTCATACTGGCCTCTATCAGCAATCTTCTTTCGAGAATCCAGCATGGCTGCAATAGCCTCACTCTCCTTGTTCTCAACCACTTGGACCTCTTTATCCACTGTCAAAGCATGTTGCAAAGGGTCTTCTATTGCCAACTCCCCACGTGCCAATTCCTCAAGGAGCTCATCAGCAAGAGCTTCCATCTCCTCTATGTAGAACACTTGGCCTTGCACAGTTGACCTCTTCATTACTTCGTTGACATCAAAATGGAGAGTGTGCTCTTTCCCCAAATGAAGATCAATCTTGCCTTCCTTCACATTGATAAGGGCTCCTGCTGTGGCTAAGAATGGTCTTCCAAGGATCAAGGGGTCTCTAGCTTCTTCATCCATCTCAAGAACAACAAAATCAGTGGGGATTTCACAATTTCCCACCATTACAGGAAGATCTTCAAGGATACCAATGGGGAATTTGACTGAGCGGTCAGCAAGCACCAAAGAGAGTTTGCACTTCTTGTATTGACTAAACCCAAGCTTCTTGGCAACAGATAGAGGCATGAGACTGACACTAGCTCCCAAATCACATAGACATCTCTCAAACATTAAAGGACCAATGGCACAAGGTAGAGTAAAGCAGCCTGGATCCTCTAGCTTCTTAGGGATTGTCAATCTCTGGATGATGGCACTGCACTCATGAGTAAGAACCATCATGCCTTCCATTTCCTTCTTCTTGGCAGCCACAGCATCCTTCAAGAACTTGCTGTATTGAGGAACAAGCATGAAGGCATCAATGATTGGCATTGTAACTTGAACTTCACTCAATTGCTTCTCAAAGAGTGCTTTGTACTTCTCCAAAAGTTGCCTCTTGAATCTTCCAGGAAATGGCAGCTTAGGTTCATAGGGAGGAGGAACAAAAAAAGACTCCTTTGTTGGAATAGTAACTTCACCATGCTTTGGTGTTTGCTTCTCTTCTCCAACCTTTCCTTTGCCCTTAGCTTCAACAATCTTTTCTAAAATCTCCTCATCAACTTTCTCATCCACAATCACAACATCATCATCAATGTTGATAGCCAATTTGATGATAGAACTTTTCAGATTCTAATCAAATGATGTAGTATAAAAGATTGTCGAACCAGTCCTAAGTGACAATGAAACAGAGGGAATGCAAGCCTATGCTTAATCTAAATGCAACCATTAGAGAGAATGATGATTAAACTAGAACAATGTGTCCGGCCGCGTGGTGGGTGTCCAGCAGCTAGCAGGACGTGCGGGTGTGCGTGGCCGGGTGGTGTTGGTCGGGTGTGCAGGCTGGTACGCGGGTGAGGCATTGTGGGCCGTCCGAGTGTCCTGGTCCGGGTGTGTTCGGTCGCGTCCGGAGCTCGTCTAGCATCAGATCGTGCGGGTAGTCCAGGCCGGGCAGGTGCTGTCGGGTGTCTGCTGGTACGCGGGTGAGGTAAGGTCGGGTGCGTCCTGAGCTCGCGTCCAGTCCGTCCGTCCCGTGCGGGTCCTTGTGCTCGGGTGGTATGGACCGCGTCCGTTCTAGGCGTTCAGCACAATCGGGACGTGCGGGTGCTTGTCCCCGGGTCGTCCTGGTCGCGTCCTGAGCTTGTCCAGGCGAGGAAGGATGGACCTACTCGGGTGTGCTCAACCGGGTTGCTTGACACGCTTCCACTCAACTGATCATAACTCCTTCAATATGGCTCCAAATGTCTTGAAACCACCTCCATTGGAAAGCTAACTCAGAATGCCATGTCTCCACCAAATATTAGCCTCAGAAGGTATTCCTAAGGTCTCTGTCCATGTTCATCTTTAAACCCTTCTTTTTCATCACAAAACTCTCAAACATCTTCAATATCTCCAAAGTGTGCTCCAACACCTAATAAGGACTTATGAATGCATAATGAACCTAAAGATGCCTAAAGCCTAATCTAAATGAGCAAAAATGCATAAGATATGATAACTAAAAACATGTAAATATGCAAGACATCAGCTCTAACTGGGCAAATCGGTCCCCGGCCAATGAAGTACCAAACGATACGATCACCTTCGAAGAGCATGAAACCATCGGCATTGACAAATCGCACTGTGACCCGCTTGTCATCGATTTGGTAACCCGAGACCTCGAAGTCGCCAGGATCCTTGTCGACACAGGAAGCACGGCAATGTCATCTACCATCACACGCTTCGAAGAATGAGTATCGAACTCGGAGAAGTCGTCCCGGAATCAAAACCTCTCACAGGTTTTTCGGGTACGATGTCAATGACCCTCGGGTCCATCAAACTTCCCGTTATGGTTAAAGATGGGACAAAAATCATCGACTTCATGGTAGTCGACACTCCTGCCATCTATAACGTCATCACGGGAACCCCCTGGATCAATGCCATGAAAGCAGTACCATCGACTTACCATCTCGGCATTAAATTCCCAACCCCGCACGGAACATCAGTAATCTGGGGATGCCAAAAACAGTCAAGGCTCTGCTACTTGGCCGAAAATAAACTTCGGCTAGCTCGGAACACCCCAGCGGTCAACCCAAAGAAATCGAAGAAAACTCAGGACTCCTACCAGAGCTCCGCAAAAAGCCATCCGGAACCATCGGATCAGGCAACGACTCCGGATGAAAGCATCGTCCCCGAATCCATCACCTCACCAGCGGACAAACCTACTCCGGAAATGATCGTCGACCCGGCTTCGGCCCCAGTAGCTGAGGTGACTAAGGCGACCCCCTCCAGCGAGTAGGAACACCACCGGAAACTAGCAGAACTACGAGATGGCTTCATCCTCGAAAGAGGTACATAGGCAGCTTGTCCTATTGAAAAGTTCAGATATCCCCCTCTCCAAAAAGGGGGGGGGGGGAGTGGGTACGTATACTCATATACTCCCACACGCAACAAGCCTTTACACCGTCCAAGCAATCCTTGCACGGAAATCAGTTCCTGTTTTTTTTAAAAAAAACAGTAACGGTCAAGTAAGACCTAAAATGTACACGTCTTCTCCAAAAAGAGAGAAGATCGAAACCACCTTATAAAAGATATATCTTTCGGGAAAAGCGAGACGTCGCGAACAACCCTCAAAAGTTCTTATCTAAGCACCAGTCCATCCGCGACTTTAAAAGAAAAAATGATGATCGTCGATTGGCCCCGACGAACATACCTGAAAAACGTTCTCCAAAGAAAACTCATAGTCAAACCTTTCGTAAAAGTAAAGGTTCTCTTACATCCCACAAGGATATCATAGCGCGCTATACAAAATCTCCAAAATTTTGGTCAGCACTCCAGACGGTCTCTGGAAGATGCTCGGTTCTTCCCATACAAGTCGTATAAGTCGGCATCAAGCCGCGGACTTTAAAACGGAAAGAACCAGGTAGAAATCGCCTACAGGCAAAACGAAAGCCGATTAGTCATTGCATAGCCTTAGTGCCGAAAGTAAACCTAGGTTTTGTTGGGGTCAAAATCGGTCAATGACGAAATCGTCACCCGAAAATCCTCGAAAGAAAAGCCAAGCGACGATCAAAGCCAAGAAACGGGTCGTCGCTCGATAAAACTCTTCGGAAGGCTCGTCCACTCCCGTCTGGCACCAGCGGCAAGGGTCCTGGCGCCCATCCGTGCAATCATCTCATGATCTCGGGCAATGGCAGCATCTTGGTCCCTTAAAACCCATGTCCGGATCGTCCGAGATCTACAATGGTTCTTCCGCAAAGCCTTCCCGATTGTTTAAAAGATTCATCTTTTAACACATCTAAAGCTCGAAGCCACATTGCTCGCATCCTTGACGACGGAAAATCTACAAATCCAAGTCCATCTCAAATCCCGATACTCGAGGAATCTCGTTGGATTAAAAACGATTATCTCGAAATCTACGGCTAAAGATCTTCCCAAACACAAAGATTTCCCGCAAACGACTGACGGGGGAAAGATCGAACAATGAAAAACCCACAGGCGGCAAGATGGCCTGGCACCGGCGGCACGCGTCATGCAAGCCGGCCTGGCGCCGGCGGCACCCCGGCCTGGCGCCGGCGGCACCCGTCACGCGGGCCGGCCTGGCGCCAGCGGCAAACGGGACGCGGGCCAGCCTTGGCCCGGCGGCACCCCGGCCTGGCGCCGGCGGCACGCGGGACGCAGGCCGGCCTGGCGCCGGCGGCACGCGGGACGCGGGCCGGCCTGGCGCCGGCGGCACGCGGGACGCAGGCCGGCCTGGCGCCGGCGGCACCCGTCACGCGGGCCGGCCTGGCGCCAGCGGCAAACGGGACGCGGGCCGGCCTTGGCCCGGCGGCACGCGGGACGCGGGCCAGCCTGGCGCCGGCGGCACCCGTCACGCGGGTCGGCCTGGCGTCGGTCCGCGGCCCTCGTCCTGGTCTCGGTCCTATCGTGCCCGGTTCGATCCCATCTTAGCTTGTTCGGATCAATCTACGCAAGTTTGGTACAATCACGGTTATTCTAGAACACCAATATCTCTACTATACAAGGAATTGGGGTTCCTTCGGACACACCGAAACCTTCAAAAACCGTTCTTTCGAAAAACCGTAAAAACGCCTAAACGGCCCAACGTGGCCAAAACGGCCCACTTATGATTTTCCGAAAATGAAGGATAACTATGACGGTTTATCTTTATCCTCACATAAGAGATAAATGTCAAGTTTCCAGAAGATAAATGTCAAGTTTCCAGAAGATAAATGTCAAGTTTTCCGAAGATAAATGTCAAGTTTCCCGATAAACACGAAGATGGACGGAAATGGAAAAAGCCCGATTCAGCCCGCGAGAAGATAGACCGTCTTAAGAGGAGTATATAAGGAGAGCTTTGAGCAAGAAGCAAACCAGATCACAAACTTTCAGAGCACTTAGCACTTAGAGCGATTTAGCATTCTTTTCTGTTCTTACTAACGAGTTGCGACTCAACTAGGATAGACTTAGGCGACCAGACTAGCGGATTCCTCGACAGCTCTTACAGCCGATTTCTTTTCTTGTTGTACATGCTCAAACGAGAATTCAGAAATAAGATCTCTTTCGCTCAACTTTTACGATTTCTATTTTCGCAACTTTTATCTCTATTGATTGTTTCGTGTGCGGCCCAGCAGATATCCGGGACCTTCAAGGAAGATCGGGTTAACTCGGTTTTCCTCCACAAATCTTTATCGGAAATTGACGGTGCGAATTTCGGTTCCCACAGTTTGGCGCTAGAAGGAGGGGGGGTTACGGATCTATCTATCTCGCAACTGCACACGCTCGATCATGTCTACCGACGTCACCAAAGATCAGCCAGCGCTAGACGGAACACCCGTCGACGCCAACGCTGAGAAGACTCCAGATGGAGATGCGTCCGCAGTCACTGCTGATGCAAACACTGAGCCGCTCAGGCAGATGAAGGAACTGTTTACCTCCGCCCAGGCACGGGCGGAACAACAGGACAAGCTGATAACCTCGCTCGCAAAACAGGTCGACACCTTAACTGCGAGGAGAAAACTGCCGTGCGGATCCACCAAGGCACGCCGCGGAAGAAGACTCGACTGTGGATCTCCCGAAGCACGAGAAAAAGATGCCCCGAAAGAGCCCACTCCCGAGGAAACGGCTCCGAAAGGACAGCAAACGACCTCGCAGAAACTTCCACTTCCGGCTACGGGAAACAAGGAAAGCGACGTCGAGCGCATCAATCTAGATATCAGCGACCAATCGGATCCTTCCGATGAAGACGTTGTTATCCACCCCCGGAGAACCCGAAGCCAGTCCGCTCGGCAGACGGTATCCTTCGATAGGCCCATGACAGAAGAGGAAGAAGAACTCTACTGGATGGAGCAGGAAGAACTCGCGGAAGATCAAACTCGGATCTATCGCGACCAGCGCCGACAAGCTCGGAGGAACGCCGGCAGCAATAGCGAGATCCATGATCTCCGCGAATCTCTCAAAAAGACCGTGGCCGAAGTGAAAGCGGTGAAATCGCAAATCCATCAGGCGACCAGTTCCGCCCCCGAGATCGATAGACTTCTCGAGGAAGCGCGGAAAACGCCATTCACCGCTCGGATCACGGAAACACGCATCTCAGACCCAGGGAAGATCAAAATCCCGGTCTATGACGGTACGACGGATCCTAAGTCGCACCTGCAGTCTTTCCAGATCGCAATGGGTAGGTGCAAACTCCCGGAGCGCGAACGAGACACAGGTCATTGTCTTCTCTTCGTCGAGCACCTCAAAGGCGCTGCGCTCGAGTGGTTCTCCCGGCTCAAAAGGAACTCCATCGGAAGCTTCCGCCAACTGGCCGCGGCGTTTCTCAAACAATACTCCATGTTCATGGACAGAGAAACGTCCGACGTGGATCTATTGAGTCTAGCTCAGAAGGAAGACGAGTCACTCCGCGACTTCATGCGAAGGTTCAAACTGGTGATGGCCAGAGTAACGGGCATCAGCGACAATGTCACAATCGACGCCCTGAGGAAAACTCTCTGGTACAAGTCGAAGTTCCGAAAGTGGATACTACTGGAAAAGCCGCGGACAATCCAGGATACTCTCCACAAGGCAACGGACTTCATCATCATGGAAGAAGAGATGAAACTTCTGTCGCAGAAGCACGGACCACAGAAAACGTCCTCGAAAAAGAAAACCTCTCGTAACGACAAAAACATCCATCACGAAGGGGAAGAAGCGCAAGGCGAGCATAACTACGCCATCAACTCGGAGCAAGGCAGAACCTCCGGAAACACCTGGACCAGGAACCAGTACAAGGATAATTCCTACTGCGAGTTCCACGAAACCAGAGGTCACTCCACTGCGAACTGCAAGGTTCTCGGCGCCCGGCTCGCCGCAAAACTCCTCACCGGCGAACTATCAAAGGTGAAGAGTATAAAGGACTTGCTCCTGGACTCCGAGCGCCCAAAGACCAACAAAACTGTCTCCGAGGACCGCGCGACCGAAAATCAATCGGGGGAAAAACGCGGAAGAAGACAGGACGACCAAGGGAGCAACAGCAGTCGCCAGAGGGTAAACATGATCATCGGAGGATCACAGTTCTACCAAGACTCTGTCTCGTCGATAAAAGCCTATGGACGAAAAGCCGAGACAAGTTCCAACTGGTTCCCAGACAGCGATGTTCCTAACCACACGATCGCTTTCGAGGAACAGGAGACCGTCGGAATCGACAAACCTCACTGCGATCCTTTGGTAATCGACCTGGTAATCCAGGATCTCGAAGTCGGCCGCATTCTCATCGATACAGGAAGCACGGTCAACGTCATCTTCCGCGACACCCTCTACAGGATGAAGATCCCACTTGGGGAAGTCGTCCCTGAGCCAAAACCTTTGACGGGGTTTTCAGGCGTCACTACCATGACCCTCGAGAGAATTAAACTCCCGGTCATGGCAAAGGAAGTTACAAAGATCGTCGAGTTTGCAGTAGTCGACAAGCCGGCCATCTACAACGCCATCATGGGAACCCCTTGGATCAACTCCATGAAGCAGTACCATCCACATATCACCTCGGTATCAAGTTTCCGACTCCGACCAGAACCGCAGCCATCTGGGGTAGTCAGAAACAATCGAGACTCTGTTACCTAGCCGAGTTCAAACTACGAAAAGATCGGAACGCCCCTGCGGCCGACCCGAAACGAGCAAAGGAATCACACAACATTCCCGAGGACTCGAAGAAAGATGATCCAGAATCATCCAAAAAGGCAACGATTCAAGACGGCGACAAAGCCTCTGAGTCCACCGCAGTAAAAGCAGAGAGCTCGACCCCCGCACAAACCACCGATCCAACCAGCACGATCGGAACGGCGACGCACGGGGAGTAAAAACGTCTGCGGCAACTATCAGAACTACGAGATGGCTTGATCCTCGGAAGAGGTACGTAGGCAGCTCGTCGAAACCCGGCGAGTTCAGCTATCCCCCTCACCAAAAAAGGGGGGGGGGGGGGACTGGGTGCGTATACTCCTATACTCCCACAAAAACGCGACAAATCCGCACATGTACTCAAACTTTTCGAAATTTTTAATAAATTTCTTTCTATCTTTTATGCTCACTTAACATATCAATGCTTCGGAAAAACGAAAATCATATCTTCAAAAGAAACGCGAGACGTCGCAACTTCTTAAAAAGATAATAAAACTCGTATCATCCGCAAAAGACAGTCCACTTGCGACTTAAAAATAACTCACGCCCGTCGATTGGCCCCGACGGACGCACACAAGAAACGTTTCATTCAATACAAACTCGTAGTCAGACCTACAAGGTCCTCTTACATCCGACAAGGATATCATAGCGCGCTATACAAGAAACCCAAAATTTTGGTTTAGCGTCTCGGATAAACTCCGAAGATAGCTCGATTCTTTTAACACAAGTCATATAAGCCGGCGACTAGTCGCGGACTTTAAACGAAAAGAATCAGGAAGAAATCACTAACAGGCAAAACGAAAGCCGATCAGTCATCGCACAGCCTTAAAGCTGAGAGTAAGCCTAGGTCTTGCCCTAAACCCAGTCTTGCTGGATCTTGACATCTCACAGACATAGTATCGTATACGAGATCCCAAAACATGTCTCTTATCGCTTACACCTAAAAACGCTCGCTAAAAAGTAGCATACGGACCAAGCGACAAAAAAAAGAGTTAGGATACGAAGTGACTACTCGCATCCTTCCCTCTACACTTGACGAAAGTATAAATCAAAACAAAAGACGAAATCTCGCAAATTTTCATATTCATAAAAGCCACAAAAACGGCAGGATTCAAAGCCACCAACGGCCAGTCCCAAAAGATAAGAATGCAACCTCCAACGGTCGCAGAATAAAATTACTAAAAACGGCCACACACGGCCAAAAAATACGATTCACAAAAGGAAGTCAACATTGAGAAATCCGGATGCGGAAATCCCAAACGAACTAGCAGGCTGGTCCACTTCCTCATTCACGCCTTGAGCGTTCCCACCACCCTCGGCGTTCTCATCGGCTCCGGCCTCCACCGTATCATTGGAAACCTCGATAGGTTCCCATAGTCTCCGGACTCTTTCTTCTACCGGAGGAACCAAGGACTCAGCATGAGCACACTCGGCCATGAAATCCTTCATCTCAGCAATCTCGGAATCGAAAGAGAAATCCGGGTTCTGAGACTTGTAAAGGTTTACGACCGAACCCCGGCACTCGCGGAAATCACCAACAAACTCCTGAGCTTCTTTAAAACATTGAAACTCAGCAGCAAAAGATTCCGCCCGTCTTGCCACCTCCGCTGCGACCATCCTTCTTCCTCTCCTTTCCGCCCGAACGAGAGCTCGAGCGTGAAGCTCAGCTTGCTTCGCGTTGTGCGCCTTTACCTCTTGTCGGAACCGGAAAAGCTCTCGCTCCGCTTCTGTGGTCTTGAAGTTAGCAATCCTGGATTTGCGGAAACTCGAGTCAAGTGCCTCGCTAAACACTCTTAGTCCCTGCATAAACTCAAGATCAGCAAGTATGCTTATATACAGATTCGAACATAAGGTTAAGAAGTTCGAAGGGCCAAACCTCGTTGACACGTTGGGAGCCCTCGGCAAAAACCCGTTGTTTTTCCTCATCCTCCAGCGACTCATCAGTAGTAAACTCCGGAGGAAGGCCATCAAAGAAGCTGTTGGGTGGAAAACCGCTGGCTCCGCCTTTTTCCGTTGGAGCAAAACTAGGGTTTTCTCCCAACGGTGAAGGATCTTTCGAGCCTTCCCCATCATCGATTTCCTTCCCCTTACGAGACCTCTGTCTATGCCTCCGAGTAGGAGCTTCGATGACCGGTTCGGCATCATACGACGGGACGGGATCTCGGGACCGATAAAATCTAACCGCGTCTCGAATCCGTTCGAGGGTGAAGGACTTCCAGAAAAACGGCCTTTGACGAAGAAGATCTCTCTTGACAAAGAGATCACCGTTCAAATGCGCGACAGGGTTGTTCCCTACAAAGCAAAACTTTTTCATTAAAACTCGCACTTCCGAAATGGTGAAATAGACAACAGGTTTTTCATCGTATTACCTCGGTTGAAGTTCCATGCTTGCGGAAATAGATGGAGGCAGCTCTCCTCGACAGACTCACCATCTATTTGGACAAAGAAGAAACGCTCCTGCCACGATTTGGGATTCGAAGTAGTCCCCTGAATCACGGCCATATCCTTCTTAGGCAGCATGGAGTAGTAACCGTCGCTTCCCGTCGGCCGAGTGCCCCAAAGACCTTCGAAATCATCGGGACCAAGATTAATCCCGAGTTCATAGTTAGCAATCAGTACGCCAAGCCAACTCTCCAAGGCAGGAACGCTGAGCTGGCTGATCGAAAGTTCGAAGCGGTGAAGCGCACGAACAATGGCACCAGGGATCGGGAACCACATACGGCAGTACGTAAAGAAAGCTTCGTAACATGTAAAGAAACCTTGCGGAGGATTCCTTGCACTCTCGTTGCCAACGGGAATCCGGAATTTGACTCCTTCAGGAACCTGGTAAAAATCTCGAATAACCTTGAGATATTTACGAGAAACCGAGCTTGGCGCGAAAGGAGCGCCAGGCTGCCTCAGAGGTCTCCTCGGAACAGGGATCTCTGGCAGTGTTGGGGACGAACCTACAAGGGCTCGGTAATACGCATTCTTCGTTTCCTCTTCGACCAACTCCTCCTGCTTCACCGTCACATGGGCGGGAGAGTCATCCGAGGATGAATGGGAAGAAGAGTTTCTCTTTGAGGATCTTGAAGACATTGTTCTTAAAGAGAGAGAAAGGATTCTTGAGAGAGAGAGTAAAATTCTTGTGATGAAGTAAGAATAAGATTTCTTACTCCGTCCTTATAAAGGGGGTAAAATCACTATTTACCCCGAGTTTCGGCAAACGATTACGTCTCAACACCTTCCCATACGGCTATACCGCAAGCTAGGATCCGACAGGCACTACGGTTCCTAGCAAGCTGGGGGGCTAACTGTTGGGGTCAAAATCGGTCAATGATGAAATCGTCAACCGAAAATCCTCGAAAGAAAAGCCAAGCGACGATCAAAGCCAAGAAACGGGTCGTCGCTCGATAAAACTCACGGGAAGGCTCATCCACTCCCGTCTGGCACCAGCGGCAAGGGTCCTGGCGCCCATCCATGCAATCATCTCATGATCTCGGGCAATGGCAGCATCTTGGTCCCTTAAAACCCATGTCCGGATCGTCCGAGATCTACAATGGCTCTTCCGCAAAGCCTTCCCAATTGTTTAAAAGATTCATCTTTTAACACATCTAAAGCTCGAAGCCACATTGCTCGCATCCTTGAAGACGGAAAATCTACAAATCAAAGTCCATCTCAAATCCCGATACTCGAGGAATCTCGTTGGATTAAAAACGATTATCTCGAAATCTACGGCTAAAGATCTTCCCAAACTCAAAGATTTCCCGCAAACGACTGACGGGGGAAAGATCGAACAATGAAAAACCCACAGACGGCAAGATGGCCAGGCACCGGCGGCACGCGTCACGCGAGCCGGCCTGGCGCCGGCGGCACGCGGGACGCGGGCCGGCCTGGCGCTGGCAGCACCCCGCCTGGCACCAGCGGCACGCGGGACTCAGGCCAGCCTGGCGCGGCGGCACGCGGGACGCGGGCCGGCCTGGCGCCGGCGGCACCCGTCACGCGGGCCGGCCTGGCGCCGGCGGCACACGGGACGCGGGCCGGCCTGGCGCCGGCGGCACGCGGGACGCTGGCCCTGGCCCGGC